>JASKMD010000031.1:2886163-3298062 GCA_030144725.1 Haematococcus lacustris
AAATGAGTAAGGACGCCTCGACTAGCAGCAAGCAAGGCAAAGCTGATACCCGTCACCAGTATGGTGCCGGCCTTCAGATGCCGATGGCAGTGAGCTGAGAATACCTCCAGACTTGGGTGCCCGTGATTACATCGGACAGCTGGTAAGGTCTTCTAAGCTGCCGCCGCAGCATACCAATCCACTACAAATACCCAACCCCCATGCAACCATGTCAGAACTATTATGCAAGTCGCAGGATACACACACAAATCCATCCACAGTGACCAGGTCACATCAACCATCATCCACTAATCACCATCTACCGTGATACAACCGCCTGTCATGCTTGCAAGGCTCGTCCATGTCACGCATTCCGCACAGTCACGCTCATGGTTGTGACAGCTGTCACGTGATAAGATGTTCCTAAACATGATAGTGCGCTGCAGAGGATAAGGAATCCCCCCCCCAGCTGCAAGCATGTGTGATGATGACTCGATGAAACGCAAACATGCAGCAGATGGTAGAGAGCAAACGAAGCAGCGCATGAGTTTATGCATATGTTGTGACCACCTAACTAATGCACCTGTCTACCATACCAACCCCTTTGACATCCTTGGCGGCGGCCAAGTGCTAAAACCTGTGGCATGCTTGCCTCCAGGCCGGACCCATGCGGTAAAACCGCGAAAACCCTACATGGATCCTATGGCTCATTCTACTTGAGCCACTGACCATCACCATGACATGGTGCTCACCCGCCAGCGTCGTGCCTGATGCATCCTACGCGCGGCAGCGGGTCGGCCGTAATGTAGCATTCCTACCCTGGATGTCCATAACCTCCTGAAAAGATAACATGTGCAAGCATGCTGGGATGATTGTGGTGAATGTGATAGTTGTGCAGCATGATCCACGTAACGAGTGATGTTAGAGAAAATCAAGGCATGCATGCAAGATGTATGCGAGTAAAACAGTGTGAGCAAGAAGCGACATGCAATGAGAGCGTGTAAAACGTGATGTGTGATATGCAAGGACATAAAACATGATGTATGATAGCGACATGACACGAACGATGGGGTGAATAGCAATAGTGCGACACGTGTGAAATGTGATGAGCAATATGAGACACATGATGAGTTCAATGGCAGCAGTGTGACAAGTGTGACATGCATGCAAACTTAACATCCCCCCCCCTCACTCCTAGCCCACGCCCAACCCTAAGTGCCTTTATAGCTTCAGATAGGCCCCCATCACTGGCAGCTTGAGCAAATGACGCTTCTGGGCCTTTGATGAGAACACCATGACCCATCCCATCCCAGACCCCAAGCTTGGACAGGTGACGTGAAGTAAACGCTCAGCTTGCTTGAGCTGCTGAATCCAGCGGAAACGAGCGGGTGGTGCATCTGAGAGGTAGGCATGGGGCACCAACATACACACCAGGGAATGAGCATAGATCACCGCTAGCGGCAGCAGCAGATCCAGGACAGTAGGGTCAGGGCTGCTGATGATGGCGTCGATGGGCTGCTGCTGCAACTGTGCACGGTAGGCAGCAGGGGAAAGAGATAGAGGCAGTTGTGCTGACAATGGCTGCAATTCAAGCCCAGATATGATGATGGGTGTGGTGGTGCATGGATCCAGCAAGCTGTGCATGAGGTCCAGGTTGATCACTGTGCTTGCCACACGCAGCTCTTGACGTGTGATGTTGGTTGGTTGCATGAGCTGATAGCCCTGAGCAATGGCAGCTGCGACACTAGGGTGCCAGGATCCAGGCAGGAGGCAATGAAGCGCTGTGAGCACGCCGGCAGTGTTGCTGAGCAGCCAGTGGTCTGGCAGAGTGGCGGCTGTGACGGTGCTTGCTGCTAGGTGCCTGGGCAACTCTGAACCCAGGGGCATCAGCCAACCCTTGCGCAACAGGACAGCATGCTGTAGGTCGTCAATGATGCTGCCATCCTGGAATGTGATGCGGAAATACTTAGGCCTGCACTCATCGCCCTTGTAGGTGACGACGCCCCAGCGCTCGGGCGCCGCCTTGCTGGCTGGGCAATGCACCACGCGACCATGCAGCTCCCGGGCAGCCTTGATCTTGCTGAGCACCGCCTTGGAGAGGAAAGGATCCTGCAGCGGTTGAGGTGCTGGCGCAGCAAGCAGCTGCCTGTCCTTAACCTCACCGTAGGTCACTCCAGCCCCCACGCAACGCGGGCAGAGCCAATCACCCTCAGGCACGGCATCGAGAGCAGGTGTGAGACAGTAGGTGTGCCAACCAGTGCCGCAGCCATCACACAGCAGCATGACTGCCTCATCACCCGTGAAGCGGCACACTTCGCACGGGTGATCAATGTGTGGGCGTGCCAGACCGACATCAATAGTGCCATCCAGGTCAAGCAGGTGGCAAGGAGATAGGTTGGAGATGTGCTCATTGAACTGGGTGCCACACTTGCCCGTGAGCACTGCCACCCCGCTGTCCTTGACTACCACCACCCGATAGATCTCTGGGCGTGCCTCTAGCTGCAGCATGTTGTGCTTGGCAGCCAGGCGGAGATAGACAAAGTCACCTGGTTTGAAGGAGCGGGCTGCTGGCTGGTAGCTGCCGGAGCGAGTCATGGCATACCTCAGCTGGTCCCGGTGCTGAGCGACGGCCTGGTTGTCCATGGCAATGACCATGTTGTCAGTGACAGCAGCTGCACGGTGCATCACTAGCTCGGCAGCCAGCTCTGGGTCGTCAAAGTTGATGGGCTGCTCCACCCGCTCAGCTATGGCTGGGGGAACCACAGGCTTGCGCGCAAACAACAACTCGTAGGGTGTCATACGGGTGCTTTCCTGGGTGGAACACCTGTACCCCAGAGCAATCATGGGCAGGGCATCATCCCACTGGTCAGTGACACGGTTGCTGGTGCAGTGCTTGCGCAGGCATGCCTTGACAGTTTGCACACATCGCTCAGACAGCCCATTGCTCTGAGGGTGGTTGGCAGAGGTGGTTCTGTGATCGATGAGTGCGCGCTGTAGCAACTCTGCAAAGGCCCCCTGGAACTCTGTGCCCCCGTCAGTGACTACTTCAGCACAGGCACCATAGCGTCCTAGCACGTGATGCGCAAAAGCTGAGGCTGTGGTGGCTGCCTCCTTATTGGGGATGGGGATGATCTCGACCCATTTAGACAAATGCTCAATGCAGACCATGATGTACTTGTGGCCTGAGCGGCTGGGGATGAAAGGACCACAGAGGTCTACACCCCAGCGGTAGAAGAGGGCACGAATGGGTAGGCTGTGCAACTCAGGGGATTTAGCATTGAATGCAGCTTTGACCCTGTCACAGGCGGTGCAACGTGCCACAACAGCCTGAGCATCAGCTGCTAACCCACGCCACCAATAGGTGTGTTGCAGCAGAGCTGCCGTGCGCCTGCCACCAAAGTGCCCAGTGTTGTTGTGCATGGTGGATACTAAGTGTGGGCGCTCAGCAGGAGCAGGGACAATGCGAGTGCTGCCGTCTGCCATGCGCCTAAGCAGCTTGTGGCTGTCCCAGACATAAGCCTGTGCGCGACGTTGTGCCCGACGCTGCTCTGCATGCGGCAACCCAGCAGGCAAGGTGTGGTGCTGAAGCAACTGCATTGTGGCTGTGTCGTCGTGAATGTCACGCTCGGTGTCAGCAACATCAGCAAGCTGGGCAATGACAACTGCTGGCTGCGCAGCTACGGGTGTGGGCAGGACTGGATCAGGTGCTGGGAGAGGCGAGCAGGTCTGGTTGGTGCTGGTGTGAGAGCTGAGTATCAGCTGTGCACCCCCCCCGACAGCGACAACCAGGGCGTGCGAGGCCGTGCAGAGAGAGAGGCAGTTATGTGCATGGTTACGCAGCAAGTTGGCACGATGCAGAGTAGCTGAGATAGCATACAAACTCCCTGCAGTTGTGGCGTCCATGCAGCGCTCCGTGATAGCGTGCCGCTCTTTGGTGGGCTCACGAGGTTTGCCTGCTGCAGTGAGGAGGGCACTTTTCCTCCCAAAGGTCGCAGTGGGGACAGCTGAGACAGGTGAGATAATGTCAACCAGAGAATGAGCAGACTGAGGCTGAGCATGGTGCAGGACAGCACTGAAGTGGTTGGGATCGCACAGGTTGGTCCACCAGGTGCCAGCACCCAGCTGGGCATTCAAACAAAGTGGGGTGCCAATGCTGGTGCAGACCGCTGTGAATTGACTGCGGTGGGCTTGGGAGTGGTGTTGGTGAGTTGTGTTGACAAGGACATACCCAGGGCGTAGAAGGGGTTGAAGCTGCTGTAAGCAGCCCACCAACCGCATGGTGGAAAGGAAGGTGCTGGATACCGGGCCATGCAGCCCAGCCAGGCTGCCAGGAGTGGGAAGGTGCGGACACTCCCACCCGGCCACAACCAGCCACTGATGTGGACCGCGCGCTCCAGCACGCACCAGGTCGGCGGAAGTGATGGTGCCCACATCCTGGGGCAGAGAGGTGAGTGTAGAGGCATAAGCAGCAGGGGGCAACAGCCCAGGGTAGGTAGCTGACAGCTGAGAAAGACGGTGGGGGATGAGATGCAGGCCGGAAGGAGATGTGTCACAGGAGATGTAGCGCAGGATGTGTACACCATTGCGTAGCAGCATCTCTAACCCAACCCCAAGACCCCCTTGCAGCTCAAGCAGCACCACCCCTTCTGCTGCCACTGCCGGAAAGAAAGAGGAAGCCACACATGTGGTGTTGATGGCAAGTGGCATGCGCACAGCGCAAGAGTCAGGTAAGCCAGAAGTGACTCCCAACTGGGCTGTGGCGGGGGAGGTTGCAATGAGAATGTGTTGAGCTGCTCGGACCCAGCTGGTGGCACGGTGAGTGAGAGTGTGGTAAGCGGTGGAAGGATAGGAAGAGGGTGTGTTGGGTTCGTGGTGATAAGCATCTGTCACACTTCCCTGGTTGCCGAGCAGGAGGTCGTCAGAGGTGATGGCGGCCAGGGCAGCTGAAAGGGTAGGTGTGGGCAGGTTAGGAGGGCTGGTGGTGGCAGCGCCACGCATGAGAGAGGCAAGGGCAGGAGGAGGGTCGAGGCAGGCGCCAGTGGAATCCGCGCAGGTGGGCCTGGGGAAGCGTGACAGGGAGTCAGCATTCTGGTGGGTAACCCCGGGACGGTGTTTGACGGTAAAGTCGTACTCCTGCAGCTGCATGGCCCAGCGGGCCACCTGGCCAGAGTGGTGTTGCCCAGACATCAGCCAAGACAAAGGCTGGTGGTCAGTGACAATGGTAAAGTGCCTGCCATGAAGGTAGAAGCGGAGGGTTTTGACAGCCCACACCACAGCTAGCATCTCGCCCGTGTAGCTGGCATAGTTGCGCTCATGCACGTTGCAGCTGCGGCTGCAACAAGCCACCATGTACTCATCCCCGTTGGTGTCCACCTGCCCTAAGATACCCGCACAGCCCTCCCGAGACCAGTCAGTGTGCAAGACAAGGGGGCGCTCAGGGTCAAAGCGGCGCAGCACTAAGCCAGGAGTGCAAATCCTGTCTTTGAGTGTGCTGTAGGCGGCCTGCTGCTCACTACCCCAACACCACGCCACCCCTTTCCTTGTGAGAGAGGTGATGGGGGCAGCAATGATGCTGAAGTCAGGAATGTAGCAGCGATAGTAGTTGAACACACCCATGGCTGTGCGAAGGCTGGATACATCAGTGGGGGCAGGCATGTCACGCAGCGCCTGGCACTTTGCCTGAGTGGGGGTAAGCCCATGGACGGAGACGTCATGGCCGAGGTATTCCACACGGTCAGCGGCCAGGATAGTCTTCTCAGGGTGCGCGAACATGCCAATGGTCTGCAACATCTGCAGCAGGGTTTGTACGTGCTCACAGTGTGCCTCAAAGCTGTCACTGTACACAAGCACATCATCAATGAAGGCCATGCAGCAGTGGGACAGGCCGGCGCTGGTGATGGCTGCGTCCATGACACGCTGGTACTCAGCGCTGGCATTTTTCAGCCCAAACGGCATGCGAGTGTAGCAGTACAGGCGGTTGCGTGCCCAGAACGCAGTCTTGAGCTGGTCATCAGGGTGCACAGGGATTTGCAAGAACCCTGAGCGCATATCCAGCTTGCTGAACCACCTGGCGCTGCCCACCCTGGCAAACATCTCCTCTGGCAGAGGCAACCCATACCGGTCAGACTTGGTGGCGTCGTTGAGCCGCCGGAAATCAATGCAGAACCGGGTGTCTGTCCACTGCCCCTGAGCATCTTTCTTCATGGGCAGGGTGGGTGCTGAGGCATAGTCGCACGGGCCAGTGACGGGCTGGATGATGCCTGCCTCCTCCAGCTCCTGGACCTTCTTGTCAGTCACTTGCAGCTCCAGGTCAGAATAGCGGCGGGGCTTGGTGATGATGGGATCTGTGGTGGACAGCTCAATGCGAAAAGCACCACGTGGGCCCTTGTAACCAGTGAGGTCACTCAGAGAATGAGCAAAAGCACCAGGATGAGCTGCAACCAGAGCCGCCATGCGATGTGCTTGCTGCAGGGATAGAGCCGCATGCTGAGCCAACAGCACACCATTGGGCAGCTGGGTGTATTGCTGTGGGGAGGGATTGACAGCAGGACCATCAGGCAACACCATGGTGATGGCAGAGCATGTGATGGCGGGTGAGCACATGCCCGGCACAGGGGGCGGCAGGCAAGACACCATGGAGGGCAGCCAGAAGAGGAAGAGGAGAGAGAGAACCAACCGCAGCGGTGAGAGAGATCCCCATGCCACTTCCCTGGAGGGGCACTGCGGCGTGGGTGGAGGGGATGCGCGCAGCGGAGGTATGGGAGGAACTTGCGGTGGTGGGGCCATGGTCAGTGGGATGGCAGAGCGCCGGGCTGCAGCGGTGCCCACAGCCAGGTGGGATGCTGAAGGCTGCGGTGCGCTGGTTGGCATAGACATGCGCTGAGCTGCAGGGTCTAGTGCTGAGGAGGGGACAGAAGTAACAGCTGCCCCTCCCCCCCTGCGGGTGACTGGCTGGGCTGGGCTGCGCACCGGTTTCACCCCTGATCCTGCTGGTATGGGTGCATCACCGGCGGCCACCCTGCTCAAGGCGCCCTCTACAGCTGCTAGGTCACCCCCACGGCTGACTGCGCTGGGTGTGGTGGTGCCAGACGCTGCAAGAGGTGTCCCCACTTGCGCATGCACCAAAGGCGAGGTGTGAATCATGGCAGAGGCGGTGCCGCTGGTTGCACAGGGCTGAACCTGGCTGTGGGACACGGCAGTGCAAGCCACAAGCAGCTGGCTGCTGCCCATGGGCGCTGAGTATAGGAGGGGAAGGCAGCCTTTGGGCCCAGTGACTGGCAGTGAGTGAGAGGTGCGGACGTCTCCATGGCTGTGCAGCCGGGGGCAATAAGAGAACTGCCGGTCGTACACATCGCACACGCCCTTGGTCTGCGAGAGGAAGTTGGCTCCAAGCAGCAGGTCGTAAGCAAGGGGGCTACCAGGAGGCATGACAATGGCCTCCAGGTCGTGCACCATGGCATGGGGAGTGCCATAGCTGAGACTCACGCGCAGGGTGGCAACCTGGGTGGCTAAGGCCTCTGCACCACTCGCAGTGGACAAGCGACGGCTGCAAGGGGTGAGGGGCAGGTTCAGCGCGGCTGCACACTCATGGGAAATAAGGCAGCTGTCACTGCCCCCGTCCAGCATGACACCCTGGAGCAGATGCAGCTGGCCCTCACTGTCAGCCACTGCACACCCTGACTGCACCGTGACGTTGGAGAAGTAGGTGAGGTGTTGGTTGGGCACGGCGGTGTGGCAGGCAGCACGCACAGCGGCCGCTCGTGGAGGTTCAGCAGCGATGTGAGCAGCAGTGTCAACAGGTGCGACACTGGGCGAGAGGTGCTGCTCAATACGCGTCACACGCTGAGCAAGGTGCTGCAGCTGCACAGATAGCTCCTGCAGGCCGGGCTGGGTGGCAAACACAGAGCCCATGGTGGGGGTGGTGGCTGGGGCAGCAGGAGGAGCAGGGGCTGCAGCCTTAGGCAGGGTGTGGGTGGCACCAGCAGGCAGGGCTGCAGACATAGGCGTGAATGGCACTGCTCTGGCTGCATTAGCTGTGATGATGCAGAAGCTGCCATGCTCAGGGTAGGAGAGGGGCTGCACCCGCGCATCCTGCGACACCCAATGCCCTGACATGTCCCATGCACCCAACCCGGACCCCTCTGCTGACACGGTGTGGGCTCGAGCAGGACCTGACAGGCTGGGGGAAGGAGCTGCTTGCATGTGGGGGTACAGCTTGAAGCAACGCTCAGGTGCATGGTAGCGCTTGTGGCAGTAGCTGCAGGTGTGCTGCGCATGGGCTGGGGCATCAGGCACATACCCCCTGTCCAGCAGAGGCGTGCGTTGCCTAGGGTCAGTGATGACGCGGGACACCACACTGCCAGCCGGGTGCGCAGCCACGGCATGCGCTGCGCGCGGAGCACTTCCACCAATGACTCTCTGCTGCTCATGAGGTGGCATCGCCTGGAACTGCCTGCACTCAGCCAAATCATGGCCAGCATAGGGGTGGAGAGGGCAGGTCTTGGCAGGCCGCGAGCGCTGGGTCTGCATGGGCGCATGCTGCATGGGTGCACTACGCAAGGCAGGCTGAGGCATGGCTGCATAACCCAGCTGCATTGGTGGCGCAGCAAAAGCTTGGGACATGGGCATGACAGATGGCAACGGCTGCTGCATGGCAGGGTGCGACATTGGGTAACCCATTTGCTGCATGGGCTGCTGCAGGTGATGTGGCATGGGCTGCGGCATGGGCTGTGGCATGGGCTGCCGGGCACGCTGGCGATGCGGGGGCTGAGGCAGCGCCCGAGCTTGAAGCTCAGCCAACTGCTGCCGCAACAGGAGCACCTCCTCTGACACTAGGTCCTGCTCTGCGCGTAGCGGTGGGCGATCAGCAACGGCAGGCACATAACGCATGCTGTCAAGCAGGTTCTCATGCGCTGCACTGACTGCATGCAAGGCAGCTCTGAAGGCGCGCTGATCCTGCCGGTCCTCTGCATCCGGCACAGCCTGGTGGAATAGGCGGACAGCCTCGTCCCTGAGCTTGGTGCGCTGCTCCTGGCGCATGGTGGGCACTTGCAGGCAATGGGAGAAGAGGTGGTTGATGGCAGTGAAGTGGGTTAGTGTGCCACGCCTGATGGCCTCATTCACAGCGCTCTCAAAGGCTGTGGCGAAAGCCTTAGCGCTGCTGCACCCTTTGCCCCCTAGCACGAGAGCTGGGTCTAGGCCTGCCTGGTGGCTGGGTGGGTCTATCAGCTGCTCCTCCACCAGGTCTAGCAAGGCCTCTAATGCTTCTGCCCTGTCAGCCTCATCGCCCCAGCCATCTACCAGCTGCTCATAAGCATCTGCAATGGACTGAAAGAACACGCCATCCATGGCAGAGCTGGCCAGCAGGTGATGGAACGCATTCACCGGTATGTGGAGGTTGAGGCCTAGGTACGCCCGCAGCTTGAGGCTGAAAGCTCTGAAGGCCAGGCGGGAAGTGCCTGTAAGCTCTGGCACCGCCATGGAGACGAGCGCCATGGGTTGTACTGCTCGGCTGCTGCGGGTTGGGGCTGGGGCTGGTTCCTGGGGCGGTGCTGCTGCGTCGAAGACTGGGTTGTCCGTGGAGCTGTACGGTCCGTTAAGCTCCAACGGTGTGCCCAGTACAGGCGGCTGAGTTATGGCAGCCACCTCGCGCAAGCACGAATGCGGATGTAAGCGCTAGTGCACTGGGCGAACGTGTTAAAGAAACACGCACCGCGGAGCTACGGCTGGCTGCAGCCTGAACACCCCGGAGTGCCCAGGACTGCAGCCGAAGTGAAGATGCTGACGCCCAGACGTCCGTCTGTCAACAGCTGAAGGCAATTGATAACCTTCCTCCGGGGAAATGAGCTTAGAAGAAATGTAAGATAGCAAACGAAATGAGTAAGGACGCCTCGACTAGCAGCAAGCAAGGCAAAGCTGATACCCGTCACCAGTATGGTGCCGGCCTTCAGATGCCGATGGCAGTGAGCTGAGAATACCTCCAGACTTGGGTGCCCGTGATTACATCGGACAGCTGGTAAGGTCTTCTAAGCTGCCGCCGCAGCATACCAATCCACTACAAATACCCAACCCCCATGCAACCATGTCAGAACTATTATGCAAGTCGCAGGATACACACACAAATCCATCCACAGTGACCAGGTCACATCAACCATCATCCACTAATCACCATCTACCGTGATACAACCGCCTGTCATGCTTGCAAGGCTCGTCCATGTCACGCATTCCGCACAGTCACGCTCATGGTTGTGACAATTGGTTTGCACGCTTGGCGAGGCAGTCTCCCCGTTCTCCCTCCCCCCTCTGGTAGACCAAGCTAGGTGGTGAACGACTCGCCGCAACCACACGAACCCTTGCTATTGGGATTGGTGAACTGAAACTCAGCTTTGAGGCCGTCTTGGGTGAAGTCCATGCGTGTCCCCACTACGTGCATCACCGCTGTAGGCTCGATCAGAATCTTCACGCCCTTGTCCTCTACGACCTCGTCCAGCTTGCCACGCTCGTCAGCGTAATTCAGCGTGTAGCTCAGTCCACTGCACCCCCGTTTCTTGACTCCTAGCCTTAGGTATTCCTTATGGCGAGCTGCAAGCAGCTGGCGAACGCGCTCCGCGGCAGATTCCGTAAGCTCAAGGGCCTGACGTTTAATGCGACTTGGGCGCTTACTTAGTACTGCTTCGGCTAAGCAGAGGATGCTAAACCGTACCATACGGGAGGTGAAGTGCTAGCGAACAATCTGATTTTGTAATCATTGTGATAGCATGCATTTGAAGAAGGGCAGAACCAACACTCCTCCTTCCACCATCCAGCCAGGGTGCTGGCCTGTGAGTAGCATATCTTCACTGCTGCAGCTTCACCGAGGCAGGCCATATCAATACAAAGTTCAACATGTGGAGGTAGGCCCCCGGTACCTGTGCTCACCAGCTGAGTTTGTATAATGTTTGTTGAGTGGTACAGCTGGGAGTCTCTACAACGGTGGAACAGGGTGGGGTTGGGACAAAGCCAGCGTATAGAGTCATGACATATTGGGGAACATGGAGCAGCCCACGGCAGCAATGAAAAGCAAGACAAAGACAAAGCATGCAGTCAGCAGCGTTGTGCGATCAAATGATGCAAAGTGTGCAGTTCGAAGTTCAAAGCGACATACGGCGAAAGCAAGCCTGCTGCTTGCTTGAGTAGCAGTGCGCGTAGTAGCTGCAGCAGGGTCTCTTTTTATACTGGTCATTGCAATAGGTGGAACAGCTTCGTTAGTGCCAGTATGCCGGCAACAGGCGTCGCCACTGCAGCTGACATTGAGCGATGGAGGTCAATTGGTGGCAGCACCGTGGAGAAGCTGGGCTCGCGCAAAACTTCAAAGAGCACGGTCTTTGTTTCCCCATCAGGTATCACCGCACCAGAATGCCCAACTAGTAAAGCTGCTCATTTGTAAGGTTACCGGATTTGTGTTTGCTGCACCGGTCTCAGGAGAAGAGTTTACTGATTGGAAGGATGCCGCCGATGTTTTGAAGCAGCGCGACAATGTTCAGCCCGCCGCCCCGCCATCGCAAGGTTCGGCAAAGCGGGCACTCAATTGCGTGCGCCTTTTGACCCACACACACCCTATACTACTGCGCAGCTGTGAGCGGCAGCGGCAAAGAGAACGGGGCCGTCAAGGCAGAGGGGAAGTGCAAGACCGCGGTGAAGCGAGCGCGCCCGGCCGAGGCATCTGATGTACCGACACCGGCAGAGCCAGCAACGACGACTCCAACAGAGGGCGACGATCTGCCAATCACGGACGGTAGCGCCGCAAACAAGAGGCGTGCGGCTCAAAATAAGAACTACAAGGAATCGGGCAACGCGCGCAGCTGCAAAACCGATATGGTGGAGGTGAAAGAGGATGTCGTGTGTGCCAGCGAAGCTGACGCTCTAGCCGAGACCGGCGGCAAGGCCAGCATAAAGCGCAGGCTCGTGGACCTGTGCCTCGTCGACTCTGACGGGCAGCCCACGCCCGTCGAGCGCAGCCTGCTGCTGCCCAGCCCCGTGAACCTTACAGGTGTGGTCCACGCGCCAGAAGGAGAAATGGCAAAGGGCAAGGGCCGGCGCGTGGCCCAGGCCTTTGGCCCACTGAAGGAGTGGAAGCTGGTGTACAGCAAGGCCTCAGTCCAGGTGGTGTTGCGTACAGCTGCTGCTGTGTATGAGGTCATCAAGCCTGCCCCCTCTTACCGCAAGATCTGGAGCCAGTTCGAGGAGCTTGTGGAGCTAGCTCACCAGGTGGGCTGGGCTGGGCCCTGGTACACCCACACATGGCCAGCATGTGCATATTGTTGCATGCATGTCTAGTTTCACGTACACATGCAAGCATGACCTGCTGGTGTCCTGATCTTGCTAACCCATGCGTTGCTGTAGCGTGCCAGGTGTGATGCTGGGTGTGTAGAGGTGTGACCATGGTAGGGTTGTCAGGCTTTGGCAGGTGTCGGGTTCGCTCAATTGGAACGTGTGGCGTAGCAGAACAGTGCGTCCAGGTGCACGTCATACATTGAGACGTTGATACAGCAATGCCTTGTCAGGGTGGAGGGCTCCGTCTACAGTACAGGGCAGGAACAGCAGGAGGTACAGCAGCAGCAGCAGCAGCAGCAGCGGCAGGAGAAACCAAAGCGACTGCTTTGCTGGCAGCAGCAGTGGCGGCAGGGACAGCATGAGCCCGAGCATGAGTGCCAACAGAAGGGTCAGCAGCAGCAGCAGCAGCAGCAGCGGCAGCAGCAGCAGCAGCAGCGGCAGCATCAGCAGCAGCAGCAGCAGCAACAGCAGTAAGGTGTCAGTGTGTTGCCCTCAGGTGTACCTGGCCCTGAGCCCTGAGGCAGGCGGCAGTCTCACAGCCAGCCTGGAGGAGGTGGTGGCCAAGCTGACCCGGGCCAAGGTATGCAGCCACACAGCCAGGGGCACATTGGGGTTCCAGGTTGGGCTTGGCTGGGGACCACGTGACTGGGCAGCGTGTGGTGAAGGGCAGGGCAGGGCAAGTCTGAAGGGCTGGACGTCTTTCGTGGGGAAGGCAGCTGAAGAGAGGGGCATTTACATGCCCACAGCCAAGCAGTGGGTGCTGCCAGGGTGCTGCCAGGGGGTTATTGAAGCAAACGGGGAAGGCAGGGGGCTGAGTGCGGCCTATGCAGCTGGTCAGGGGGGTGCCCTTTACTCAGGGGCTGGCAGCACCACCAGCACCTGTGCAGCAGCAGCAGCAGCAGTAGCAGCAGCTGCCCTCCGCTGTTTTACAGCGATGGTCAACAGCTGGCTCTTGTTGCATACAACAGATGCAGCAAACAGCACTGCTCTCACAATACTGTCAACAAGGCACACTCGCACCCTCACACAGCAGCACCAGTCCCCATTACACCTGCTGGACACACACCTGCAGCTGTGCCAGGCCAGCAGGCAGCCGCCATAGACAGTAGATGCTGATGATGATGCAGTTTCTTGTGCTACCGTTGATGCTGTTGCCGCCGCCGCTGCCAGCATCGCCACCGCTGCCGGTCATTCTCAATGCGGCTGCTGGTCATTCGCAATGCCGCAGCTGCTGCTGCTGCTGCTGCTGCTGCTGTATGTCACTGTGGCTGCATGCACCTGGCAGGTGGGCAAGGCTTACGGAGGGGCTAGGGAGGCGCTGCTGCTGTCCTCAAGCTTCGTGCTGGGCCAGCTGGACGCCATGTCTGGAGGCAACGGTGCCAAGGCCGCAGACTACAAGGCAACACCCTTCGGCACGGCCCTGGCTGCTGAGGTCAGTCGCCACCCTCTTTACGTGTTACCATCATCAGCAGCATCAGCAGCATCAGCAGCAGTAGCAGCAGTGGCAGCAGCAGCAGCAGTAGCAGCAGTGGCAGCAGTGGCAGCAGCAGCAGCAGCAGCAGTAGTAGCAGCAGCAGCAACCACCGCCGTCGTCTTTTACCACCACCACACCGCCACCACCATCGTCTTTTACCACCACCACACCGCCACCACCATCAGCAGCACTGTAAGCAGCAGCATCACCGCCAGCACCATCAGCAGCACCGTCAGCAGAATCATCACCAGTACAGGCCATGCATACCTCAGCTGAACTGGCTGAGTTCGATAGCTGGGCTGATGAGCTGCTTCCTGCTTCTCCACTATCAGCCTTAGTGTCGACCTCAGCTTGACAGTGGCTTACCAGGCTTTGCCAGGAGCTGGGCCTGGCCAGCTGCCTGCCAGCAGCCTGCCAGCAGCAATCCTGCTAAACCACCAGGGCCCTGGACCCCTTGCCTGCTGACTCCTCCCTTGCCCTTATGTGTCCCAGCCAAGCATCATCAGCTGGCACCGGCCGGCTGCCTGCTAGGTGAGACTAGTCAGTGGTGCAGAGGCAGGAGGGGTGACCCTGTGCCTGCTGTGCTGACTGTGCCAGGCGGCTGCAGACCAGGGGTATGCAGGCCGCACCATGACCAACGGGATCAAGATTGCTGAGGCTGCGGGTGCAGAGGTGAGGGCGCAGGGGCAGGGAACAGGAGCCAGGGGTGGCCGAGATGGCAGGGGGCAGGGGTTAGAGGGCAGGGGCAGGGGTGGCAGAGATGGTGCAGTAGCGGCAGTGGCGGCAGTAGTCAGCGGCAGTACCAGTGGCAGTGGGAGCAGGGCTGCATGCATGCATTGCTGGGAGAGATGACATGGTACAGCACGGGCCTGCGGGCGGCATTTAAGGGGCATCAAAGGGGCATCAGAGGGGCATCACAGGGGCATCAAAGGGGCATCAATGGGGCATCCAAGGGGCATCCAAGGGGCATCCAAGGGGCATCCAAGGGGCATCCAAGGGGCATCAATGGGGCATCACAGGGGCATCACAGGGGCATCAAAGGGGTATCAATGGGGCATCAAAGGGGCATCAAAGGGGCATCAAAGGGGCAGCTGCCTGTGTTGCCATGCTGGTAGGCCCTGGGGCCACTGATAGGTAAACAAATGCCTAACTCTTGCTCTTGCTGCTGCTGAGCTCTTGCTGCTGCTGCTGCTGCTGCTGCTGCTGCTGCTGCTGCTGCTGACGTTGATGCCGCTGCTGATGTTGCTGCTGCTGCTGGTGTCTGTGGTGCCCTACCAGGGGCCTAATGTGCAGCTCCCTCCCCTTGACATGTCTGGCTTATGCAGGAGGGGCGGCGGGGTGCTCATTGAGGGCCACTTCAATCGTGTGGTCACACTAGCAGCATGTTGGCAGCTGTTCTCAGTTTCACCCATGTGTGCATGGACCGTGTGCAGGATGCTGCTGCTGGCAAAGCCCCCCTGGATGCCTTGGCTACAGCTGATGCTGAGTTCGCACGCCGTTTACAAGCCAAGGTGTGTCTAGGGCGGTGGCAGCGTGACGTTGACAAACCCTGTTGCCGCACCTCTTAATGACAGCTTGGTTCCTGCTCCTGCTCCTGCTCCTGCTCCTGCTCCTGCTCCTGCTCCTGCTCCTGCTCCTGCTCCTGCTCCTGCTCCTGCTCCTGCTCCTGCTCCTGCTCCTGCTCCTGCTCCTGCTCCTGCTCCTGCTCCTGCTCCTGCTCCTGCTCCTGCTCCTGCTCCTGCTCCTGCTCCTGCTCCTGCTCCTGCTCCTGCTCCTGCTCCTGCTCCTGCTCCTGCTCCTGCTCCTGCTCCTGCTCCTGCTCCTGCTCCTGCTCCTGCTCCTGCTCCTGCTCCTGCTCCTGCTCCTGCTCCTGCTCCTGCTCCTGCTCCTGCTCCTGCTCCTGCTCCTGCTCCTGCTCCTGCTCCTGCTCCTGCTCCTGCTCCTGCTCCTGCTCCTGCTCCTGCTCCTGCTCCTGCTCCTGCTCCTGCTCCTGCTCCTGCTCCTGCTCCTGCTCCTGCTCCTGCTCCTGCTCCTGCTCCTGCTCCTGCTCCTGCTCCTGCTCCTGCTCCTGCTCCTGCTCCTGCTCCTGCTCCTGCTCCTGCTCCTGCTCCTGCTCCTGCTCCTGCTCCTGCTCCTGCTCCTGCTCCTGCTCCTGCTGCTGCTGCTGGTGCTAGTGCTGCTGCTGCTGCTGCTGCTGCTGGTGCTGGTGCTGGTGCTGGTGCTGGTGCTGGTGCTGATGCTGATGCTGATACTTCCATCACAGACTCAGTGACCCCTCCCTGTTGCTGCTGCTGCTGCTGTCACCTGTCTGCCCACCCTGCTGCTGCTGCTGCAGATGGACGCGGCAGAGCAGTCCGGTGGCCGTGGTGGCGGTGGTGGCTCCAGTGGTGGGCGGGGCAAGGGTCAAGCTGCCCCGTACATTCGCATCAGCCAGCAGGAGATAGCGGAGGACTACCCACTGGTCAAAACCTACAACAAAGGTGAACAGCAGCAGCAGCAGCAGCAGCAGCACTGGGTCACATAGATGGCGCCTTGAACAAGGGGCAGCGGTAAGATGGGCAAGGGTGGCATGGATGGATGGATGCATGGCTGCCACTGTCTCAAGACCAGCCCCTGCCTCCTTGCCCAGCCTGTTGCCCAGCCTGTTGCCCAGCCTGTTGCCCAGCCTGTTGCAATGCAGCAGGTCTCATACCTCATGCTTGTCTGCTGCTTTCTATGGTCTATCCTCTTTGGGTAAGCCTGCTCTTTATCCTGCAACTGCTTCTGCTCCTGCTCTGATGATGGTGGCAGTGGTGGTAGTGTTTTCCTGCCCCTGCCACTGCCCTTGCCCCTGCCACTGCCACTGCTGTTGCTGCCGCTGCTGCTGGCTCTGGGCAGAGGAGGAGGAGACGGACGAGCTACTGCTGGTGGACCCAGAGGACCTGGCCATGGCCCACCCTGAAGACCTACCCAAGCGCCTGCTGTACGACTTTGCTTTCTATGACGCAGAGGTATGCCAGATAGGGCTGCTGCGGCTAAGTGGTATTAGGCTGTATTGCTGTATTGATGTTTCTGCTCTTCTGCACAGCATAGAGATATGTGATGCAATGGCTGCAGAGCTGCCTTCTTGCTGGGCCTTGACATGCCCCGTCCTTGGTCGTACTTGGGGTCAGAGGCCAGGGCAGCAGGCCCGCTGGTAGCCAGCCAGCCAGCCCATTCTGGCCAACAACCACCCGTCAGCTGACCAACTAACCAACCGCCACCACCTAGTACGCCTAACTAACCACCACCACATGACCACCTGGCCCACCATGCAGGGCTTCCTGGCCACCTTGGAGCTGGTGCCCATGTTCAACGGGGTAGACCATGACGTGGCTCTGTTTGGGTCAGGGGTGTGCGCTGAGGACGAGGGCGACTTCCTGCTGGGCGGGGTGGCTGCGGCTGCTGACCCTGCCGCCGCCCCAGCTGCTGACCTCGCAGGGACCTCTGGTGCAGGCAGCAGCGCTCCAGGCGGTGCTGGAGAGCAGCCAGGCGGCAGCGCAGGGGCGGCATCCGGTGGGGAGGGCAGCAGCGTGGCGGCGGGCGAGGGGGAGAATGGCGAGGGGGAGAAGCATGGGATACCGGCTGGTGCTATGCGGCTGTACCTGAGCCAGGTCAGGGAGTGGTTGATTGAGTGCGCATGCGACATGCTGTTCATCACTGTCAGGACGGACGCAGCCTGGTACCGCTTGGTCAGGTGGGTCTGGTCAGGTGGCTGCCTGCCTAGCTGCCTGCATGGCGGCAGCTGCATGGTGTTCAGCATGGGATGGCATGCTGTGTGGTGTCCCGTCTCGACCATGCTCAGGGGTGGATGGGCATGTGCCATGTTGACGTGCCAGTGCAGACTAGGTCCTGTGCAGCTGCTGGAACATGGGCGACCATGACCCTTGTCGTCTGATTCCTACTCTGCGTGCTCTCCAGGCTGCAAAGGGCTGCAAAGGGGCTGCTGCTGGCTGTGTCGAGGAACCTGACCAAAACAACAAACAACTAGAACACTCAGGGCCAGGGGGTCATGGGGTCGTTGCGGTCTGCATGCGACTTCCTTCCTCCTGCATGGACACTCATGCCACACCACAACCTCCATGTGTCATGGTCTGGTCAAGGTGCCATGCACCAGCTCCGTGGGCCATCCATGCACCCATGCACACGCAGTCACGACCAGTGCCAGCCTACGCAGCACACAGAGTCTATGCAGCACCTGCCCCTCATCCGCCCCTCATCCGCCCCTCATCCGCCCCTCAACCGCCCCTCACCCGCCTGCCTGCAGGCCGTCCCAGCAGTATGCCCCCTGGTACAAGCCAGTGCTGAAGGCAGCCCAGGTGGCCATCACCATCCTGCGCATGCTGTCGGAGGAGAGCAGGGCCAGCAAGCTGTCCTTCAATGACATCGTGAAGCGCCTGGCAGACCTGCCAGACTCCTCCCCCGCCTTCATCTCCAAAAAGGTGCCCCTGCCCACGCACTCTGAAACCCCTTGACCCTCTTCGCCTCTCACTCCTCCACTCCTCCACGCCTCGCACCTCCAACACACTGTGTGTGCTCAGTCATTGTCCTCACCACCACCCACCCACCCGCCGCCCCTCTCCTCCCTCATGCCTCACTCCCTCATGCTGTGCCCAAACCTCACCACCTACCCTGCCCGTTGCACAACCCTTGTGGCCGTACCTTTGCTACCATGTCACTCCTTGCTGTCCAGTTGGCGTCACTCTTCGTCACACGTTGCCAGTGTTCAATGTATGTGACACTCCCACGCCATGCAATGCCCATGCGTTGTCACACAACATGTTGATGAAACTGGGGCAGGCCATGGCACCTGTGTGCATGCATGGCATGCAGCTGCATGCCTGGTCATGCAGCACAGCATGCGTTCCAGCTCCGTCTCCCTGTTGCTGCAGGTCGAGCGAGTTGAGAGGTTCGTGGTGGTGCATGGCCAGATCGTGGTCAATCAGTTCACCCACTTCCCAAACAAGGCCGTGCAGAAAGCAGCCTTTGTCGACCAGCTGAAGGCCATGATGTCCCAGCGCAAGCACAACAAGCTGTACATGAGCAAGGTGCGCAGGCTGTGCCTGGCATGCTTGCCTGTGCCCAGGTCTGCCCTGGCTGTGCTGCTGGCCAGTACATCAGCATGCAGAGATGTGCACAGCAGCTTCCATCAGGTGCGGCCATGAAATTGCACTCCAGGGTGCTCTTCATCATGACGAGGCTGGGCATCTCTTCAGCTACTGGGACTGTGTTGCGACACTGAGCTTTGCTCTAGTTAGTGTGCACTCTGAAACTGGGGGTATTGCTAGTGTGAGTTTTGAAAGACGGGCTTTGCTCTTGTTGGGTTCGCTGTCTTGGAGCAGGCATGGTGATGGTTAGGTCCAGCTTTTGTTCGTAGGAGAGGGCTTAGAGATGATAGTGCAGAAGGGGGAGGATGAGCAGGGGTGAGAGAGGTGAGGGTGAGGGAAAGGGTGAAGGGAAAGGGAGAGGACGGTGAAGAGGAGCTGTGGCGAAAGGCAGGGGTCGAGGTAGGAGGCCTACACCAGGCTCCAGCTGCACTGGCCATGTCACTCCTGTCACACAAACACCCTGTGAGGAATGAGTGAGGGTGAGGGACAAGGGAGGTGGCAGGGTGAGAGGGAGGAGGGGGAGAAGGAGGAGGAGGTGGTGGTGAGATATAGCAGTGGGTGTGCTGTGCTACAGGTCAAGCCCGGCAAGTCTAATGTAGCCAAGACAGGCAATGCGAACCCCATGCGCAACCGGGCCGCCACCGGCCTCAAGGCCAAGCCCATGGCTGCTACTGGCACCACCATGGTCAAGGCTGTATGGCGCAACTACTTCTTCGGAGGGATGGCAGCGCGGGCTGCAGAGGCAGCGGCTGCGGCTGAGGCCCAGGGTGGGTGCTGGAAGGGTTAGGGTTAGGGTTATGGTTAGGAATAACCCTAACCCTGACCCTAAGGCCTAAGGGCTAACCCTAACCCTAACCCTAACCCTGCGGCCGAGGCCCAGGGTGGGTGCTGGAAGCCCGGCCTCCCTCCCACACACCTCACCTCCCTCCCTCACGCCTGCCGCCCACCTGGCCCACCTCCCGCCCGCCTGCCTACCTGCCTACCCGCCTGCCTATACGAGGCCAAGTAGTGCACTGATGCCTGCCTGCCTGCCTGCCCAGCCTGCTGCCCAGCTACTGGGGAGCTGCTGAAAGTGTAAGCACCGAGGTGCTCCCTGCCTGCAGCCAACAAGGCAGGGTTGGCTGAGGAGGTTGAGGATGATGTGGAGGAGGAGGAGGAGAAGGAGGCGGAGGAGGCTGACCGGGCAGAGGCTGTTGAGACGGCTCTAGCAGCAGCAGCCACCAAGCGCAGCAGGGGGACAAAGCAGCAGCAGCAGCAGCAGCAGCAGCAGCAGCAAGGGGCGCAGGCTGGTAAAGCAGGGGACGGCGGCAAGGTCAAGGCGGCCAAACCTAAGGTGGATGCATGGAGTGTCGATCCTGCCCGCCTTGTACATGTGAACAAGACTCTTACCCTATGTCTCAGCCTGTGTACATGTTCAAAAAACCTTACCCTATGCCCCAGCCTGCGCCTACCGTTACCCCTGAAACCCCCACCCTCCTGCCAAGTACCTAACCCAACTCCCATGCACCTTGCCTCCTGCCATTCATCACACTCAACACCCATGCGCTGCATTCAATTGTTGTGTGCCCTGCCATTGACACCGCGGCCCCACAGAAGGTGTCGGTCAGCTGGGAGGGGCCTGCCCTGCGCAAGGACGCTGCTGGACGCACCCTGTACAGCAAGGCCAAGGTAGCCGGCACTGAGGTGCAGCTAGGCAAGGTGGTGAGCTTTGTGGAGGAGGAGGAGGAGAGGCAGGAGGAGGAGGGCGAGAAGGAAGGCAAGGTGGAGGGGGAGCAGGCGCAGGGGCCAGCAGGTGAGGTGCAGGTGGCAGGGGGTTGAGGGAGCTGCCTTCCTCAGAACAGAGGTCCACAGAGGGGCAAGAACTTCAGGGCAGGTAATGGTAGTTGGGCGGGGTGTGTGTAGCATATGCCGTGTGGCATATGGCTTGGTGAAGCCAGGTCAGCGCTGAGTGTCAGTGCTATGGCAGTGGCTGCTACAGCTGCTACAGCTGTTGCTGCTGCTTTGGTCGCCGCTGTCTTGCTGCTGCTGCTGCAGCCCCTGCCGTTGCTGCCCCTGCCGCTGCCAATGCTGCTGCTGTGGCTGTGTCTTGAACTGTGCGTGTGACAATGACATCTGTACCTGCTGTTGATGGTGGGTTTGGTGTGCAGAGCCTGAAAGGGGCCTGGTGGTGAGCCTGTTCCAGGACGCATCAGAGCAGAAGATGGTGCAGGTCAGTGCTTTCAACCTACTCCAAAGCAATCATGACCCAGGACTAACAGAACCCTACCCAGCAACATCATGCACCCCACTACCCCTTGTCCCTCACCCTGACTCCCCACATTGCCCCCTCACCCTGCCCCCTCACCCTGCCCCCTCACCCTGCCCCTTAACCCTGCCCCTTCCCCTGCCCTTCCCCACTGCACCCTTATGGCCTTCTGCACCCTCGCGCCCTCCTGGCCCCTGCCCCTGATGCCCTCCTGGCCCCCTGCCCCCTGGTGCCCTCCTCCCCCTTAGGTGCGGCTGCTGCTGCATGGCAGCCAGACAGTGCTGGGCGATGTGGCCTCTGACAGCGAGCTGTTCGTGACGGAGGAAGTGGTGGTCCGGCCCCTGGCTGAAGTGGCTGGGCTGTGCCATGCCCAGCTGCTGCAGCGACCTTGGGTGTGGGCCCAGCGACAGCAGCACTTCAGGGATGACGAGGCACTGAGGTAGGTGGGCAAAACTGGGAGGGTTGGCGGTCGAGGTGGCAGCAAGGCTGGGTGGATGGTGGGCCGGCCAGGGGATAGGCTGGATGGCGGTGGGGTGTGGGCAGCTGGTGGCTCTGGGTGCTACCTTGGCCAACAGGGTGACTGTGAGGAGCGACACAGACAGAGATGGGGGGACACAGGCAGCAATCAGCGGTCAGCAGCGGTCAGCAGCGGTCAGCAGCGGTCAGCAGCGGTCAGCAGCGGTCAGACGAGGAGGGGCACAGCAGGGAGGAGCAGAGCAAACAAGGCAGCGATGAATGCTTAGCAGCGATCAGAAGCAACCAGCAGCAATCAGTATTAGTCAGATCAGCAGCAATGAGCGATAGTCAGATTAGCGTGGTGGCGGCGGCTGTTGTTACTGTCTGCTGTTGCCTGCTGCCCTCCCTCCCCGGAGCAAGCACGTCGGCAGTGTGGTCTCATGCAATCTCACAAGCTTGCATACAGCTGTTGCTACACACCATTCTGTGGAAGAGTGACCGCTGTTCTGGGTCATGACGCTGGTCCGCTTGCACCCTGCTCCCCCCTGCCACCTCTTGCCCGCTTGCCCCCTGCCCGCCTGCACCCTGCTCCCCCCCTGCCACTGCTGTTTCACTGAACCTTGTGGGTCTTTTGCCATATAGCACCTCATCGCTCTCACAGCAGCCACAGCTGCACCTGCCATACCCTATCCTGCGGCTGTTCCTCTTGCAGCTGAGCTGCCGTCAGCGGCAGGCTCTGCTACCCGCCTGCCACCCACCCCACGTCTGTCACAGCATTGGTACAACCATCCCGCTGCATTGCTAAAGAGAGCGAGGTCCCTATAGGGACAGCAAGCGCTCCACTGAACACAGAAGTTGCCAGTCAGCTTCTGTGTTCTCCATGTCGGCTTGCTCCCTTGCCATGAGCAGGAAAGCCAATGATGAGAGGAGGGAGGCGGGTCAGCCCCTGCACTACATCTACCGCTCCTACTATCAGCCCAGCCAGGGTATGTTCTGTGCGCTGCCGCCTGGACTGCTGGATGTCAGCAAGGGGGCCTATGTGGAGGTGGGTTGAGCCAGGTCAGGCACACCTGCTCCTGACCTTCTCAGCCGCTGCTGCTGCCCCTGGCTCGCCCTTTCACTAAGACCTCCTATACGCAGCGCTGCCCCTAGCCCCTTTACTGCTTTGCACTAATCGCAGAGCTGTTCCTAACTTGCCCTCCCCTGTGTGGGGTGCACACTCACTCAACCAGCCCAGCTAGCCCAGCTCAAAGCAGCAGCAGCAGCAGCAGCAGCAGCAGCTGCCTCAGCCTGTGCCATAGAAACCTGGGCCGCACTACCTCCTACACCCTGTTTGTCCCATGATGTGCTCCAAGATGTGGCCATATGAATAGAATCTGCCCCACCCTGCTGCTGGTCACCTGCACCCTCCTGCTGGTTACCCTACTTTTTGGCACCTGCTGCTTAATTGTCACTCTGCACTCTGCTGCTGCTGGGCACCTGCACTCTGCTGCTGCTGGGCACCTGCTGCTTGGTTGTCACCTTGGCTTTGTCATTCCTCCTGCATTGCATGGCCTGCATCCAGCCCTGCGCATGGTTCTGATCGTGCAGGACCCTTCCAAGCCAATAAGCCTTGGGCTGCTGCCAGGTGGAGCCGGCTTCATCAAGGCTGGTGTGGAGTACAGGATAGGGGACGTGATGTACCTCCACCCTCAGACTTTTGATGACGACCTGGTGCCCCGCAAAGCCATCAAGAAGGAGGGCGGACCCAAGGCAAGCAAGGCTAAGAAGGGTCGGGCACAGCGCAAGGCTGGGTCGGAGGTGGAGGCAGATGAAGAAGAGGAGGAGGAGGACGAGGAGGAGGAGGATGGTGTTAATGATGGTGGGGAAGAGCAGGAGGAGCAAGAGGCTGCAGGCAAGAAGGGCAAGGCAGCCCAGGCGGCCAAGCGGGGCGGTGGCAAGGCCAGCAAGGCGGTCGAGGGTGGTTCAGCGGCCCCAGCAGCTGCACCAGCAGCAGCAGCAGCAGCAGCAGCCAAAGGGAAGAAGAAGGCTGCAGGTGCAAGTGTGACGCCTGCAGCTTCAGGAGGTGTGACGGACCCCATGGACCCAGCGTTCGACAGTGGTGAGGCTAGTGTGCCTGACTACGTGAAGGGCAAGAGCAGCAAGGGCGGCTCCAACCTGCACCTCCGCCCCTTTGCGGTGGCACAGCTTGTGGAGGTGGCGGCGGCTGGCAAGGTGGGCAGGCCATCGCGGCAGGCTGGCTGGAGCAGGAGGGGTGGGCAGGGGAGGCAGGTGGTCCCGGTTAGGAGGTAGGGTGGTCAGGCCTGCAGGGCCAGGCGATCAGCATCATGAAGGTCAAGCCCTGCCAAGCACTCTGAGGGTACCTGATCCAGTGCCACTCTGCCAGACCTGGTGCTGCTGCTCTCGCGTTGCAGCTGCCCGCACGCCTGACCCTGCGGCGGCTGTACCGGCCTGAGGAGGTGTCCAAGGCGGCC
The DNA here is from genome assembly GCA_030144725.1 of Haematococcus lacustris. Lineage (NCBI taxonomy): Eukaryota > Viridiplantae > Chlorophyta > Chlorophyceae > Chlamydomonadales > Haematococcaceae > Haematococcus > Haematococcus lacustris. The sequence goes on from JASKMD010000031.1 coordinate 2,910,230, forward strand.
TCTTACCGTGCTGGGTGGTGGGACCTCCTGGTAAGGGCCCCGGGCCGCCTCCTGCCCCTCTCACCCTGTACATGAGAAGGGGTCACAGGGTCATCGGGCCACTGGTGAGGGGCAGGGGGCTGCTGACTCTACCAGGGGGCCTCTGCCCTGTTCAACAGGGGCGAGGAGGCTGATCATATGAAGGCGTGTTATGGGCAGGTCATGGGCAGGTTGTGCAAGGCGAGTTATGGGCAGGTCCTGGACACAGTGTGTGGCACAGAGGGCTGCATACTCCTGCTTGCCCTACCCTGACCCTACCCTGACCTGCCCTGCCCTAACGTACCCTGACATGACCTAGGTTAGGCTGGTCCTTTTCCTATCCACTGAGACCTGCCAGTCTTCCAATTTCACCTGCTCACAGCTGCCTACGCATGCCTGGTGCTCAGCAGCGCATAAGAACATTACCCAGGTGGCTGTGATCAAGTCTGTTTGTGGCAGAGCACTCAGTACTAGCACCAACCCTGGTCGTTGCAGGCAGGGCCCCTTCCTCCCTCAACTGCTGCCGGAGTGGCAGCCAGCGGCAAGGTAGAGGTCGATGTGGAGGCAGTGGTGGGCAAGGCAGTGGCAGTACTGGCTGGCAGCAAAGCACGCCTGGGAGGTGGGTTCTGCTGCCCTCACACCCCTCCCACACCAGCCATGCCCCTGCTTAGTGATGCCCTGCCCCACACAGCCTGACCTGCCCAACACCCTCCTAGCCCCACGACCTGCCCCTGCCCTCATCACCCCTTCACCTACGTCCTCCGCATCCACACCACCAGGAGTCTGACACGACCCTGGCTGCAGATTGTGGCACAGAGCTAGACACCTTCCAGGTGGTGGGCTCCTACGACCCCACCCAGCCTGGGGTCATTGGACCAGCCCCTGCAAGCCTCGCAGTCAGACCAGTCACAGCCCAAGGTGGGCTGCCTCCCGCCCTCCCGCCCTCCCTCCCTCGCACCCTTCATCCCACCTGCCCGCCCGCCCGCCTGACTGCTTGCCCTCCTGCCCTCGCACCCTTTATCCCGCCTGCCCGCCTGCCTGCTTGCCTGCCTACGTGCTTACATGCCTGCCTCACCTGATGGATATTGTGTTGTCCAGGTGGCAAGAAGGGCACCTCCAAACATGTTGAGGAGGAGGATGACGAGGATGGGGAGGCGCCCGAAGTCGCAATGGCGTCCATGGACATTTTTGCGGGCTGTGGCGGGTTGAGCGAGGGAATGCACCAGGCCGGCGTGGCAGTGACGAAGTGGGCGGTGGAGTACGAGAAAGCAGCCGCAGACGCCTTCGCGCTAAATAACCCTGATGCCAAGACGTTCTGCGACAACTGCAATGTGCTGCTGCGGGTGAGTGCTGCGAGAAGGTAAAGCGTTGCGTGGCCCACTTGCATCGCCGGCATCTGACCGGTCAAAAGTGATATCCCGGTGAGATTTGCCGCAGGCGGCGATGGAGAAGGCGGGTGTGCTGGACGACTGCGATGCGTGCGACGACTGCATGGAAGCAGCTGCGAAGCTGAGCCCCGAGTACGTGGCCGACCTGCCGCTGCCCGGCGAAGTGGAGTTCATTATGGGCGGTCCACCCTGCCAGGGCTACTCCGGCATGAATCGCTTCAACAAGGGCAACTGGAGCATGGTGCAGAACAGTATGGTCATGGCCTACCTCAGCTACGCTGACTTCTACCGCCCACGCTACTTCCTGCTTGAAAACGTAAGCTACAGGGGCAGTCCTGCATTGGACTGTCACAATGTACCCCTGCAAGCCTAAAGCCTCTGAAGCTCAGCAGTGCTCTCAACACACGCCAGTATAAGCCTGTACATCAGCCTGTACATGGCCGTGGGCAAGTTTGCAGCTAACAGCACCGTGACATGGTCCTTGTCAGGGTCTGCAGGCAGATGCTGGGCAGGTGGGTGGCACTGGGAAGGCAGTACCAGGCAGCTACCAGGCAGCTTCTAGGTAGCTACTAGGCAGCTACCGGGTAGGTGTTTGGATGTGAGCTTGATGTGTGATGTTTGCGTGGTGGTGCCTCAGGTGCGCAACTTTGTGAGTCACAACAAGAGCTTCACCTTCCGCCTGACCCTGAGGACGCTGCTGGACATTGGCTACCAGGTGGGCCTGGGCCTGACCTAGGGTGGGGGGAGCAGCAGCAGGGGAAGAGGAGGGGGCCACACCCCATGGGGCCTGGCTCCTCCCATGCCACACGTCCCAACACCTAGGTGTGACCTTTCTTTGAATCTCTGCCCTGAGTCATGTCGGCTGAAGAGTACTGGCCTTTCCATTCACCCCCTCCCTTCCGGCCCCCTGCTCTGCATCACACCCGGTCTCACTCTCCACCTTCTGTCCAGCTGCCGTGCGGCTGGTGTGCAGGTGCGCTTCGGGGTCCTGAATGCGGGCAACTATGGCGTGCCCCAGTCCCGCAAGCGCACCATCATCTGGGCCGCTGCCCCTGCTGAGACGCTGCCCGCATGGCCCAAGCCTCGCCATGTGTTCCACTCACCTCAGCTCACCATCAACCTGCCAGGTGCCTGGGGCTGTCAAACAACAGCAGCAACACAAGCAGCAGCAGCCAAGGGAAAGCCAGCAGCACTTGCACCAGCAGCAGCACTTGCACCAGCAGCACTTGCACCAGCAGCAGCACTTGCAGCAGCAGCAGCAACAGCCAAGGTGTCATACTGGCAGCAGCAGCAGTGTCGGGTGGGGTACATGACCTTGACGATATATACCCCGCCCTGCCCCTTGACGTCTTGACTTCAGGCGGAGTGGCATACACGGCAGTGCCCAACCAGCCGGGCAATGGCGCTGCACTCAGGGCAGTCACTGTCCGTGACGCCATTGCTGACTTGCCGCCCATCGCCAATGGCCATGCAGAGTAAGCCCCCCTCCCCCTCCCCCTCCCCCTCCCCCTCCCCCTCCCCCTCCCCCTCCCCCTCCCCCTCCCCCTCCCCCCTCCCCCTCCCCCTCCCCCTCCCCCTCCCCCTCCCCCTCCCCCTCCCCCTCCCCCTCCCCCTCCCCCTCCCCCTCCCCCTCCCCCTCCCCCTCCCCCTCCCCCTCCCCCTCCCCCTCCCCCTCCCCCTCCCCCTCCCCCTCCCCCTCCCCCTCCCCCTCCCCCTCCCCCTCCCCCTCCCCCTCCCCCTCCCCCCCGACCCTGCCCTTGTGCCCTGTCGCTGCCCCTTAGGCTGGAAGTGAGCTACACCCAGGAGCCAGCCTCTGCCTTCCAGCGCTTCATCCGAGGTAGCACCACAGTGCTGCGGGATCACATCTGCAAGGAGATGAACGAGCTGAACCTGGAGCGCTGCAGGTCAGTCAGCCAGCCTGCCAGGATATGCACAGTGGCAGGAGGTGCAGCATCAGCCTGGGCGTCAGCATCCGCTACAGCAATAGCTGTAATGATGGTTACAAAAGCAGCGGCAGCAGCAGCAGTGGCAGCAGCAGTGGCAGCGACAGTGACAGCAGCAGCGGCAGCAGCAGCAGCATGTGAAGTGGGTGTAACAGGTGCAACAGATGGCATGGTGCCTGTCAGGCAGCCAACACAGCAAGGCACCAGTCAGAGTGCACCAGGCAGGAGTGCTCTGAGGCTTGGTCAAAACAGCAGGTCGAGCCATGCTGAGTGCGGATGCTGCTTCCGCTGCCGCTGTTCAGATGCATCCCTAAGAATCGACCTGGCTGTGACTGGCGCGAGCTGCAGCGAATCATAGCAGAGGACCCTTCGCGCGAGAAGTACAAGGTTAGCGCCAGTGGGACGGATGATAACACAGTGCAGAGACAGAAGGAAGTCAGTGCAGCAGCAGTAGCAGGAGTAAGAGGTGCCGACACTGAATACGCCCCACGCAAGCACTGAGCCGTGCTTGCCTGTGTGTCCTGAGGTCCTAATCTACGTGCTCTGGCTCATTATGGATGCAGGGCCACGACCTCGTGCCTTGGTGCCTGCCCAACACTGCCGACCGCCACAATGGTTGGCGTGGCCTGTTCGGTCGCTTAGACCTGGACGGCCATTTCCCAACCTCAACGACTGACCCCCAGCCGATGGGCAAGGTACGAACTCCTGCATTCTTCCGGTCGCCCGGGGAGAGTACCGCGAGGCAGACGGCCAATGTCCGCCATGCCGGAGTAACCGAAGCCGAGTGCTAGAGAGGTGTTGCATGCCAGAAAAACAGGTGGGCAGAAGCTGCGTGCCTGCGATGCCTTGCAGGTCGGCCAGGTATTCCATCCCACGCAAGACCGCATCGTGTCGGTACGCGAGTGTGCGCGCTCTCAGGGTTTCCCAGACTCGCACCGCTTCTTCGGCAACGTGCACAACAAGCATCGGCAGGTGTGCCCGGGTTGATCACTTGGCTCCTTGCGCAGCGCACTTAGAGCACTCTGCACTTTGCGTAGCGCATTCAGAGCTGTTGGTGACCACTGTGCACGCTCTGCGCTTGTCCCGAGCGCGACGCGCATGTTGCTGCGTTCAGGTGGGCAACGCCGTGCCGCCCCCGTTGGCGCACGCGCTGGGTTCGCAACTGCACAAAGTGCTCGAAGCGACACGACGCAAGGAAGTCGCGCAGGCCCTGGCAGCACAGATGGGTGCATAGGCGCAACCGCGACGAGCGCCGGCGGCTGTGGGCCCAACGATGGTGAGGTAACGAAACCTGGACGGCGCCGTTTGTGTGGCGTTCCTCTGATCCGATGTGTTCCGGTGCCACCGCTTTGGGCTGGTGCTCCGGTGGCACCAATTGCGGCCAACTCAGTCCTTTGTGATGGTCAAGGTGTCCTAAAGTTTACAGAGGATGCTGGTTGTGAGCTAAACCGCCAGCGCCAATGGCTTCGGGGCATTGGTAGGTTGTTACGCGCATGACTGCATGAATAAACAGGGTGCATGGAGTATACTTGGCATAATACGTCATAATCATTTACGCGCTGGATGGCACTGTCAGCATCGTGTACTCAGTGTAGTATGCATATCCTGCTCTTGGCAGCTCCTTTGCCGAGGTTATTCAAGTAACGCACGTCTCAGGACACTGTTTTGCCACACTACACCTTCTGTGACCCAGCAGCTGACGGCTTAAATTTTGAAGCATTGATGTGGGTAGGTGTACCGGTGCTTTTCAGTGTAGGAACACTGTACAAGCCAGCAGTGGGCAACTGCCCGCACCACCTCGGGAGATGAGGTCAAGCGGGTGGAGGAACGTCTTGTTACACGGTGGGCTGGAGGGCAGGGGTATCCGAACTGGTTTAATGTAATTTGTTTCTGGCCACGGCTGCTGAAGCCTTGCTGCGCAGGTCGTCGTAGGCTGCACTCACACATCGCTTGATGTCTGCATAGCTCGCGACCAGCATCGCCGACTCGTCCCTGGCTAACAGCAGGATCTTCTCACCCACGCCGGCATCCAGCTGCAGTGCGGGCGCACCCCAGCATGACATGGCAACTGGATGCGTGGTTGGACAGGTCGCATGCATGGTCAGGCAGATCGTATGTATGGTCAGGCACATCGAGTAACCCCCTTACACCCAGCCACATGCAATGAAAGGCCCTGTACACTGACTGCTGTGCACGACAACCAGGATTGGAATAGAGCCCCACTACCACCCTTACCCCTTCTTTGCCAGTACGAAGACAGGGACCTTTTATCACCGTCTATACTAGACCAAGTATTGCTTTGTTAAGCAGCCATTTAAGGAGACAGTTTGGCACCGAGGCAGCAGGTACAGGATAGGCCAGCAGCACACCTTGTTCAGCGCTTCAAGCACATGGCCCCAATCTAGCAGTGGCCCCCCTGCTGCCGGATGGCCCTCAGGCGCACGCTGATGGAAGACAAAGTCCCTGGGGTGAGGCAGCCGCAACAACAGCATGGCCAGAAGGCGCGTTAGGCCTGCGTTTAGGTGCAAGCTGGGAGGGCAGCAGGCAGTGCTGGTGAGAGAGCAGACACGTGTAGTACGCCTTGTGCTCGGCCCAGCATACAGCTGTTGTATGCCTGAGGCACATGCAATTGGACACGTGAGGCCCAGGCTTGCCAAGCCCAGCGCCCAGCCTAGCCCAGCCCAGCCCAGCCCAGCCCAGCCCATATGCAACTGTACACAAAGTACAGGAACAGCATAAGGCAGCTCATGAAGGAAGTCAAGCTGGGACTCAGGCAGAGGGCAGGGCAGGGCAGGGCAGGGCAGGGCAGGGCAGGGCAGGGCAGGGCAGGGCAGGGCAGGGCAGGGCAGGGCAGGGCAGGGCAGGGCAGGGCAGGGCAGGGCAGGGCAGGGCAGGGCAGGGCAGGGCAGGGCAGGGTGCAGGGAGGAGCAGCACCTGAAGAGCTTCAGAAGGTAGCGATCCGCGGTCTCAGCCCAGCTGGCATCCTGTGGCACAGCACAAAAGGCAGCCTTGCATGTAGCTGTTCTCGCATGAATGCAGTGGCACATGACAGTACATCACCCATATGTGACTGAGCGATCCATAAGGCGTTTCAGAGGGTGAGCTGGCTGGCCCGGCCAGGCCAAGCCAGTATCCAGGATCATTCTCACCACATCGCCTTCAGGCCTTTCATTGATGAAGCCCAGCTTGACCAGCAGCCGCAGCAGCCTGCCGTTCTCACATTCAAGAGCCAAGTCTGACACCTGCACATGCAAGCCACACGCAAGCAAGCACTAGGCCTGGCCGGCCATTAGTGGCTAGCCATGTGCCAATATCACATTGTGTGGTCAGTGTGACTTCAGTGTGACTGACAGCAATACGGAGGACCATAAGATGCTGCTTGTCACAATGAAGATGAGGATGCCAGTAGGTGCCGATGTGCATACGCCCCTCATCTCACCCAGACTGGCAGGCGAACCTGGCAAACCCGGTGACGCCACAAGCCCCCCCTGCCCCCTTCCCTGGCCCCTTCTCCCTGGCCCGTCCCTCTTCCCTGCCCTCCCCTGACGCCCTCCCCAGGCCCCTCACCAGCGCGTCCTGCGCCAGCTGTAGCATCTCCACCTCCACCAAGCTGCGCTCAGCCAGTGCAGCCACCAGCTGGCGTGCAGTGCCGAGAGGCCCACCCCGGGGTGCCGCCAGCAGCGCCCCCACCAGCTTGGAAAACTCCGGGGTGAAGCGCAGGCTGAGGCCCGGCAGGGCGGACCCAGGGCCGCTGGCTGAGCTGGAGGGGACGGCGGCAGAGGCCAGCAGCTCCAGAGAGGGGGGGTGCCCCGGGGGGGCCAGGCCACAGCAGCCCAGCGTGAGCAGCAGCTGGCCCAATGCCTGGAGGGCAGCAGACAGAGTGGAACATCTGAATGGGGCCATTCCAATGTATGTGGATGGTCACACAGGCTCACCGCATGGCAAGGAACATGGAGCAGATAGATCCAACAAGAGCATGATGGTGGCAGCAGTTGAGGGCAGCATGTGTAGCTGACAAGGCCAGGCCCTCCCAGCACCGGTGGTGACTACAGCTGAAGGGTAAGGTAGAGGGCAGGAAGGGTGAAGAGCATGACAGGGACCAGAGCAGGAGGTGAGGCGGTGAGTGTGACCAGCAGTAAGCACAGAGGCTGGTCTGCAGGGTGGAAGGATGGTAGGGTAAGTGCCAGGCTGGCAGCAGTGGGTAGCAGCATGAGGGCAAGCCTGCCCCAAGGCCTGCCACCACACATGCAGCACACGGGACATACACCAGTGTTGATCACACAAGGGTGAGGGTGAGAAGGAGCATGACTTCTGTGCGATGCCGTCTGCGCCAATCAACCCTTTGCATGGCCTGAACCTGTGTGCGTGGCTCCCCACCCCCTTCCCCTACCCTTATGTCCACCACCAGGGTCTGATCATGACCAGCCAGGCCATGCAAAGGCCATGCGGAGCAGAGTGTGGATGACTGACCCCCAGGTCGATGCGCTGCAGGCGGTGCAGCTCCTCCCTCTCAACGCCCAGGGAGCTGGACAGTGTGTCAACCACCCCGCAGCAGCTCACACGCAGCCGCCCCAACGAGCTCAGCAGCACCTGAGCCAGGGGCAGCAGCAGCATCTAGGCTCAGGGCAGGGTGTCCTGATTGTGGTGCAGCAAAGCAGGTAGGGGTCACAGGTGGTTGTAAGGCAGGCATCAGGGAGTGAGGCCAGTGCTGTCCCTCAGCAGGCAGGGGCTGGCAGTATGTTGGGAGGCAGGAGAAGAGACCACAGGGCTCTGGCATGGTGCAAGGTGCTGCTTTGACGTGTGTACAGCTGGCACATCATCTTTGTCACTCATCCCAGCTACTGTGATGGCATATGGAGGTGACACCAGCTTAGTGCGTTGGGTTGGTGAGCGCTGAGAGGGTGGGGCGTTGTGTGCCCTAGCATCACCTTTGTTGGGTGCAGGCAGCTGGCTTTGAGAGCCAGGCCGCCCGCATGCACAGCCCGCAGCAGGGCAGCCAGCTGCACGGCATAGCTCCACAGGGTGGCTTCAGGTGGTGGGCTCAAAGCCATCATTCCGGCCTGGGTCGTGGAGGGCGTGAGGTGTGCAGCCGCCAGGGTGGTGCAGCCTGCTGGTAGGGAGGGGCAGGGGCAGAGCAAGGGCAAGCAGAGGCTGGCAGGGGCAGGGGCAGGGGCAGGGGCAGGGGCAGGGGCAGGGGCAGGGGCAGGGGCAGGGGCAGAATTGAAACAATTAGGTAAGCATGCAGCTGGGCATGCAGGTAGGTATGCAGGTGGGCATACAGCTGGGTTAGAATGGCCCGCGCTGCCTTGCCTGGGTGGAAGTCATGCGCCAGGAACAGCGCAGGCACGTGCTCAATCTCTGAGCTCACGAAGACTGCCCGCAGGCCCACCAGGTTGGGGTGGTTGGCCACGCAACCCCACACCTCCACCGCCTGCCGGGCAGCTGCCAAGAGCTCACCAGAGGGCGCCACCTGCCCATCACCATCACCATCACCATCACCATCACCATCAGCATCAGCATCAGCATCAGCATCAGCATCAGCATCAGCATCAGCATCAGCATCAGCATCAGCATCAGCATCAGCATCAGCATCAGCATCAGCATGCACCATCACCATCACCATTACCATCAGCATCAGCATCAGCATCAGCAGTCAGCATCAGCATCAGCATCAGCATCACCATGCACCATGCACCATGCATCAGCAGCAGTCATGCAAACAGGCGGCCACACTGTACTGCACTGCCAGTGGTGTCATGACAAGAGCCGGGGTGTGGCAGCAGGGGCTACCATGGACTGATACATGCGCTCGCTGGGCCAATGAGATGCTTGGGCACCGCATCCATCTTATCAGAGCTACTACCAGAGATGCAGCAACCCTGCAACCCCCTATTGATGTTATGAGCAGGGCTCAACAGGACTTGCAGGCTCAGCAGGCAGGCTGGCTCAGGAGGCTGGCCCAGACTGAGTCCGGAGTCCCTAAGTACCTGTTTGGGGTGGATGCGGCGCAGGGCGTAGGCCTGGCCATCCACGCTGCTGATGGCCTTGTACACCTGGGTCGACACCCCGAGCGCCTGGCTGCTGCCACGGGGCCAGGGACCGCCTGGGCAAGGGGCAGGGGCAGAGGGAGAAGCAAGCAACACCGGTGTGCGTGCATTAACACAGGGCGTGGCAGTGTGACACGAGGAGTGACATGAGGTGTGAGTGAGCACGGTGCAAGGTGTGGAGGCGGTGGGGTACATCCCACCCGGGGTGACGCCCTCCACCTCCTCCAGGGGGTACAGGCTGTGGTAGACCCCCACCCGCACTGGCAGCAGCCCCAGGCCCTCGGGGCCACCCGGGGTGGTGGGCCACTGCAGGCGGGACAGCACAACTGCAGCCCATCACGTCACGCCAGCCCCCTGTTCACCAGCAACAGCTCGGCAGCCCCTTAGCAGCAGCGCAGCTTTGCGCCACCTGCAAGGAACTGCCCCAGGGGAGCGACTCTAAAACAGCTGGCCAGGCTGGATGCTGGGCTGGCTAGTAGTGCAACCTCACAAACGGCAGGGACCTTTCTCCCGCAGCTGGCTGACCTGTGCATCAGTGATAGCTCCAGCCCTGCCCCCACAGTCACTCTCCTGCCTGCCACACCATCCCTCCCCAACCACATAGGCTCTCCCCCTACCCAAACCCCTCTTATCCTCCTCTCTGTCTCCTCTAACCACTTTAACCGCCCTCCAACCGCCATCCAACCGCCTATCAACCAGGGCTCCTCCCTCACCCTTCCCCACCCTCCGCCCCTGGAGGCCCCACCTGGGCGTGCACAGCGTAGGTGTCGGCCGCCAGCTGCTGCCTCAGTGAGGTGCCCATGAACTGCTTGGCCAAGCTGGCCCGCCCAGGGGCCCTCACCGCCACCTCTCGCCGCGACCCCGGCAGCCCCACCCCCCCGGGCAGGCCCCCACCAGCCCCAGGCAGCCCCCCCTGACCCCCCGGCCAGCCCCTGGCGCCGTGACCTCCTGTGCGCAGGCCCCCATGCGGCCCCAACCCCATCCCTGCCTGACCCAGGGGGCCCCCCATGGCCACCTCTGCCCATGCCATCCCATGGGACGGAGCAGGGGGAGCTGTCCCATGCAGACCCTGAGGTGCCCAGGGCACTGGCGAGCTGCTGCTGCTGCCCCCTCCACCCCGGGTGAATGGGGTGGCCCCTGGGGCAAGGCTGGACCCCACAGCCGGGGACCAGGCGGCGCCAGCAGCCCCTGCGCCAGCAATGCCAGGCAGCCAGCTGTGCAGTGAAACCATTGGGGCCAGGCACAGGCCAGGGGCTGCAGTGCGGGTGGCGGCAATGTGGAAAGCAGCAGCAGCAGCAGCAGCAGCAGCAGGGTGTGAGGCGGGCTGCTGTGCCCTTCCTTCCTGGCTGCAGAAAGGGGCCCCAGGGACTGCACTGCACTCAGCTCCCTACATCCCTTACCGCCGCTCCCCTCCCTCACCCCACTGCCCCAAGCCCTCCTCCTACCTGCCACTCGCTCGTTGTCAGCAGCAGCGCCTGGACCGAGCCCCTGATCCAGTGTTGCTGGCACTGACCCCAGCTGCTGCACTGCAGTTAGGTCCTGTTGCCGGGCTGTGCTGGCCTGCGTTTCCTGGCGCAGTCCCTGCTCCAGCCCCCGGGCCCTCCCCGGCTTTGCCCTTGCCTCGGCCCCCAAAACCACCTCCTGGTGCCCCAGCCCAAGCCGCTGACGTCACCCCTGCTTTAGCGTCCGGCGGCCCTGCCTGCCCCACCCCCCTGCCTGCTGCCTGGCTGTTGGCCACCTGACAGCCCCCCTGGGTCACACTGCTGTTGGCACCGCTGTTGAGGCTGTTGCTGGCACGGACTGCAGCCGGGGTGTCGGACGGGGCAGTGGGGGAGGAGCTGATCAGGGAGGTGGAGGCGGCAGAGGTGCTGGTAGTGGGACCTGAGGGCCGGCCGCGTCCTTGATGGGAGGCTGGGCCCCTGCTGCAGCAAAGGGTCAGACCAGCATGATCATGTCTTGGGCGCGCAAGCAGACGGGCTGACAGGCCAGCAGGCAGGTGTATGGGCTTAGGAGACAGTAAGGTTACTCAAAGGGTTGAGATTAGGAGAGGAACATGACCTATAGGAAGGTGCCACATGGTGCAATGCAGCAGGACAGGGATGCTTTGAGAGGAAGAGGGCTCTTCACAGGGTCTTCCACAACCCACCTTCCTCCACCACCACCACCACCCGCCCCAGCACTGCCATTCTTGGCCCCTGCACCTGCTGCCGCTCCTCCTGAGGCCCCACCGGTTGCCTGGCCCATAGCAGGAGCTGTGGCTGGGTTGGCTGCGCTGATTGCAGCAGCTGATCCTGGGGTCGCAGCAACAGCCTCAGGTCCTGCAGTGGGCAGCCCCTTGACATGGGGGGCTTGAGCAGAGTTTGCCTGCCCCAGCCGGGTGCTGTGGCTGCTGCTGGTCACACCATTAGAGGAGGAGCCCGGCACTGCTGCCTCAACCGTGCCTGAGGGCTTGGCTTCACATGGTGGAGCAGCAGCAGGGGTAGGGCTGGCTGTGGGTGTGGACTTCAAGGCACTGGGCACAAATGGGCGAGCTGCTAGGGTCAGGCTGGCTGCGGAGAGCTTGGCTTTCAGGGTCAGTGGGCTGGCTGACCCAGATACAGCAATGTCAGGCCCTGCTGAGCTTGCATGGGCTGCTGTGTTGGGTGTGCTTGAACTAGGTTGGAAGCTAGCGTTGGGCGTGGGAGTCGCAGAACCTGCAAACCAGGGCAGCAGGCGCTTGTCCCTCTTCCAATGTACCAGCTGTCGCTGGGCGGTAAATGTTTTCTTAGCTCTGTGCTCAGTTCTCCGCGTTTTGCAAACGCCGATGGGGCGCGAGGACTAGGCACACCGATACAAGCGAAAAGGAGCAAGACCCAGCATTACACGAACCCGTTGGTGAGAAGGCAGCCGCCCCAGCTCGAATGGCGCTGCTGGCTGCCGGTATTGGCCCCATTTGCAAGGCCCCATCTTAGGGCCAGGCCATCCTTAGGCGATCAGTGCTTTGCTGTCATGTCTTGCTTGCTTGTTGCGCTGGGTCGGGTTACAAACTGCCAAATTCCAAAACCCCGCAATCGCGTCAGGAGTGATGCACGAGGTGCCCAGCTGCAACGTCTCGTGTGCCTGGTGCAGGTAATACAGCGCATACTGCTATATCGATAGCATCCTGCAACTGACTGCGCGCTCACATATGAACTTGGGCCCGGGCTGGGGCAACGCATATATCTAATCTAATCATTTCGCCCTCTTGTTACTCCAAAACACCGCAAGGGCACAGGCTAGGAGTTCATTACTTTGTAGCATACATAGCGCATAGCACACATACAACCATTACTTACCACTACACTAGCTCTGCCTGTCTGATGTGCTCACCTCCATTGCTAGCGCCAGCCCCCTCGTCCCACACTAGGGCACCTCCATTACTAGCGCCAGCCCCCTCGTCCCACACAATAGCGGGACCACTCAAATTGTGTTAAGGTGCTGTGTGGAGTACACCCAATGCACATGGACATGGTGCATGAGTGCCTACCGCCTACACTATTGCCTGACCCCTGAGGGCTATAATCTAGAGCTGGCATGACAAACATGCACTTATTGTGAGCCAAGGACCGCTTAAATGGGGGGGCACACATTGCTGTGCCTCAGCAGGCTGCTGCTACTGCTGCTGCTGGGCTGGTCACGCTGCTGGCTCCAGGCTGGACACAGCAGGCGGTGTTTGACCTGCCTTGCTGGGGGCTGCCAGGCTGCAGGCCTGGTGGGCCTGCTCATGGTCCAGCTCCTCCTTACAGAGCTGCTGGCCATTCACTGCTTAGCTGACCCGGCTCAGAGTCACAATCTGACTGGGAGTCAGAGTCATTGTCAAGCCCTGGCTCAGAGCCACAGTCTGACCTGGCATAGATCCAATGTCTTAGTTAACAGTTGCTTGCTGGGCAGGGGCACATGGGGGGGAGGGAGGGGGGCTGCATGGCTGGAGGGGTGGGGGTGCTTGTGTTCTGCTAGAGGTGCGCCAGGATCTTGCACTTTGTCTTCCTGCAGCCCCGGAGCACTGTGCATAAACTTGTGGGGTGACAACAAGACCATTCCATGCAGCTGGCGGTCAGCATGCAGCAGCATTTTGCCAATCCAGGCGCCCCGCCCCGCCCCGCCCCGCCCCGCCCCGCCCCGCCCCGCCCCGCCCCGCCCCGCCCCGCCCCGCCCCGCCCCGCCCCGCCCCGCCCCGCCCCGCCCCGCCCCGCCCCGCCCCGCCCCGCCCCGCCCCGCCCCGCCCCGCCCCGCCCCGCCCCGCCCCGCCCCGCCCCGCCCCGCCCCGCCCCGCCCCGCCCCGCCCCGCCCCGCCCCGCCCCGCCCCGCCCCGCCCCGCCCCGCCCCGCCCCGCCCCGCCCCGCCCCGCCCCGCCCCGCCCCGCCCCGCCCCGCCCCGCCCCGCCCCGCCCCGCCCCGCCCCGCCCCGCCCCGCCCCGCCCCGCCCCGCCCCGCCCCGCCCCGCCCCGCCCCGCCCCGCCCCGCCCCGCCCCGCCCCGCCCCGCCCCGCCCCGCCCCGCCCCGCCCCGCCCCGCCCCGCCCCGCCCCGCCCCGCCCCGCCCCGCCCCGCCCCGCCCCGCCCCGCCCCGCCCCGCCCCGCCCCGCCCCGCCCCGCCCCGCCCCGCCCCGCCCCGCCCCGCCCCGCCCCGCCCCGCCCCGCCCCGCCCCGCCCCGCCCCGCCCCCGCCCCGCCCCGCCCCGCCCCGCCCCGCCCCGCCCCGCCCCGCCCCGCCCCGCCCCGCCCCGCCCCGCCCCGCCCCGCCCCGCCCCGCCCCGCCCCGCCCCGCCCCGCCCCGCCCCGCCCCGCCCCGCCCCGCCCCGCCCCGCCCCGCCCCGCCCCGCCCCGCCCCGCCCCGCCCCGCCCCGCCCCGCCCCGCCCCGCCCCGCCCCGCCCCGCCCCGCCCCGCCCGCCCCGCCCCGCCCCGCCCCGCCCCGCCCCGCCCCGCCCCGCCCCGCCCCGCCCCGCCCCGCCCCGCCCCGCCCCGCCCCCCGCCCCGCCCCGCCCCCGCCCCGCCCCCGCCCCGCCCCGCCCCGCCCCGCCCCGCCCCGCCCCGCCCCGCCCCGCCCCGCCCCCGCCCCGCCCCGCCCCGCCCCGCCCCGCCCCGCCCCGCCCCGCCCCCGCCCCGCCCCGCCCCGCCCCGCCCCGCCCCGCCCCGCCCCGCCCCGCCCCGCCCCGCCCCGCCCCGCCCCCCGCCCCGCCGCCCGCCCCGCCCCGCCGCCCGCCCCGCCCCGCCCCGCCCCGCCGCCGCCCCGCCCCGCCGCCGCCTTACCGCCCCTTACCGCCCCTTACCGCCCTTACCGCCCCTACCGCCCCTTACCGCCCCTTACCGCCCCGTTACCGCCGCCTACCGCCCCGCCCTTACCGCCCCGCCCCGCCCCGCCCGCCCCGCCCCCCGCCCCGCCCCTTACCGCCCCGCCCCTACCGCCCCGCCCCTTACCGCCCCGCCCCTTACCGCCCCGCCCCTTACCGCCCCGCCCCTTACCGCCCCGCCCCTTACCGCCCCGCCCCGCCCCTTACCGCCCCGCCCCGCCCCGCCCCGCCCCGCCCCGCCCCGCCCCGCCCCGCCCCGCCCCGCCCCGCCCCGCCCCGCCCCGCCCCGCCCCGCCCCGCCCCGCCCCGCCCCGCCCCGCCCCGCCCCGCCCCGCCCCGCCCCGCCCCGCCCCGCCCCGCCCCGCCCCGCCCCGCCCCGCCCCGCCCCGCCCCGCCCCGCCCCGCCCCGCCCCGCCCCGCCCCGCCCCGCCCCGCCCCGCCCCGCCCCGCCCCGCCCCGCCCCGCCCCGCCCCGCCCCGCCCCGCCCCGCCCCGCCCCGCCCCGCCCCGCCCCGCCCCGCCCCGCCCCGCCCCGCCCCGCCCCGCCCCGCCCCGCCCCGCCCCGCCCCGCCCCGCCCCGCCCCGCCCCGCCCCGCCCCGCCCCGCCCCGCCCCGCCCCGCCCCGCCCCGCCCCGCCCCGCCCCGCCCCGCCCCGCCCCGCCCCGCCCCGCCCCGCCCCGCCCCGCCCCGCCCCGCCCCGCCCCGCCCCGCCCCGCCCCGCCCCGCCCCGCCCCGCCCCGCCCCGCCCCGCCCCGCCCCGCCCCGCCCCGCCCCGCCCCGCCCCGCCCCGCCCCGCCCCGCCCCGCCCCGCCCCGCCCCGCCCCGCCCCGCCCCGCCCCGCCCCGCCCCGCCCCGCCCCGCCCCGCCCCGCCCCGCCCCGCCCCGCCCCGCCCCGCCCCGCCCCGCCCCGCCCCGCCCCGCCCCGCCCCGCCCCGCCCCGCCCCGCCCCGCCCCGCCCCGCCCCGCCCCGCCCCGCCCCGCCCCGCCCCGCCCCGCCCCGCCCCGCCCCGCCCCGCCCCGCCCCGCCCCGCCCCGCCCCGCCCCGCCCCGCCCCGCCCCGCCCCGCCCCGCCCCGCCCCGCCCCGCCCCGCCCGCCCGCCCCGCCCCGCCCCGCCCCGCCCCGCCCCGCCCCGCCCCGCCCCGCCCGCGCCCCGCCCCGCCCCGCCCCGCCCCGCCCCGCCCCGCCCCGCCCCGCCCCGCCCCGCCCCGCCCCGCCCCGCCCCGCCCCGCCCCGCCCCGCCCCGCCCCGCCCCACCTGTGCCAGGGCAGCCAAAGCGCGGCAGGAAGCGTAGGGGTTGTCCCCGCATCCTGACCTGCCCCCCCCACCCCCATCACCCTCACCCACATGGCCAGGGTAGGGCTACACTTCATCAAGCTGGACAGCAGGGTGCTGCATGGAGTGTTCGCGCAGCTAAGGCTG
The DNA here is from genome assembly GCA_030144725.1 of Haematococcus lacustris. Classification (NCBI taxonomy): domain Eukaryota; kingdom Viridiplantae; phylum Chlorophyta; class Chlorophyceae; order Chlamydomonadales; family Haematococcaceae; genus Haematococcus; species Haematococcus lacustris. The sequence goes on from JASKMD010000031.1 coordinate 2,926,351, forward strand.
ACCAAGGACCAGAGCAGCCTTCACCACAGAGCCAGCCCTCAGCAAGCACTGGGACAGGTAGTCCAGCACAGGCAGGCTTGCCAACAAGGAGTTTCAGTTTGAGAGGACGGTGGAGACAGACGGTGTCAGCTTGTGTGTGCACTACACAAGCCCCCTCCCCCCCCCTCCTGCCCCTCCCCCAGCTGCCCGCAGCATCAGCTGCTCAAGTGCAGCAGCAGCAGCAGCCCATACGGTGGGACTCCCCTGCATTGGCAAGGCCTTAGCTGAGCAGCGTGAGTTCGTGTTTAACCCAGCCACACAGATTGGGGTGGGCATTGACCCTGGCATCACCCAAGCAGTCGATGCAGCCTGGTAGCTGACCAGCTGGCCCGGTGGAAGCTGACCAAGGGCCAAGGAACAATGCCCGCCGCACCACGCACCGATCCAGCACCACGCACCGATCCATCCAAGCTTAGCCGGCTCCTCCCTGGAGGCCAACCTGAAGCACATCACTGTCACCCTGGCAGCGGCTGAGGCTGTAAGCGTTTCTGTTGCGGCCGCGCTCTTTGGAGGTGAGGGCACCTGTTGTGCGCCTTGCTCATGCTTAGCCTCACATCCAGCCTTACATTTACCAAAGCCTACCCTTTACTAGGTGTTGGTTTCGTCCATTGTGCGTCGCGCCCTGCGCATGTTGAGACAAACACTGAAGCAGGCTTATATAAAGTACACATGCAGCCGCCCTTGTTCCACGCAGTTGTATTTCAGTGTCGTCTAAACAGGTACATGCAAAAGATATCGTATCACATGGGGCATGGGGCGGATTTTCGCCCGCAAGCTCGGGTGTTGCGCTGTAATGCACGTCATTCTCCTGGCCACCCAAAACGCGGCGTTCTACCGACGCTCCTGAGTTGGCAATCAATAGTGCGGCGTGTGCGGGTCATTAAAAGCCCCGTGCGAGTATTGTGAAACAGCACAGCCTAGCTCTGCAAGCGGAATGGCGCAGGCACCGTCGGGCCCGGCCACTCAGTCGCCCCGCATTGGTGGCGATGGCTCCGGGCTCAAGAACTTTACGCACGTAAAGGACCTTGGAAGTGGTAACTTTGGCGTGGCGAAGCTGTTCCGGGCTCCCAATGGCGCAATGTGCGCAGTGAAGTTTATCGAGCGGGGCGAGAAGGTAATAGCCTCGGCGGGCCAATGCAGCGGCCTGTCATTTCCGGCAATTAGGCGGACACGACATCAAACCCGCTGCACATCTCTTCAATTATATTTGTTTCTGTAAAGTTCCGCCGTGAATTGCGACGCCCGCAGATTGACAAGAACGTGGAGAGGGAGATTCTCAACCATCGCATGCTTGTCCACCCAAACATCGTGGCGTTCAAAGAGGTGTGGCAGGATTGCGGTGCCGTGCCCCTTTATGGCACCACTAGGCGCTGCTGATGAGCTGCGCTTTCTTACGGTGCCATCCTTTTCTCTCAGCTGTGCGCAGCTGTGTGGCATGCAAGCTGGGTGTTATGGCCAGGTGGCTGACATGGGTGGCTGCTGACCTACACTGCCACCCCCGTGCTTGCTGCCGCAGCTCTTTGTCACGCCTACACACTTGGCAATCTCCATGGAGTATGCTGCTGGTGGGGTGAGTGGTCAGTACAGTGGAACGGGGTCGCTGCACACATGCAGGAGAGGATAATCAAATGGGAAAGATGCGAGCATCAACTGTACGCACAGGTGCAGCTGAGGGGTTAAGAGCACCAGAAGCAACAAGAGCAGCAGCAGCAACAGCAGCAGCAGCAGCAGCAGCCACAACCGGAGCAATGGGAGATGCATGAAGAAGCCCAGGTTGACCAAGCCATGAAATCACTGATGCAAGCCATGGTGTTGTTCCTTTGCCATGCTCCAATGTGTACACCTTCAGTCTCCCGTCCAGCTGATACTGCACTTGGGCCATCTGTTCAAGTATAAAGATAGCAAAGCCAGCTGATACATGCTTGGCACCTCATCTAGCAGGCTAAAAGCCATTGTACTTATGTCCTCCACCTGAACCTCGTCCTCACTTGTCATTCATCACTTTCATCTCCCTCATCTCCAATGTTGGCGCTGCACGTAAGGCATGGCATGTGCCCATCAATATAAGCACTATTCAATGCTGATGGCACATGCTGGGCCTATGCCGGTGGCACATGATGTTTTGACCACACATGTGACATGGGTGCCCCTGTCCAGGAGCTGTTTGAGCGCATCGTCAAGGCTGGCAGATTTTGCGAGGATGAGGCACGCTACTTCTTCCAGGTGGCTGGGGCTGACGCATTTGATTAGTCACATTTGGCAACAGTGGGCAAGCCAGGGAGGCAATTCATAGGTGTGCTATTGGGGCTGGGGGTGCTCTACGCTGCCGGGAAACAGTCCACCCTACTGCCACTCACAGCTGACTGTGTAGCAAACGCACTGAATTACACTGAATCACGCTGGGTCACAAGAGGTCACACTGGATGGCCTTGGGTCTTATGATCAAGCGTGTCCATGGAGCATTCCTCAGGAGCTGGCACGGGTGCTGTTTGTAGCCTGGCAAGGGTGTCGGAGGGCACTGCTATCATATCATGTCTGTGCTGTGCCACTGCTTCTGCTGCTGCTGTGCCACTGCCTCACACGGGGCAGCATTGGGACCTCTGGGCGGCTTTGCTGCTGTTGGGCGGATGATGCTGAGAGCTGAGCTGAGAGTTGCTGTACAGACAAAGAGCTGAGAGTACAGCTGAGATTTGCTAAACAGACAAAGAAGAGATGTAGATTATGAAAAACACAACATACAGGTGCTGGGCATTGCAGGGCACCCCTGGCATGGGCTGAGGCACTCGTGTAGTAATGGACACAGGTCTGTGACGAAGAAACACATAGCAGGCAACAGACAAACAACATACAGGTGCTGGGCATTGCTGGCCTCCTCAGGGTAGTGTCTACTAGAGGACACAGGTCAGTATGAGACGCACCCTGAGGATTTGATCAGGGTGGCAGAAGGGCATGACTGGGAGTGGCTGTAGCGTGCCCTGCCTGCTGCTGCGCAGCAACTCATCTCTGGTGTGGACTACTGCCACCGCTCGGTGAGTTAGCCTGTGTGGCTGAGCAGCAGAGGGGCAGGCGGCTGAGGTTGTGACGACGCAGCTCACACCAGGCCTGGCATTGTGCTGCACCCACAAGCTGTGTGCTCTTCTTCAGCTAACTCCCTAAGCCATTGTGATGTGAAACTGCCTTGACCCATGCCAGGCATTCAAACCATTGCTCAGCCAAGGTCTTTACCATCATGCACCCTTACCGCATAGCCATGCCACACCATGCCACACCATGCTACCCCTATGCAACTGTGCTGCATGTCACACCAACCAAGCCCACGTGATTCATGCTGCACAGCCCATATGCAGGCCCAGTGCATGTGATCTCCAGCCTGCCGCAAGCACCATGCTGCCATGCTGCACTCCCTGCCACTAGCTCGCTGTGCTGTGCTGCTGTGTCAGGGTGTGTGCCACCGCGACCTGAAGCTGGAGAACACGCTGCTAGATGGCCAGCCAGCACCTCGCTTGAAGATCTGCGACTTTGGGTATTCCAAGTCAGCCCTTGATTCAAACCCCAAGTCAACAGTGGGCACCCCGGCGGTGAGGGGCCCTGCATGCACTGCATGACGCATGTGCATGAGGATTGGCTTGGGCAGCCATGGCACCTCCAGTTACCTCCCAAATGAAGGAATGAGGTGGGGAGGGGGGCGATGTGCAGGAGTGAGTAGGGGGATGCCGCTGGGATGTGCTTTGCGGCAGTGGCAGCGGTGTGTAGTCCAGTGCGCGCCTGCTTGTCAGAGTCCATTTTCATCTGGGTGGTGATGAGCAAGGCATGATGCAGGAGTGCTGCATTGTGCTGATGGTGTGGGCTGGTGAGGTGCTGGTGAGGTGCCTCTGGTGAGGTGCCTCTGCTGCACCCTGGTGGGGTTGAGCCCACACAGCGCACCTCACCCAGCTGTGTCCCCAACCAGCCTACCCCATCCTACCCTGCCCAGCCTGGCCTCAACCCAGCCTGACTGGACCTGGCCTGGCCTGCCCTCCCCTGATCTGCCCGCAGTACATTGCGCCGGAGGTGCTCCAGCGCAAGGAGTATAGCGGGCAGGCAGCAGATGTGTGGTCCTGCGGGGTTACCCTGTTCGTCATGCTGGTGGGCGCCTACCCCTTTGAGGACACCGCTGACCCGCGCAACTTCAGAAAGACCATCCAGGTTAGCACCTGCCAGCCTGGTGGCTGCCTCTGCCTAGCTGACTCGCTGGGTGGCAGCTGCCACTCTTGCAGGTTGAATGCTCACCGGGGGTGTTCAGTGGCCACAGTAGCAATTGCAGCAGTTAGCCTTGCTGTTCACTCATTTATACCCATGGACCTGTAAATGGGAGACAGTGTGACCTAGAGTGAGCTCAGTATGATGGCTATGCAGCATGTGCATGAAGGTTGGCCTAAGCACAGAGCACAGCCCCACAAACCTGGCTTGGGGTACTAGCCAAGACCTGGCTGTGCACCGACCTACCTGCCTGTGCCCTTGTCCCCACCCCTGCTGCTGCAGCGCATCATGGCGGTGAACTACAGCTTTCCAGCGGGGCTGCGCCTCAGCCCTGAGTGTGTGGACCTGGTCTCACGCATCTTCACTGCCCAGCCTCAGCGCCGCATCACCATGGCCCAGATCCGTGAACACCCCTGGTTCAAGACCAACCTGCCTGCAGAGCTGGCGGTGGGTTTCAGAGCTTGTGCGTGACCTGGCATAAAACAACCTGCTTGCCTGCCTGCCTGCCTGCCTGAATGACTACTCACCCGCCCACGCCCACGCCCCATCTCCGTCTACCTGCCACCAACTGTTACCTGCTTGGGCAATTGCTGTACTTGATAAATAGTCACTGTACTGCACATGTGCCCGTTGTACTGCCCATCCACCCAATGTGCTGCCTATGTACCTGCCAGGACCCGGAGCAGTTCAACATGCCCTGCCTGGCCTATCAGTCAATGGACGAGATCCGAGCCCTCATAGAGGTTGCACGGACCAAGCCAGGAACCGGCCCGACCTCCATGCCAGATGAGGAGCAACTGGACCAGATGATGTATGAGCCACATGACGACCTGGATGCCCCTGCTCAGGCAGGCAGGTCATCGGCCGGCTCACAGCAGCCCGGGTACCGCCACGCCTACACTGCAGCAGGCCACCACCCTCAGACCCCTCCCCCTGGCTCCTACCAGCGCCAGCAGCAGCAGCAGCAGCAGCAGCAGCATGTCGCAGTCCAACAGCAGCCAGCCCAGCATCCTCAGCAGCAGCACCAGATGCTACAGCAGCAGCAGCAGCAGCAGCAGCTGCATCAGATGCAGCAGCAGCAGGTCCAGCAGCTGCCTATGACACATCAGGAGCTGTTGACGCAGCAGCAGGCACTTGCCTTGAAGGCTGTGTATGCGCAGCAAGCAGCTTACGCGCAGCAGCAGGCACTGGCACAGCAACAAGCCCTGCTGCAGCAGCAGCTGCTGTGGCAACAACAACAACAACAACAACAGCAGCAGGCGGCTGTCAACACAGGGACCTTGCCTTCACACCAGGCTGTGCAGATCTCTGACAAGGTGTGCACAGCTGGTGATGGCAGTGTCGGTCAACAGGGGCGATGTCAACAGGCATGCATTGGGAGGGCTGCCACAGGGCAGCAGCAGGGCAGTGGCAAAAGGTCAACAATGGGCCATGCCAGGCCAGCAGTAAGGCCACAGCACTGTGATGCAATTCATATTGCTGCTCATCCTGTGTCACAGCCCTGCCTGCTGCCTGCTGCCCTCCCTTACTGCCGCAGAGCAGCAACAGCAAGATGGCCTCCGTGTTCAACTTCATGAAGCGCAAGGCATGACCACGGCCCCCAGGGCGCTGCCTGCAGAGGTGTCCCACAGGCCCGGCAGTGCAGGTGCCACCTACAGCACAGCGGTCCACCTGCTCAATGCATGCTCCTTTCTCAGGGCTCCCAGTCAGTAGTGGCGCCAGTTGTCATCATCGCCATCATCATTGCTGTCAGTGTCATCATCACCATGGCCTGGCGTTTAGTGGGTTGCGGCAGAAATAGGTCTGCCAGTGTTGATGCTGCCAGTGGCAATGGTGCTGCACATCATGGTGCAGTGCCCACCGTTTGACAGCTGTGCCACCTGGCCAGCCTTGGGTCCTGGTCAGTCTCAGGCCCTGGACAGCAAAGCTGAGCCATTGCTGCCTGGTAGAAGCATGGCATGGGTGTGTGCCAGTAGATGTGGGTGGGTGGGTACAAGTAGCAGCAGAACACTACTCCTTCATGTGGGTACATGGGAGGTAGTTGAGTTGATGAGTTGGGTCATCAGGCTCATCGCCGGCTGCCAAGTTGTTTGACCTCATGTGTGCAAAGGAGCCTGGCAGCTGGCCGGTCAAGCAGGGTAGTCAATGGTGTTGTTCGAGGTGGCAGAGCGGCATAGTGGGTGCAAGGTGTCAGACGGCCAGGTGCCCATGTGGGTGCTAGTGGACAAGCAGACGGACATCCATGCCTGCAGACCAGGTGCCTGCAGCCAGCTCCTGCTGCATCTAGCCTGGGCCCAGCAGTGCGTCTGATAGGTCTAGAACCAGGTCCCAGGTCCGCATGGCCAAGCAATGCTCGGCAGGCTGTGAAAGCTGTTCAGCCAGGCTTGGAGAGCACCTCTAGCCAGCACAAACTACCGGTGGAGAACATGCCAATCATGAGCAGCCCACCATCAGTTTCACGCTCGCCAAGGGTGCAACCCAGGGCAAGGGCAGGGGTGAGTCTGCAAGCTGCCATGCAACTCGCTGCACCCAGGAAAGGTGACTGGATCAGGACTGCAAGGCAGCGAAGCACATGCTAGGGACAAATGGGAGCGTATGGCTCATGCTGGAGGTGTGTGGGGGGGCTGGGCTGCCAGCGTTGCCTGCTGAGGACATGCCTGCTGAGGACAGGGAGTTAGCGGGGTCGGGCATTCGAGGGGCGCTCGACTGCCCATCCACCAAAGCCCAGCATCAGGTGGCACAGTCACATGTGTCAGTCCCATACAAGCCTGTGTGAGGCTGCATTGGTGCAACAGGCCAACTGCCAAGCCACCCAGGTGCCAGGCGATATGCCCAGTGGTAGGCTGCCTCACCTGCAGTGGGTAAGCAGCCAAACTGACAGTTGGTGGTCTTGTCGAAGGGCCCATGTGTCAACGGATGGCAGGCACTGGCACTGAAGCCTCAAACCTTGGTTGCACCTGCCTAATATCCAGGCACTTCAGATGGTCTCATTTGCTGGGTGCAATGGTCCACCTGCTTTGCCTGGCTTTTACCTTGTTGCATGCTTGCTGCTGACTTGCTGCTGCTCCTCTTTGATGGCCTCTGCACAGTGGGGCTGGCTGCTGGCTGTTGGTACCTTGTGCATGAGTGTGCCCAGCGGTGGTGTAGGGGTGGTGATGCGTCTGATCGATGGGATGCGTGCGGGGCCTGAAGTGGTGCCATGAGGTGCCGCCCACCCCCCCTCCCCCTCCCCCAGCTCAGCACCCCCCTGCCCCTGCTCAGGCCCCCCTTGCCCAGGAGCCACCTCCACCTGCCCAGGACCCCCCTGCCCCTCCCCCAGCCCAGGACCCCCCACCCCCTCCTCCAGCCCAGGCCCCCCCCCCTCCCCCAGCCCAGGACCAGCCCCCTGCCCAGCCACCACCTGGCCCAGTGCCACGACCCCAGGCCCCCCCATGGGGCAGGTGGCTGGACCGGGACACCAACCCCTGCTTCAACTTCCAGCGCATTGGGGAGAGCATGCAGCGCCCCCTGGAGCTGTGCAGCTGGAAGGGCCTGCAGGCTCTGCCCCCCGTTGGCAAGGAGTACCAGCAGGGCTACAAGCGGGTCAATGACCGGCTGCCCAAGGTAAGGCAGAGCTTGCACCGGGCTGCAGAGTACCGGCGGGGCATTGATGGTCGGGCCCGCAACAATGCATAGGCCCTACAAGGTTACATAGGCTGTGAGCCTTACAAAGCATTAAGCTGTTAGTTTTGATGAGGAGCCCAGTGGTCAAGGGGGATTAGCCCCAGGAAAGAGTGCCATCTACGTGGGGTTTGTAGTCATCAAGGGTGCGACCGAGGATGCTACAACTTAGTAGCGGAGTGAGATTACCCACAGGCCAACATGTTGTTCCTTGTTGAATGAGTTTTGTTGGTTCTGATCGATGGGATTGGCGTGGTGTGATTAATTGAGGATGGGGATGTACGAGCAGGTAGGGGAAGCCTGCAGCTACATGGCAAATACCCTTGCGATGTTACCGGAAAGAGCGACAAAACCGCAAGAAATGGGGTTGCAGTGTTGTGATGAATGTCTGTTGATGTTGTTGTAGTTTTGCTTGCCACCTCAGCTGCCGGCTGTAGGATTGCTTGGCTGGAGAGAGGGGTGCCAGTCAGGCGCTCCCAACATTCAAAAAATGACAGTAAACCGACCCCTGGTAGTAGAACGGCTGTAACTCTGCACTCGCTGCGCCAAATTTAATGCTAGCTGGCTCAGTATGTAGCCAACCCAGCCAGCTATCTTTCAACCATCCAGAATAATCATCCAGTCAGTAGGCCGTGCACAGCAAAGCATCAAAGTTAGTAATTCAAATTTGAGCCGGTTCGGGGCATGCAGTCATCGCTGCGACCACCCGCGCCGCTTAGGTTGCTCTACACGAGCATGCGCATCGGCAGAAGCAGTCGGATCGGAAAACGGTTGCGGGAATGTGGCACTGAGCCTACCTTCTCCCCATACCTTGAGGGCAATGCCACAGCTCGACCATTTGGACTTACAACATGCTACTTAAGAGGTTAAGCTCATCTACGACAGTGTTACAAACGCTCATACTCAGATAAGGCAAAAGCTCACTTTGGTCTGTGACCCCCAACTCCCTTAGCCGATCTCAGGGCCAGGGGCATGCAGTCAGTCGCACAACTCCACACCATGACCGAATCTGGACTCGGCTCCTCTAAGCTTTATACTCCCCTACATGCCATCCACCAGCGTGCAAATTTTCATAGCTCAACTGCCACCCCACAGCCCCGTGGCCCTGATTCTGCTTGGAGAACATGATGTCACTTTGAAGATGTCAAACTGACAGTGGCCTGGGCTGTCTAATGTGCTATTTGTTTCAAGAAACTCGCCAACGGGTCTAGAACAAACATAATGTAGCCATTTTCGTTTGGGTGCAGCGGGTGCAACACAGTGGAGGACACAGTGGAGGAGGGGGGGGTGTAAACCGGTGATACCTCAGTGTGCGCCGACCCAAATGGTGTATTCGGCGGAAGTGAGCACATCTGTTATGTTTCATTCACCCCGTCTAGGTGCCCTGCACGCCCGGCAGGCATCGCGCTGGGTGTTGGCCGGACATTTCATTTGTGCACAACCCGCTCATTGCGCCAGGTGGATGGCGCCACAGGGATGTGGCTAACCGTCCCAAGGATAGCCGTCTCGCCGCTGTGATTTGTTCGCGGGCACATGTGGCAGTACGCGAGCAAAGACTCCAATGGCTTGCGCTGATGGTCAAATGACGCGCATTGCCTCGCAGAGTTCAATGTGATAAACGGTATTGAAAACGGTGCAGAATTGAGAGAGTATCTGCATGAACATTACCAACCCCATGTTGGGAGGGCCTGAGTGCCAGATTGTCCAGCGGGCTGCGTGGGACTTGAGGGGCATTTGTCATTGGTCTGTGACGCAGAGCTGCGGCGTTGGAACTTGTATGACAGACGTGTGCATTTAAGGCATGTTACGGAGTCGGCGCACGCAGTGTGTCCGCATGTGGCGTATGTAACGTGCGGCAGCTTGACCCAGCCATGCTCCCACATTGTCTCCCGAGCATGCATGACTCCATGATTTCCATTGCAACTCTGGCCCAAGCGGCTGCCGCGAAAGAAGAGCACATCGCATCTGGACCTGGCACTTCGGCCAGCCATATCGCATGTGCCACACGACACCCCACAGCTAGCTACTCCGCCACCTCACGTCACCTCACCTCACCGCTTGCAGGCGCGTGTGAGTGTGTATGTTGCCTGCAGCCAGCGGCCAAGGCTGGACACCTGGCTGCATAGCAGCTAGCCGGAACCTTGATAGGCCAGCTGCAGGGGGAGCGGGGCGGGGCCAGGTTGAGCACAGGTGGCAGACATAGAAACGCAGCCGGCCTACCACCCCCGCTGCCCACTCACCACCAGCCCACCCGTGCGGCAGCAGGGCGCGTGGTGGGGGAGGTGCGCCTGCGGGCCCAGCGTGTCAGCGCAACTCCCATGCGACATGGTGACTTCATGCAGACGGTGTGCAGCCTCCTTTCCCAGTGCCTCCTGGCCCCAGGCCCTTCCCCCACCCCTGCTCTTGCAGCCAGCCTATACCCCCTCACCTCACCGGCTGGGCCTGTTCGCCCACCAGTCCAAAGCTTCTGTGTACAGCTTGAACGCATTGGAGGGTGAGGGATAGACTGCAGCTGGGGAGGTTTGACCGGCTGGCTGTTAGAGAATATGGCATTTATGCTTTGCTAGCAGTGCGCAGCATGTCATACAAGCAGGCAGCCAGTCTGTTGCATCACATGCCCATTGCTTACTGAGACATCAGCTTGCTATGCTCTGCTTTGCTATGGTCTTGTTTGCTGTGGAAGCAGGGGCAGCAAATCTTCACGCCTTGCGCCTTACAATGTGTGGGAGCTCTCTGAAGAAGAAGACAGGACAATGAGCAGCGCACGTCGTTATGGCACCCTTCAAGAATTGGTCAGTGCAGACTTAAAGCACATACGAGACCTGGAGCTGAAGCTGGCGGCATTGCAACCTCCGGTGCAGCACTTTGTGCGTGGCACGGAGAAAGGAGGCAAGCCTGACAAGTCGGGCTGGGTGGAGACCACATTTGGGGCGTGGCACAGACACCAAGCCAGACTAGACAGAATGGAAGCTGAGTACCTAGCACGGCGCAGTGGCAGAAGTGACAGCAGCAATCAGTCTCAGGCCAACAAGTCACAACCCCTGCCTCAAGAAAACCCCAGCTTGTGGGATGTGTTAGCTCCCTTCATTGAGGAAGAGCAGCCTGAGGCGTGGCTGCAGCTGAAGGGCGAGAATGGCTTCTCGAAGTGGTGCCAAGGGATGTCCAGTAATGGTCAGCCCCAAGCCGAACCCACACCTGAGCCGGCCCAAGGCTGGCCTAAGCCCCAAGTTGAGCCTGCACCTGAGCCGGACCAGGGCACTCTGTGGCGGCTCAGCCGCTCTGAACGTGATGAGCAGCTGATGGCTTGGACTGCTGCCAGGCAGAGGCAGCTGTCTGAGTATTTGGCGGCTTGCATGCAGAATGTGAACGACATGCAAGCTGAATTGAAGGAATTGCGCAACAGTGGCTGGGAGTCTGTGCTGAAGAAGGCCCGGGTGATTGGCTGCACTGTGACTGGAGCTGCTAGCCACAAGGCGCTGCTGGACGTCCTGCAGCCAGGCGTGCTGCTGGTGGAGGAGGCGGGCGAGCTGCTAGAGGCGCATGTGCTCACCAGTGGGTTGGCAGTAGGGGGAGCCTGACTTGGGGTGCTCCTTCTTGGCACAACTTGGCTCTGCTGCTGTACTTGCTGCCAGTGCCAATGATACTGCGAGCCATGCATATATAAACATACACAATGGCTGTGAGGACTGTCAGGGGATGGCTTGTGAAGCCTAAAACCACTCCATCGTCCAAATCAGGGGCAAGGCTGGTCCCACTCAGGGCAGCCAGATGCACATGACTTGCGCATTGGGCAATCGTGCAGGCCTGAGCACCTGAGGACCTGCTCACTCCTGCAACCCTGCAGGCCTGAGCACCAAGACCAAGCACCTGGTGCTGATTGGTGACCACAAGCAGCTGCGGCCCAAAGTGGAGAGCTACAGCCTGCAGAAGGAGTCAGGCCGGGGCTATGATTTGAACGTGTCGCTGTTTGAGCGCTTGGTGCTGGCTGGCTTCCCTCACGCCTCCCTAGCCGTGCAGCACCGCATGCACCCGGACATCTCACGCCTGGTGCGGCCCACCTACCCCGCCCTGCATGACCACCCCAGCGTGGCCCAGCACCCGGCTGTCAAGGGCCTGGGGCAGCACCGAGTGGTGTTCATCCACCATGAGGTGCCGGAGGATGGCGAGGGCAGCAACAGCGGGTGGCATGCGTCCAAGATGCAGCAGAGCAAGGTGAACAGCCACGAGGTGGGCATGGTGCGGGCGGTGGTGACCTACCTGCTGCAGCAGGGCTACGCCAAGGAGCAGCTGGTGGTGCTGACGCCCTACCTGGGGCAGCTGCTGGAGTTGAAGCAAGATCTGTCTGACTATGTGGGCGTGTCAGTCAATGAGAAGGACATGGCAGATCTGCAAGATCCTTTATAGACGCAGCTGCTGGCCAACCTGGGTGTTGAATACAAGGACAAGCAGCAGGGCAGCGGCGGGGTACGGGTGGCCACCATTGACAACTACCAGGGGGAGGAGGTGGGTAGGGCACATGAAGGGGCTGGGGTAGCTATGGGTTGCCACTCAAAAAGGAGAAGGGATGTTGTGGTCCAGCTGGGTTCTGTATGGTACGATGGGAGTAGACTGGGCCTAAGCAGGCAGGGGCTGGCAGTGTGCTGCTGACAGTGCCCAGGAGGGGCCGGGCTGGTTCTGACTTAACAGCGGTCTTGGGGCCAAAGAGGTACCCCAGTAGCAAGGATGCGGTGTGCCAGTGACACTGCCCAGGTTGGTTCGCCATGCCCCTTTCTGTGGTGCATGTCTGCTGTGGTACATATCCGCTGCCTTGCGTGCCAGATGCTTGCCTACCCTTGTTGACATTGGGCCATGCATGGGCATCAAATTGTTGACTCAGCGCCTAGCGGCTCTGCTGCACATCATGGCCTGGCTCTCCCTGTCTTCCTGCCTCGCAGTCGGACATTGTGATAGTCTCTTTGGTGCGCAGCAACAGCGCCGGCAAGGTCGGCTTCCTGAAGGAGCCTGAGCGCATCAACGTGCTGCTGTCACGCGCCCGTCATGGCATGATCCTGATCGGCAACGCCGACACCCTGCGCAACGCCAGCAGCAGCGCCGCCAAGAGCCACTGGGGCAGGGTGCTGACCGCGATGGAGGAGGCGGGCCAGATCCACACGGGCCTGCCAGCCGTGTGCCAGCGCCACCAGCGCCCCATCCTGCCAGTGCTGGACAGCCCAGCAGCGTTCCTTCAGCGCTCGCCAGACGGCGGCTGCTGTGAGCCCTGCAGCGCAACCCTCCCCTGCGGCCACCTTTGCCAACTGCGCTGCCACGCTGGCGGTCATGAGCACATCAAGTGCAAGGTGCAGGTCACCACCTTCTGCCCAGCTGGCCATGCACAGATCCAGCTGTGCTCTGAACGTGATGTGGCATGCCACACCTGTGTGGAACTGAGGCGGGTGGAGGATGAGGAGGCGTCCAAGTTAAAGAAACTGGTGAGTTGGTATAAGGTGGAGCACCAAATTGAATTACCCTGCCAAATCGATCCAGCCTGTGAGCTAAGACTGTTATGGTGGCCAGAAACAATACCAGGTTCACCACAATCAAGACCAACACCATTTGGACCATTGAGATCACCACCCTGAGCCAGCCACTGGTTAAGAGCATCGCCTAGCCACCATTACAGCCAAACTGGCCGTACATGACTGACTGGGTAAGCTGCTTGCTGTGCAGGAGGCAATTGCAGCCCAACAGCAGTCTGCCAGGTGGAAGGCAGGGGTGCGGCTAAGGACCGAGGCAGCTGCCCTGCAGCAGCAGCTGCGGGCACTAGAGGACAACCTACGGCAAAGCAAAGAATCAATGGCTGCAGAGATGGAGGCCAAGAAGCTGGAGCTTGCGCTGGCCCTGCAGGTCAGGCTCTTCACAGCAGGACAGAGCAGGCGGGCAAGGATCAATGAAGGGAAAACAGCAGTACATTTAATTGCATGCCCTGTCATGCAGCAGCTGTGGTCTGCGCATGGCCAAAGGCTAACATATGGTAGGACAAAACTGCCTGTCTTTACCAGGCCTAAGCTGACTTTGGCCGTGCAGAAAGCGCAAGCCCCTGCTCAGCTGGCAGCCTGGGCGGCAGAGCAGGAGCACCAGGCTGTGGTGGACCAGGCGGCTCAGGAGGAGAGGGCTGCGGCTGAGCGGCTGCGCCTTGAGGCTGACAAGCTGGTGCGTGTTCAGGCCCTGCCCTGTATGGCAAGTTGGCCCTGTATGGCAAGGGAACTGACAAGGGGCTGACAAGCGAACAGGTTTTGAACTGCCAAAACAAAGATGGGCTGCCAGGGCTGCCACCACCACTGACCGCTGTGCCACTGCTGTGCCATGCTGTCGTGCTGCATAGGCTGCTGAGGAAGCGACAATGGAGGCAAAGCTGATGAAGGAAGTGGCGGATCAGCAGCGTCAGCTGGCAGAATTCAGTGCACGGCTGCAGCAGGCCGAGGCTGTCAAGCAACGTGAGCTGCAGCGCATTGAGAATGACAAGCGGAGAGTGGTTGCTGAGTCAGCCAGCAGGCGTGAGGTGGTGGAGGGCAAGGCGCAGGCACAGCTGCTCAATGCCACCACGGTGGGTGCTCAACCCTGGTTATGTAGCGCTGAAGACACGAGGCAGCAGGGGATGTGTTGGTGATTTTCAAGCGGTGAAAAAGTAGAGCTCCACCCTGCTTTGCCACCGCATAGCCAGAGTCCACTCCAAGTCACGGCCGGGTATGCCAGGCAAAACCCAGGCAGGATAGGCAAGGAGCTGATCTGCATCTGTGATGAGTGCTGCCTGCAGGCCTTGAAGTGGCGTGAGGCTGTGGCTGCTGCGGGGCGTGACGGGGCGGCTGGGCTGGAAGCACTGCGCCAGTTGCTGCAGCAGGCGGCGCAGGAGCAGCAGGAGGGCAGCCAGCAGGCCGCAGACACACTGGACACCGTTTTTGGCTATGGCTCAGGCATTGGAGGTCGCCTGATGCAGTATGCCGCTGCACCGCCAGCAGCAGAGGACCAGGTGGGTGGCCAGCTGCTTTGAATACCTTGCCAGCAGCAGCTGCATGAGGATGCAGTGCCACTCTGCTCATGCTCTGCTCATGCCATGAGGTCAGTGCCGGCAGCCCACCATCCTGGCTGCGCACCATGCCTGTGCCAGGGTTAGTGGCAGCTTAGGCCAGGTGGCAAGCTATGCAGCAGTAGTTGCCACTGAGGCTGTGCACTGTGCCTGTGCAGCCGGGCATGCAAGCCCCTGCTGCCCACAAGCAGCTGAAGAGGGGCCTGGCCCTGATGGGTGAGGCCAAGTGGATCCAGGCACTGGAGTTCTTTGAGGCCCAGGCTGCAAACACACCCAGCAACACTGAGCCCACCGCTCCCCTCCCCTCCCCGCAGCCTAACCCCAACAGCAGCCCAGACACTGTTCTTAGGGGCGGCAGCAGCAAGAAGAGCAAGAGTAGTGACATCGTGCTGGCAGCCTGCATCGCGCTATGCAAGGCCAAGCTGGGTCTCACCCTCCCCCCTGCTCCTCGCAGTTTGGTGAGACTGCCCGACATGGCAAGCAGTGGTGGCAAGCCTGACTCAGCCTGGCCTGACCCGCTGCAGCACCTCAACAAGGCCGTGAGTGCAGCTGCCCAGGCCAAGAGTGGTCAGGGTGGCCGGCAGCAGCCTGGGCAGAGCGCAGCCGTGGTGGTGGGGGAGGCGCTGGCCTGCCTGCTGCACCCAGGCACACCAGCCTGGCTGCCTGCGCCCCTGCAGCAGCTGGCCCAGGGGATGCTGTCAGAGCACGCAGCCACCTTTGCAGCCACTGGGCCAATGCTGTCAGGGCCAGCACCAGGCGCAGGGCAGCCAGGGGAGGTGCCTGCAGGCTGGCTGAAGCGAGCCAAGACCAGCCAGGCACTGAGCAAGCTGCTGCAGCTGACTGGCCTGGAGCCAGTGAAGAGGGAGATGTTCAACCTGGCAGACCAGGTGAGCCACGGCATGTGGCTGGTGGGATGCTTGGCAGACAGGGATGTGCATGGATCCTTGCTCTGCATTTTGTTCTGGGGTGTGTGTTTTTTATGTGTGTTCTCTCACCACATGGTGTCATGGTGGTTCTGGTTGTTACTGTTCTGCAATGTACTGAGTCAAGTTTAGACATCCAGCTTTGCTCCCAGTAATGTATGTGAGCGAAGCTGCATGGTCTGGCTGCCGTGTGCCATGCAGGTGGAGCTTGAGAAGAGTCGGAAGCGTGACCTGAACAGTCGGCAGTACAACATCTGCTTCTACGGCAACCCAGGCACGGGCAAGACCACGGTGGCGCGTATCTATGCTGAGCTGCTCAAGGAGCTGGGAGTGCTGCCAGATGCCCAGGTTAGCGCGGACAGGGGCAGCGTGCAGCAAGCCAGCAGCAGAGCTACAGTATGGCTGTGACAACGCCAGTGTGTAGACTTATGTGTTTGTAGAATAACAGGCTGAGGCAAAGGTAGAGGACCCTCACCACACAATACGATACAATACACAGCGCACCTGGCAAACATTATGAGCAACACAACCATGGCTTGCACATGCCACCCTGGTGCACAACATGGGTAGCTTACTGGCAATGACAAGCGGCTGCCATGTAAGCATCATGGCCATTGGTACTGGCTACTGCCTGGACATTACCTGCATTGCCATCACTGTACAGCTCAACGTTGTGAGGAAGCACTACCTTGCATTACCTTCACATCAGCCTACATACAACCTAGCATTGAGGGAGCACCACCTCAAACGAGCATCATGTCAGCAAGTCAACAGCAAGCCAGCACAAGATGCACCTTTGGGTACACAGTGCATGCAGCCCCAGCCCGCTTTGCACATGCTTAGCACCTACTTCCCTGGATGTGGCAGTGCTTTATGTCAGCTCAATGTGTGCAGCTTATATAGTTAAGTTCACCTACCAAGCCATTAGCCTTGGCATTGCTAGATTGAAACCGTGGCAGGTGGCCTTCAGCCTCCATGGTGGGTTTTCTCCGTTTTTTATCTCTTATACTCTAGTGCACTTTGCCCTGGTGTGTGTGCGATGGCAAAGGTAGTCGAGACCAGTGGATCAGCTCTGGCCAATGGGGGCGTGGAGCAGTTGAAGAAGGAGCTGACAAAGCTTGAGAAGGGCGGAGTTTTGTTCTTGGACGAAGCTTACCAGCTGAACCCTAAGATTAACCCATCAGGCGCCGCTGTGAGTGGCTGCATGCCTGACGACAGGGATGGGAGCCTGTACCTAGCTTAGTGGCGCTTGCAGCCCTTGGAGACCCACCGTCCTGTTACAACCAGCTGCCCTGCATTGCTCTGTGCCCAGTGCCTGCTTCCTGGGCCCTCCTCCAGGTGCTCGACTACTTGCTGCCCGAGATGGAGAACCGGCGCGGCAAGCTGGTCACGGTGCTTGCGGGGTACCAGAAGCAGATGGAGTCGCTGCTGGGCTACAACGAAGGCCTGCCCAGCCGCTTCTCGCGCTGCATCACCTTCCCTGACTACAGCGACAAGGAGCTGACGAAGATCTTGCTGGACAACATCGCAGAGGGCAAGCCGCACCCCTTCAAGCTGCAAGACGAGAAGTACGCGCGCATCGCCGCCCGTCGCCTGGGCCGGCAGCGTGGAACGGTTGGGTTCGGCAACGCACGCGCCGTGCGGAACTTTTACGAGCAGGCTGTTGCTAGGCAGTCGGCGCGCTGCGTGGAGGAGCGGCAGCAGGGGTTGAACCCTGACCTGTGAGTTTACCTGCACCTTGACCAGCTGTGACTTATCTTGCTGCCCTGCATGGAAAGGGAAGGCAGGAGTGGGATGGCAGATAAGAGCACTGCGCAGCAGTTGTGCATCTTCCCATATAGCACAGCTGCCCTGTGCCTTGCTGCTGGCTTCAGGTGGCTGCTGCGTCGAGACGACCTGCTTGGCCCCAAGCAGCTTGACGTGAGCAGTAGCAGCGCACTGCAGGAGCTGCAGGCCAAGGTGGGGCTGCAGTCCGTGAAGGACAGCGTGGCCAACCTGCTGCAGCTCATCCGCACCAATGCTGAGCTGGAGGAGGCGGAGAAGCCAGTGAAGGAGGTGGCACTGAACAGGGTGTTCCTGGGCAACCCTGGTACAGGTCAGTGCACTGCCATTGGCTGGCTGCCCACAACTGCTGGAAGACAGGAA
This sequence comes from Haematococcus lacustris, assembly GCA_030144725.1. NCBI lineage: Eukaryota > Viridiplantae > Chlorophyta > Chlorophyceae > Chlamydomonadales > Haematococcaceae > Haematococcus > Haematococcus lacustris. The sequence goes on from JASKMD010000031.1 coordinate 2,944,420, forward strand.
CGGCCTGAACTGTTGGATGACTGGCCACAACTGCTGAATGACAGGGACAAGCCATGGCTGGTTTACAGACATCCCTAAAAAAACGGGTCTGGGTATCTGCCACATGGTCAAGGTGATGGCATGGTGCTGTCTGTATTCTCATGAGGAGTGATTAGCAAGTCACTGTGTAGGCCTGATTACATGGAACCGTCTGGGTTTCATGATGATCAGTGCGTGGCTGCTGCTGGTGGATGATTGGCAACTTCAGGCAAGACCACGATTGCGGGCATCTATGGCCGAGTGCTGCGTGACATTGGGCTGCTCAGCAAGGGGGACGTGGTGGTCAAGAACCCGTCTGACTTCATTGGGTGGGTGAGCTGCTGCTGCTGCCGCTGCTGGTGATGCTACTGCTGCTGTGGATCAGCCTGCTGATGGTATGGGTGTGGGTGGGCTGGGCTGAGATGCCCAGACAGCACTGCCATGCAAAGGGACTGGAACAAACTGTGGTATGTTGCAATGTGAGTGCCCTGAAGGTTCACTGCGGGTGAGAGCTTGACCTGGGTGACACGATGATGGTGCTGACTGTTGCTCTGCTGTGTGCCAGGTCTGTCCTTGGTGAGTCTGAGCAGAAGACTGTGGCCATCCTGGATGCAGCCGTGGGCTGTGTGCTGGTCATTGATGAGGCCTACAGCTTGAACCCAGGCTCAAAGTCTAAGGACCCCTACAAGGTCTGAGCACCTGCCTGCTGCTGCCAGGGTACAGCCTGTGCAGCCTGGCCTGCAATGCTAAACAACACCTTGAGTTTTTGATACTGGGCCCACCCTGCCTGCTAGCACCCCTAGCCTCCTCGCTGCCCCCTTGCTGTCCACCCTGCCTCCACCTTCATCTGCCTGATAATCTTGCTGCCCTGCTGCCCTGCTGTTCCCGTTGGCCCTGTGTTGTGCAGGAGGCCGTGATTGACACCATCGTGGCCAAGGTGCAGGGCGTGCCGGGTGACGACCGCTGCGTGCTGCTGCTGGGCTATGAGGAGCCCATGCAGGCGCTGATGCGGGAGGCCAACCCAGGGCTGGCGCGCCGCTTCCAGCTGGCCAACGCCTGGACCTTCCAGGATTACAACGATGAGGAGCTGCTGGCCATCATGAAGGAGGCGGCGCGCAGGAAGGGCTGGGAGCTGGGATGGCCTGAACTCAGGGCTGGGGTCCAAGTGCTGGACAAGGAGCGCCGCCGCCCTAACTTTGGCAATGCCGGCGCTGTGAACAACTTGCTGGCCACAGTGGCCATGCGCATGGAGGCGCGCATGCAAGGCATGTCTGATGCGGCACGGGCTGCTGCACAGCCTGTGGCTGCGGACTTCCTGCCGCCTGAGGACGCCAAGGCAGTGCGGACAGACCAGGTGTTCAAGGACCTGGTGGGCTGCAAGGAGGTGAGCGGTGGCGTGAACTGGCGGTGGCGGTGGCGGTGACATGTACACAAGCTGTTTAGAGCAGGGGGCCTGGCAGCTTTGAGTGGGTGGGTCACAGCAGGATCTGGTGATTGGGCTGGACTCCACCATTTGCCATGGCTGTGTGGGGCAGGGAGTAGGGCACAGCTGTGGGAGTGTGCACTGTGGCAGAGCATGCCTGAGGGGTAGGGGAGTCATTGATGCCAGGCTGTGCCCTGTCTGCAGGTCCTGGCCAAGCTGAAGGAGTGGCAGGCCACAATCAAGGCATCTCAGCGAATGGGCAAAGACCCCCTGGATAGCTTCGAGCTGAACTTCAGATTCGTGGGCGCACCAGGTCAGGCTGTGAGGCAGTGAGGCTGAGTTGCATCTACGACCTGCTCACAGCCATCTGCTACATGCCTGGACACCAGGAAGCTTGGACCATGAAGGCCACGGTTGTGGATGTGAGGCAGGCAGCCTCTGCTGCGTGTACCTTGCAACGCAACAGCAGGCCAGCCACGGGCCTAGCTATGCTCTGCCATTGCTGCCACCTGCTGCCATCTGCTGCCACCTGGATGTGTGCTGCTGGCCTGCAGGCACTGGCAAGACCACAGTCGCTCGGCGAGTGGGCATGCTGTTCAAGTCCCTGGGCCTGCTGAGCACTGACGAGGTCACCAGCTGCTCGGCGTCAGACTTCATGACGGGCTATGCAGGCCAGACCGCCGGCCAGACCCGCAAGCTGTTTGAGACGGCAGTGGGTGGGGTGCTGTTCATTGATGAGGCCTACAGGTGGGAGGCGCCTAAGGCCTGCAGGGCAGAGCTGCTGTGGCCGCTGTTGGTCCTGCACAATACAGCCAACCTGACCCAGCCCAAGGAGCAGCTGACATGACCATGTGTTTCCTGCCATGCAGGCTGAACCCGGCTTCAGGCAATGTGTATGGCCGGGAGGTGAGCTGGCTGGACCTCGCCCTCCTCACCACTCTGCCACTGCGCCCACTGCTCTGTGCTTTCTGCCCTGTCCTACTTGCCTCTTGACATGGCCTTGCCTCTGCCCTGCTGCCCTGCTCCCTTGCTGCCCTGCTGCCCTGCTGCCCTGCTGCCCTGCTGCCTCCAGGCCCTGGATGAGATTGTCCAGCTGTTGACAGAGCCACAGTTCATGAAGAAGATGGTGGTCATCCTGGCAGGATATGAGGCAGAGGTGCGATCAGCTGGCACCAGGGCACTGCGGTGCTGGCCTGTTGTATGCGACCTGGGTGCGCTAGCCGCCCCTTGCTCTGGCTGCTGACATCAACACTAAGCTGCTAGGGCAGTTGGTGTCCGGCTGCATGGCTGGCTGTATAGCTGGCTGGTTTGTTGACACTAGCAGACACTGCAAGATGCTGCACCCCATACTGACCCAGGACACATGCAGGACACCTGCTGCCGGACTGATGTCTTTAGATAATAATGAACTAAGACAGATGCATGCTGTGACAGAAGCAGGGTCCATGGCCAAACTGACTGACCGATGCCGCATGCAGCAGGTTGATGGGAACAGCAGAGCTTCAGGTCTAGACCAATGCTGATGTTGCTGTCGTTGCCAGGCTTCCATGTCGTTGCAAGATCTGGGTAATGACATGTTTACGGATCAAATGCATGCTGTCACAACAGCGTGGTGTGTCTGCATGGGTGCTGCTGGGGTTTGCATGCAGATTGACCAGCTGCTGACCGCCAACCCTGGGTTAAAGAGCCGGTTCAGTGAGCGCCTGCACTTCCCTGACTTCAGCTGCAAGGACGCCTGCAGCCTGCTGCGCAAGCAGATTGAGACCAAGCACGGGCTGGAGCTAGATCCCAAGGCTCTTGCTGGCCTGCCAAACCTGATGCAGAAGGTCAGGGTGGGCAAGCGGGGCCAGGCTGCTGCAGGGCTGCTCCACATGAGGCTGCATGCTCCTTAGTGGCATACCAGCCACTGTGCGCATTCTGCATGTGCGCCTACTGCTTCAAGTCGTCCCTGATGTGCTGTTGCTGCACTGTTGCTTGCTGCAGCTCATTGCTGCGCCTGGCTGGGCCAATGGCCGTGATGTGGGCACCTGGGCTGACCGGGTGTTCAGGACCTGGTCGCTGCGCACCACACGGGACCAGGTGAGGGTGGACTGAAGCTGCAGGCTGGTGGTGGGGCAAGGCAAGGCAAGGCCAGGGGTGATCCAGGGTGGTGTTGCTGGCCTCACATTCAGGGCAGTGAGGTGTGAGATGTAGCCGGTGGGATGGGATCAGGCAAGGCAGTGGACAGTCCAGGTCATTGTGCACCCACTGGTGGCACTGAGGGACACTTTGGCAGCAAACAACAGTGCTCTTGCACAGTTACATGGGCAGCTGGCTGCCTGGTGCTCCTTTCACTGAACTCCTCACCGATCATTGCATCAGCGTCAAGGCGTAGGATGTGGTACAGTGTTACTTTGGCGGTGAAGCGTATAGTTTGACGGGACTGCATGCTGCCTGGGCCACCATGTGCAGGAGCAGGCAGGCAGTGAGGGTGGCGAGGGCGGTGAAGCAGTGAGCCTGGCTGACCTGCAGCAGGCGCTGGACTCATGCTTGTCCAGCAAGGCCGACGTGCCTGCCAGCAGCAAGCCAGCTGGCCCCTTGCTACTGCCACCACACCAGCAGCAGATGCAACACGCTCCCGCCCCTGCTGCTCCTGCCCCTCCAGCCCCTGTGCGTGCCCCTCCTGCTGTTGCCCAAGCCACCCCTGTTGTTGTAGATCAGTCAGCGCCACCAGCCCCACCAGAGCTGTCAGAGCTGCAGGAGGACGCCGCTGAGCTGGCAGATGTGGCGTCAGCCTTTGACCGCCTGGGCCCTGAGTTCCTGGCAGACCTGCAGGGGGCCCTGGAGCAGCAGGGTCACGACCTGTCCAACGAGGCTTTGGTGCAGCGGCTGGCAGGGGACGGCAGCCTGCCTGATGCCCTGCTGCCCCTGCTGGCCCGGTCAGATGGCAGCGCGCGTAAGCTGGCCATGCTGCGGGAGATGGTGCGGCAATGGCAGTGGGCAGTGCAGCAGCAAATGGAGCTGCAGAGGAAGCTGGCAAAGAAGGGCAAGCGACCAGTGTGGCGCTGCGCAGTGTGTGGACGCTATGACTGCTCCTTTGCGCCTTACATCGAAAGCTATGAGGAGGTCGACCTGCCGTGAAGCAATAGGGGCAGCGGCCGCATGCCTGTCAGACGCCTGTAAATTGGCATGGCGGATTGTCTAGTCCTTCAACACGCTGGCTCATTGCATTACTAGAGGTGCTGACAACCCAATTGTGAGGATCTCTCACTTAGCTTGGGGCATGTATCTAAAGAAAGAAAGAAAGACTACACCCTTGCCGGCGGGTGTGCAGTATGTGAGGAGAGCAGCCCCGGGGCGTGCCCTTGCTACCCTCCCAGAGGAGGGCATGTATCTCTGGGTACTAGGGTAGATGGCTAGTTGCCTTGGGGAGGTTAAATGTGCGTATGTGGCTTTTGAAATGTTTACTGAAATAAGGTGTGCTCTTTTGTGGTACTTATGTGGAGCACATGCTTGTAGTGGACTAGCCTGCGCAGTTCAGGCTGCGACCCAGGCCTCAGGAACCACTCCCAGAACAGTCTTCTCAGTCATTCAGACAAGTTGTGGTCCATGGTGCCATGTGATGGAGGGGTTGCTTTTGCGGTGTAGTGAGGCAGCACGCATCACGCATGACCAGCCCATACCCGTTCCCACCCTGATCACCAGCAGCAGTCGGCCATGCAGCACATGCTTCATCCCGAGGCCTAGGGCCTTCTGGGCCCCCATTGCCTGTACCACCTGCTGCCTGGCTCACCAGGGCAGCCCCTGCGTGCATGGAGCTGTGCTGTCTGGCTCTGAACCCACCACATCACACCAAATGTGAGTGACCATGCAAGGCTGCTTCTGGCCCACGACCTGGCCTCACTTTCAGTTCCTGCCAGTAGGCAACCATGAAGATGACTCGCTGCAGCCGAGCTTCTCCCAGGGCTGTGATGTGGTGGCTAGGGTTTTTCTTCAAGGGTAGCTGTTGGCCACCATCACTCTCCCAGCTCTGTGGGTCACACCCCACATGGCACACTCCTGACCTTGGGATGACCCCATGCAGCACTGCCCCATCAAAAACGGTTAGGCGGTTGACTCGGGGGTCCACCAGCCATCCATGCTACGCCATGCGGGTTTGCATGAAGCGTTGAGGTGTGACTAGAGTGGGCCCTCCCACAGCGTCCGTGAGGTACAGGATTGATCTGACCAGCGGGTTGCTGACTGCGTCCTGACGGCCCTCATTGCCCTCATTGGCTGAGTCAAAGTGCAGCTGGTGCCCAGCAGTGTGTGGCCTGCACACATTAGGGCCACGCCCATGCCCACAGCGCACATTGAAGGACAACTGCTGGGAGGGAGTGAGAGAATAGTGGGAGGGCACTTACAAGATAGCCTACAAAATGAAGTGTATATGTGAGCAGAGCCGTCCCCATGTTAAGTTCGTCTGGCAGCTGCAAGCTGATGGATTGTGACCAAGTTGGTAGGGTGCAGGTTTAGGGTGAGGCAGGGGCTGTCAGCAGAGGGTGGCTCACCGGCAGTGGCACCACCACTCGGCCCAGCGGGCGGTTCGCGCAGCGGATATTAGGCGGCCGGCATGGGCCCAAATGTAACAGTAGTGTTTGTGCGGTCAGGATGCATGGTCGGCTGAGGCATAAGTGCCGGCTTGCAGCCGTCGAGCATGCTGACTTGTGCGGCTATTGTTGCCGCTGCGGCTGTCTACATACTTATCGACAGCCTCCGAGTCGCGCAGTGGGTAGTGCAGTGTACTTACATCGTGAAGACGTCGTAAAGAACTAATCCATCAAGAGAAGAGTAGTCATTGCAAGCATTGTAGTGTTTGTCAAGAAGCAACACCATCCAAGTACCAAGCCCTCTTAGAAATCCAGAAGTCCCCCAAAGAAGTCCAGGAACCTCTAGCATCGCAAGATCTCGTCATAAGTAAGATGCAATTCAAATCTCACAGAATCTTGCATGCAAAAAAGAAACACAAACCTACCATTCATCCTAGCTGAGTGTCTGGACTGTTACACTCTCCCCCACTCCGAAAAGCTACGTCCCGGAGCTTGCAGTTTTGAGATCAATCATGTTCAACAGCATGCAACAGCAGGCATGGACATGCAGGCAATGACAGGCAGGCAGGAACAGTCTTGCTTCAAGCTACATGCAACAGACAAGCGAATGCAACGAGCTCCATGCAAACCATGCTTGAACTATGAAATCAGAGTCTTGAGCTGACCGTTGTCTCGTTCTCCTCCTCCTCCTCCTCCAAAACTAACCGTGACAGAAACCGAGAAACAGAAGATGTGGTAGTTGTGTTCAGCGCAGGTTGCAATGGGTAATCAGTCCATGCCGGCTGCATAGTGCTTGAACAGAGTGGTGGGACATACGCAGACATATGCCTTGTCCCTAACCAAGACGATGGGTGTATCATGTGCCTCACATGTCAGGTTGGAGCCATTGTGCCAACAGGGATATAAAACCTGCGGAGCCCTCAGCCAGTGTGGAACAACAGATTGCCCGCGATTGTGAACTGGCGTGATTTGCCAGCAAGTATGATTTGTTGGGTGACAGAGTGCGAGTGATCTGTGCCCTGGGCGGTGATGCCCGATTTGAGTGTGTGCAGCTGCATGATGTGAGCATACACGTGATAGTCAGGCCTGTGGGATAGCGCGTCCGCCCCCACGTTGAGTTTGCCTGGGATGTGGTCGAGGTGACCGTTGTTGTGTGCTACCTCAGGTGCTACCTGGGCTGCCATGATGTGCGCATGCCGTGCGCAATGCGACTTGAGTGTTCTGGCAGGCTGCTGGGCTGCGTAGCTCCGCTGCCATGTTGTGTATGTATGCTTTCTCAGGTACTACCTGGACTGCCATGATGTACGCATGCCGTGCGCAATGCGACTTGAGTGTTCTGGCAGGCTGTAGGGCTGCGTGTAACGTGCGGGGACGCAACGTCAGATGACCTTTTGACACAAGCTCGAAGGCCGGTCCAGTCGAGGCGGTGACTTCCGACTAGGGTGTTGGGTTACAGCGGTGTGTTGCGAGAATGGCTAGAGCTTAGAACGGGGCTCCCTGGGATCGAACCAGTTGTACTCACGAACGCAATGTCGCTAGTCTTTAACCTGCCAAATCTCACACTACACGTGTAACCCGCGTCCCGCGACGGCTCGCATTCACGAGACAGCCCAGACGACGCGAAGCGGCAATCTCTTCCAGAGGTGCGCACTTTACATTCCTCCCCCTCCAAAGGGGCTTCCGTTCCGCCACGGGTAAAACCACGTGACTCGCATTGCCTACAGCATGCTGATTTAGCTACTGGGCAACCCAAAGGGCGCACCAGGTCATAGCTTAGGGAGCGGTCAAAGACCATCGTGCCGACTAGACACAGGGAAACCATAACCACACAGGTAGCAGCTGACCAAAGGTACAAGCATGCTGAGAATGCCAAAGTCCAGCAGCATACCAGCATGCATGGCCTAGGACTTACTTCAGGTTGTGAGCTGCATTGTACTCAGCCAGGATCTTGTCACAGCCAACCAAGTTGGAACGTGGCTCCCAGGTGTTGTGGTCGGCATCATAGCCTTCCCACTGCACCAGGTACTCCTTGGCCTTTCCTGCATGCACATGTCTGTGGTCCAGCAGACGCTCAACATAGTACACAGGCTCCTCATCAAGCCACTCAACAGGCGGAGGCATGAAGCCCACATCAGTGCCAGAGTAGGGTTTGATGAGTGACACATGGAACACAGGGTGAAGACGTGACATGGAGGCAGGCAGCTGCAGGTTCACTGCAACCTGGCCAACCAAGTCAAGCACCTTGAAGGGCCCCACAAAACGTGGCAGCAGCTTACGTGCTTTGCCTGGCTTCAACCTCATGTTCTTAGTGCTGAGCAGGACCATTTGACCCACCTTGTAATGCACATCTCGACGGTCCTGGTTGGCATAGGCAGCTTGACGTTGCTGAGCAGCCTGCATGCATAGCTTGGCCTTAGCCACAGCCTCCTGCCACCAAGTAGCATAGGACAGGCCTTCAGGGCACCGCCCCTTGTCAGGTAGAGAGTGGAGCATAGGGGTAATGGGGGACTGTCCGGTGTTAACCAGGAACGGTGTAGACTTGATGGACTCTTGCCATGAGTTGTTCACAGCAAACTCAGCAAGTGACAGATAGTCAGGCCAATCAGCTTGGGTGGGAGAGATGTAATGACGTAGCATCTCTTCCAACACACGGTTGTACCTCTCAGTCTGGCCATCAGACTGAGGGTGATAGGAGGAAGACAGGGAACCTCTCATGCCCAGCAACTTCTGCACATGGTGCCAGAAAGTGTTGTGGAAATGGGGCCCACGGTCAGAGACCATGTCTTTTGGCAAGCCATGCAGTTTGAAGACATTGTCAACAAACAGACGGGCAAAGCCCTTGGCATTCATGCTCTCCTTGCAGGGCACAAAGTGCACCATTTTACTGAGCCTGTCAACAAAGACACAGATGGCATCAAACACATGTGAAGCAGATGGCAGCTTGGTGATCAGGTCCATTGACACTGACTCCCAACGGTAATCTGGAATGGACAGTGGGTTGAGTAAGCCACCAGGCTTCAGTGTGGAGGACTTGTCACGCTGGCAGGCATCACAGGTAGTGACATAATGCCTGACATCAGCACGCATGGTGTCCCAGTAGAACACTCGTGACAGCCTCTCAAGGGTTTTGGTTATACCCACATGACCAGCATAGGCAGCATCATGCATTTCATGCAGAATGTACTCACGCAGTTCAGGGTCATTGGGAACCATCACTGTGCCCTTGCCAGTGCGCCGCCACAGGCCATGGTCGTCCATGTACATGCCAGACAGATCAGCTTCAGCAGTAAACGCAGGGTCAAGCCGGTAACCATGGACCAGGTGATCAGCCAGTTCCAATGGGTGGGCAGGAGCTGCAGGATAGTGCACTGAGGTGTCAGCAGCAGATGGGGCCTCAAGCTCAGGGAGCCTACTATGGTGAGCAGCAACAGGGTTATCAGACACTGTGGGCCGGGGGGCCAAAGCATCAACGGCAGTGGGGGCATTTGAGGGAGTACCCACAGGTGGAACCTGGGGCAGAGCCTGCGCCACACGCACTTCCCCCCTCTCCAAAGACTGTTTAGCTTGCCGCCGGGTGGTAACAACACACACCATGGCACAGTCCTGGGGTCCAGCAGGTATCCGGGACAGTGGGTCAGCAGGATTAGCATCACCTGGCAGGTACTGCAGGTCAAATGTAAACCGTGACAGAAACTCCATCCACCTAGCCTGACGTCTAGACAGCACCTTCTGGGTGGGCAGAGCAGTCAAAGGCTTATGATCGGTGAAGAGTGTGAATGGTACACCCTCAAGGTAACACCTCCACTCCTTGCATGCAGTGATGAGGGCAAGAAGCTCTTGCTCACCAGTGGTGTAGTTACGCTCAGCAGAAGATAGCTTCTTGCTGAGGTATGCAAGGGGGTAGCCATCTTGCATCAGGACTGCTCCTACTCCTTGGAGTGAGGCATCACAGTAGACCTGGAAGGGCTGGGTGTGATCAGGTAGACGTGGCATGGGGACCTGGGCAACAGCAGCTTTGAGGGAAGCAAAGGCTTTCAGCTCATCAGCAGGCCAATTGTGCCACAGAAATGAGTCACCAGCTTTGCCACACAGATCTGTGAGAGGTGCAGCTAGGACACTGAAATTATGCACAAATTTGCGCACAAAATTAGCAGCACCTAGGAATGACTGGAGCTGTTGCAGGGATTGAGGCACAGGCCAGGAAGAAATGCTCTTGATTTTCTCAGGGTCCACAGCAATAGCACCAGCAAAGATGACATGGCCAAGGAATTTCAGCGTGGTACGCATGAATTCACATTTGGACTGCTTGGCAAAGAGCTTGTTGAGCCTCAGGAGGTCAAAGACCTTTTTGAGATGCTTCAAATGCTCGTCCACAGATTTGGACATGACCAAGATGTCATCCAGGTACACCAGGGCACACTGGTTCAGGACTGGTGCAAAGGCATCATTCATGACACGCTGAAATGTAGCAGGTGCATTGCAGAGCCCAAAGGACAGTACCTTGAACTGGTAGTGGCCGTCAGGGGTCCTGAAGGCCGTCTTAGGCACATCTTCAGGGGTGATCCTGATTTGGTTGTAACCTGCTTGAAGGTCTAGGGAAGAAAACACAGTGCAACCTGACAGCTTATCAAACAAGTCATCAATCCTGGGCAGTGGATACTGATCCCTGATGGTGATCTTGTTGAGCTGACGGTAATCAAGGCACATGCGTAACTCACCAGATTTCTTCTTGACAAACAGGATAGGAGCAGCAAAAGGACTGGAGCTTGGTTCTATCATGCCCTTGGCAAGTAGGTCCTGCACCTGCTTCTTCAGCTCTGCATGCTCATCCTGACTCATGCGGTATTGAGGTACCACAGAGGGTCGTGCATCAGGCACAAGGGGTATGGCATGGCCCACAGGACGCTCAGGTGGCAGAGATGTGATGGGTGCAAACACATCAGCATACTCATCCAGCAAAGCATTGAGTGCCTGGGACACACCTGGAGGTAGGTCAGGTTCAGCTGGAGCTGGATCAGGGGTACTTGAATTGTCCACAGTGATCAGGGCCAGGACACCTGTGCCTCCTTTTCGTAACCACCTGGCAGCAACTTTTGCAGAAGCCAGAGGGGGTTTTGCACGTAGAGCATTGACCAGGAAAGAGGCAGGGTTGCTTACAGCAGACTGCCCTGACTGAGACACACCAGCAGAAGGACATGGCAGCACTACTGGCTCACTCTTGTCACATGCTAGGCTGAGTGTCTTGTCCTGGTATGACATCACGGCCTCATGCTCATTCAACCAGTCATTCCCTAGCAAGACATCAAAGTCTGGCAAGAGGGAAGGCATGACATTGAGTTGGCAGGGTACTGTAACACCTGGCAACCTCAGCTCAGCCTTAACAAACTGGGAACAGCTCAACACAGTGTTGTTAGCAGCATGCCACTCTTGCATGTGCTTCAACATGTGGACAGGTACAGCATGTGCAGCAACAAATGATGCACTGACAAAGCTGTGGGTAGCACCAGTGTCACACAGGACACGTGCAGGATGCTCATTCAGGTGACCAGCAAAGGCACATGAGCAGGTTCACACACAAGGCATGCCTCAGTGTATTCAGCACAGTTTTGGTGTGACATGACATGTGGTGTGACATGACATGCAGTCTGACATGACTTGACATGACATGCAGTCCACCATGTCAGCAACACAAACAACAATGGCAGCAGCAGCCATTGACAGAAGGGGAACCCTCACTATCATATGAGCTCATGGTATGACAACCAGGAGGTGTGAGAGGGTACCTGGCCAACTGCAAAACCCCATGTTGTGCCTGGGCCACATGGTGCATAATAGCAACCGGGCACCGTCAGGCAGGATGCACACCAGAGCCAGCAGCAGCCACAAGGGCCTTGTGGTTGGTGATGGCTGCACGAATGGCATCATCCACAGTGGGGGCCACAAGGGCATGCAGGTCCTTGGCAGCAGGACCACGTTAGACCACACAAACCAACATGACATCTGTCATGCAGTCCCAGCCAAGCAGGTATGAGGGCAGAGCAAGGACAGGGTCAAGGCCATGTGCAACACAATGTGCTGCTGGGTCCTCCGGACAGTGCACGGCGGCCAGAGGCCGAACTGGCAGAAGTCCACCGCTCAGTCACGGGCAACCCGCGACATGAGTTGGAGTCATGACCAGCAGTGACAGTGGCAACAGCAGGCAGGGGTGCAGCAGCGGGGCGAACCCCAGCATACTTGTCCCGCACAGCAGCAAGTGTGCGAGGGTTCGAAGTGCCGGGTGAACCCGAGGCAACATCTTTCTGCGCAACAGGCTGGTGCATTGCAGCAGTCAAGTGTTGGAGTGCGCGCAGAGCAGCAGCCAAAGGCCTGACTAGCTGCGACGCTACTTCGACTGGCCTCTTAGCTGGGCTAGGGCTAGCTGACAGCAAAGCAGCATTAGCAGCACGCTTAGCACCAAGAGGACTCACCAGCGAACCAGCTTGCTGGTTGTTGGCCTGCGCTGCGACCAGTTGCGCCTGGAGGGTGGCAATTTGCGCGTTGAGCTCGTCGACTGGAGTCGAAGTGCTGTCGAATTGGTCCAGGCCAAACTCGTCCAGGAGCTCTTCTTCCTCAGCCAACTGTTGGCCTCCTGCGGGAAGTGAAGCGGGCAACTCGCCCGGCTCCGGTGCTGCACCGAGTGCAGGACCCGTCTCCGCTGTAGCTGTAACAGCTGAAGCTGGAGGAAGGACGCCAGAGGCGCCATTGGTCTTGTTCGCCGAAGCGACATTTTGGGTTGGTGAAATCATATTGACTGGACCGCGAGCTTAAATGCTCGGGGTCGGAAACCAGCTGTAACGTGCGGGGACGCAACGTCAGATGACCTTTTGACACAAGCTCGAAGGCCGGTCCAGTCGAGGCGGTGACTTCCGACTAGGGTGTTGGGTTACAGCGGTGTGTTGCGAGAATGGCTAGAGCTTAGAACGGGGCTCCCTGGGATCGAACCAGTTGTACTCACGAACGCAATGTCGCTAGTCTTTAACCTGCCAAATCTCACACTACACGTGTAACCCGCGTCCCGCGACGGCTCGCATTCACGAGACAGCCCAGACGACGCGAAGCGGCAATCTCTTCCAGAGGTGCGCACTTTACACTGCGTATCTCTACTGCCATGTTGTGTATGTGTGCTTCCTCAGGTGCTACCTGGGATGCAAGTGAGTGCGCATGTTGTGAAGCTATGCGGCTTGTTTGTGTGGTCAGGCTGCTAGGCTGGATAGCTTTGCTGCCATGTTGTGTATGATGTTCTCTGCATGGAATGTAGGAGTGTAGGCTGCAGCTGATGGTCTCTGTGGCTGAAGCCAGCAGGGTGCATGAAGCGAGAGATGTGCTGTGTGCCGTCTCTGTGGCTGATGCCAACAGGGCTGATGCGATGGGACTGCGGCTCTGGAGGTCTCGCTCGAAGCGGGATGCGACGGTGCAACACGATTGGTCACCCCCGCCATTGGCTGCACCCCTGATAAAATCTTTCTAGTTTTTACGAGTGTCACAGCAATTCTCGCGCAGGGCAATGCAGCTCGTTAAAGCGAAGCTAGCGGGCTGCTCGGGCTGATGTGCACCTGTGCCGGGGCGGGCGGGGGTGCTGAGAGATTAGGTCGCGTTGTGTTGGAAATAGCCTACTTAGTGGGGCTGTGATCAGCGAACAGCTATCGCGCTCAGCGGCCCAGCTTTTCAAAGTTTTGAATTTCTTGTCGGGCGCAGTACCCCCCTGACATGTGTTCTAGTGCTAGTGCTAGTGCTGATGACATGTTTAAGAGTGGTGGTATGGCTTGTGGCCAGTCCCTGCACCCAAACAGCGTCCACCTCGTGTCACGTCACCTCTAGGGCGTGTCCGCTAATATTAGCTCCGAGCCAAAAATGGCCTAATAGCTCTTAGTTCCGTTTTCATGCGTTATAATAGTTTAAGAGACTTAGTTCCCTACTATGCTCTTAAAAACGCGGGACGCGGACCATTTTAGAAAAGTGCATAGCTGGTTCAAACTGGCTACCGTTGCAAGTCGCGTATGGTGCTACCACGCCCCGCCCTTCGCTCCAAAACAAAGTGTTGCTCCAGAAGTGCGGCTTCGCCGCACAGAATGTAGCCACAACGCACCTAAAACGGAACTAAATTAGATAGTGGAAGCGCCCGGGGCGTTTTAGGCCCCCAAAGACACTCGGCCTCGGCTCTGGAGCGTAACAGCTCTCGACCTCAGCCAGCAGCCGCGTCGCTACGCTCCGCGGCTGCTGGCTTCGGTCTCGAGCTGTTACGCTCCAGCGCCTCGGCCTCGCGTTTTTAGGGCGCCTAAAACTACCGGCGCTTCCACTATCTACTACATAGTAGCGCTACTACGAGCTAATATTAGCTAAAGTGGTCGGGGATCGACAGGTACAATGTTCTATCCCTGCCAGGTGCAGAGGTTTCGCCATCTTTCGTATTTGTTAAGAGATAGCTCTCCGTGTATCTTGCATACCGCAACTTTGCCAGCTGCAAGGGGCACTGAAAGTTGACAACATGAAACTCCATGAAACAGCACAACATGGGGCAGCCCGCGAGCAAAGACTGCAATGGCTTGCGCTGATGCTCAGATGACGCGCATTGAACTACAGCTACCAATGTGATGAACGCTATTCAAAACGATGCGATATTGAGAGAGTACTGAGAGTACCATTTTGGGGCCCCATGAGTCCAGGAGGCGGCCTCCGACGGCGCATCATCAACGAGCTGCACAGGGGCCACAGCGACGCCAAGCACATCCATCGCGCTAAAAAGCGAACGAAGGCGCGACAAGGATCGGGAGCTAATATGAGCTAATATGGTTGGCTTGCTATTTTTGATATTAATAATATTAGCTGGGGGGGGGAACCGCCCTAGTCACCCCATGTCAAATTTCCTCGATATGGGCATTTTCTTCGGCCGGTTATCTATCCAACCAGGACGTCGAATGATGGACTGCAAGTTCTGTTCGGCTCCTTGTGTGGTGTTTTATACGTTCCGCAATCCAGAAACGCGTTGCCTTCATATGTGGGCCGTTTCAAGCGTAAGCGGTAACATACTTATCAGCTCAGTTGCTGCATCTTTTTGGCTGATTTCAGCTGCGTTGGGCTTCACAAGGACCACAAACACCGATGTGGTAACCACCTTGACATTGCTGTCACATGTGGACTGAACCCGTGTTGAAGAATGCGATTTAAAGCGCTGTTGCATGCTGGTTTAAAATTAGTTTGGATGCGCCGTTCACGCCGCGCTGGGTCCAAGCTGCCTACAGTGGCTGCTAAGAGTGCCTGCGTGGCGTCAAAACACGTCGCGTGTTGGGGGCCAGCCACCCGGCAAACCGCTGGGGCTGACCGCACTCTAGTTAGGCCATAAGCGGCTCATCGCACGAATTGCATTGCAAGCATTGCAAGCATTGTAGTGTTTGTCAAGAAGCAACACCATCCAAGTACCTAGCCCTCTTAGAAATCCAGAAGTCCCCCAAAGAAGTCCAGGAACCTCTAGCATCGCAAGATCTCGTCATAAGTCAGGCTAGACAAGCAAGGGGAAAATTGGGTACCATGCTGTTCTCCACATCCAGACCACTATTTGCTACCGCGATTGCACCGCTAGCTTCAGCGTGCTAAAAATGTTAGCGGCGTTGAAGCGCAGGCCCGCAGGTGTTTGGGCTTAAAGTTGTGTCCACGCAACAAGGTCGCTATAGGGAGCTACATACATACGTACAAAGTATAAGGCCGGGGCCCGTCTCTCTCGCTAGCCCGTAGGTCCGTTCAGTCGGTTGTACTGGGTAGCTCGGAACACCGTAAATAAGGGGCTGAGTAAGGCTGCACCACCCAGGGCACCCGTAGGGCTGGCTGCAGCTCCCAGGGCACCCGTAGGGCTGGCTGCACCACCCAGGGCACCCGCATGGCTGGCAGCACCACCCAGGGCACCCGCATGGCTGGCTGCACCACCCAGGGCACCCGCATGGCTGGCTGCACCACCCAGGGCACCCGCATGGCTGGCTGCACCACCCAGGGCACCCGTAGGGCTGGCTGCAGCTCCCAGGGCACCCGTAGGGCTGGCTTCGAGCGATGGGGCATAGCTTAAAATCCTTCAAGTGCGCACACAGGCAAATTAGCGCGAATATTCGACATCCTAGGGGGGTAGTTTTTTGATGGGGTTCGCCTCGGATTGTCCTTGCGACTCCAACGCCACTTGGCGCGTGTTGAAATTCTGAGTGTGTGAGCAGTTGGAGTGGAGGTACCTACAGTACTGTAGATATCTACAGTACTGTAGAGGTCTACAGTACTGTAGAGGTCTACAGTACTGTAGACATCTACAGTACTGTAGATATCTACAGTACTGTAGGCAATTCTTAAGCTGTTTTTAGAGGTCATATATTTAATTGTTCCTTTGCTTTTCATGGTGACTCTGCTTGTCTTGACGAATAGTACAAGCACATGGGATTCGGCGGCTGACAGTTGTGGTCATGAGATGTGTTCATGAGATGTTTGAATGAATCATGTCGTGTGCTGGCGCGCAAAGTAATAGACGAAGGAGCTTGTAAGAGCCATTCATACTTACACCATGATTGACAGACATTGCAAGGCCATTCAACATGTCTGTGACTCATGCATGCCCCTGTTGCCTACTTATCCATGGATTTGTTGTTGAATGGAACAAAGTACATGTCTCCCCCACCCTCCTTGTGCGGGAAGAAGGGCACCAGCAGGTGTGTGAGCTTAGTCCCATCTACCGCAAACCAGTTGTGAGGGCCAGCTGCTGAGTAAAGAGTGGATGGGTGCCGGCCAACAAGTGAGCGCTGCTGGCGCACCGGTGTGGGAAGGGGAGCCTGGTAAAGCTGCCTCTGGCTTAGCTTGCGCCCTGAACGCCTGACCTGTGTTGGGGCCTCGTCCCCCTGGCTGTCTGACTCATGGCCATCACCTTGTGTGCCTGGGGGTGCAGCTGAAGGAACTATAGCCGGCTGCTGATCTGATTTCTGCTTCTTGCTGCGCTGTGTAGGTCGTGAAGGCTGCTTCCTTTTTGCTGGCACTCGCTTCTCTGCTGTTGCTGTGTCGCCCTCAGCAAGGGGCGTGCCACGTGCTATCGCTAACGTGTCTAGCTGTGGAACAGGGGTGGTGCGGTACAGGCGTGCAATGGCCAGGCGCAGGAAAACACCCTGCTTGTGTGGGTGCTCCACCCGCACCCAGAACTGGATATGTGATGCATATGGTACCTCCCCCCACACCGCAACCAACTCATGCTCCCCTGTGTATTGCCCGGGTATGATCTGTAGGTACTGGTTCATTACCCAGTTGCTGTTACGCACATGGACCTTGGTGTAGTCCACACTGTGCATGACCTGCCCGTTGCACTCTGCACGCTTGAAGTACTTGACACGCTGGGGCACTGCTGGGCTGGCACCACTGACAGGATCTGCAAACACTGCATTGAAGTCTGCATCGCTCCACTCTATGCTCTCAGCCAAGAACTCCTCCCTGAACTTGATGCACGCCTGGCGCACCCACTCCTCGCCTTCCCCACCATTCGGGCACTCACTGTAACCACACCCCAGGAGTTGGCACACCTCCTCCGCAGGCACCGGCTTAGCATCCCTGACACCCTTGCTGCTCTTCTTCTTCTGCTGGCCAGCAGCCTCTCTGCCCTCCTCATTCTCCTCACCCTCCTCATCCATTCCCTCACCCTCCTGCTCTTCAGCCCATGCATCCCTCCCATGCTTATGCCTGTGTGTGTTGAACCACTGCTGCATCTGTCGGCTCAAGCGCTCCCGCAAACACATGGCCAAGGTCACCTGCAGCCCAGCAGCATGGGAGCCACTGAAGTGCTTGGCACGCTGCATGGCGCGCTCCACGAAGAACTCCGTCACCCAGCAAGCACGCCCGCGCTCACGCTCTTGATCAGGCAATCTGCATGCATAGCACACGACACCATGTCGAATATATCAGCGTATTTGTGACCTGTTGTATGCAATGGCCAATGGTTGGTGGAGCATGGTCACACGCACCGGCAGCACAACATATGGAGGTTGCTGGAGAACAAGGAGATCGGCACGTCCTCTCCCAGCCAGTCCTTCTCAGCCAGCAGGTAGGCATAGGTGTGAATGGCGTTAGCGCCCTCGTCCATACCCGCTTTCAGCCGGGCCTCATACAGTGCCTCAGCCTCCGGTGTCTTGTCTGGGCTTCGCTGCGGGTCTCCCTCTGTAGGGCATGATTACAGGGCCATGCAGTACTTCATTGTGTACACGCATGGTGCAGCTGTTGTGGCAATCTTGATTACCTGATGTCAGGTAGTGCAGCACAGCCTTCACCAATGCCTTCCAAATGGGCAGGTGCCCGTTCTCCTCTGTCACGATGTCTCGAAACACGTACTGCCAGCCGTACCGGACGAAATGCATGAAGTCATCCATGATCCACCCCCTGCAGCAAGATGATGCACATCAGTGTTGTGAAGGGGAAGTTGTTTACATGTGTCATTTGACACCTACAGTACTGTAGACCTCTACAGTACTGTAGATCTTCATGAGTACTGTAGACTTCACAGTACTGTAGACCCTTACGAGCACTGCTGACCCTTATGAGTAATGTAGACCTCTACAGTACTGTAGACCTCTACAGTACTGTAGACTCTCAGAGTACTGTAGACCCTCAGAGTACTGTAGACCCTCAGAGTACTGTAGCCCTCTACAGTACTGTAAACCTCTACAGTACTGTAGACCTCTACAGTACTGTAGACCTCTACAGTACTGTAGACCTCTACGGTACTGTAGGCCTCTACAGTACTGTAGACCTTTACAGTACTGTAGACCTCTACAGTACTGTAGACCTCTACAGTACTGTAGACCTCTACAGTACTGTAGACACCTACAGTACTGTAGACCTCTACAGTACTGTAGACCCTCTGAGTACTGTAGACCTCTACAGTACTGTAGACCTCTACAGTACTGTAGACCTCTACAGTACTGTAGACCTCTACGGTACTGTAGGCCTCCACAGTACAGTAGACCTCTACAGTACTGTAGACCTCTACGGTACTGTAGACCTCTACAGTACTGTAGACCTTTACAGTACTGTAGACCTCTACAGTACTGTAGACCTCTACAGTACTGTAGACCTTTACAGTACTGTAGACCTCTACAGTACTGTAGACCTCTACAGTACTGTAGACCCTCTGAGTACTGTAGACCTCTACAGTACTGTAGACCTCTACAGTACTGTAGACCTCTACAGTACTGTAGACCTCTACGGTACTGTAGACCTCTACGGGACTGTAGACCTCTACAGTACTGTAGACCTCTACAGTACTGTAGACCTCTACAGTACTGTAGACCTCTACAGTACTGTAGACCTCTACAGTACTGTAGAACTCTACAGTACTGTAGACCTCTACAGTACTGTAGGCCTCTACAGTACTGTAGACCTCTACAGTACTGTAGACCTCTACAGTACTGTAGACCTCTACGGTACTGTAGACCTCTACGGGACTGTAGACCTCTACAGTACTGTAGACCTCTACAGTACTGTAGACCTCTACAGTACTGTAGACCTCTACAGTACTGTAGACCCCAAGAGTACTGTAGACCCCAAGAGTACTGTAGACCCCAAGAGTACTGTAGCTCACTCACGTGAAATCCTCTGTGTGCTTCAGTCGTCGTCCAAACGTCACAGGGAAGTGCATGTCCTGGAAGCGCTTGATCATCGTCTCACGTGGACTCTCCTTGTCGTTGCCTTGGCGCTTGCTGAAAGGCCCGCTCTTGGAAAACAGCCACTGCATATGGTGCTTCACAACACCAAACAGGAAGGCGTGCGCGATGGGCACCACATGCAGCCACTTGGCCTGCACGTACTTGAGGTACTTGGTCACTATAGGCCGGCCCCAGCACCCGATGTCTGTGCCCTTCACCCAGCCCCCCTCAACGGCTGCGCCACGAGTCTGCATGTCCCTCTCTGACAAACGGTTCCGACGATCCCACATCCAAGCCTCAAACCATTCGCCCACCACACCCCTGCCCACCACGGGTTCGCCATCATGCCCCTGGCCACCAGCAGCTCCTCCACCAACCTCGCCACCACCACCCTCTGCCTCCTCATCTCGCCCTTCAAACCGATCAGCCTGCCCACCCTGATCACTTTGTGGTGCAGCCAAGCCCGCACCCTGGCTCGCACCCTGGTTTGCACCCTGGCCAACGCCCTGACCTCCACCCTGGCCTGCACCCTGGCTTCTCAATCCTTCACGCCCTGGGCCATTAACCACCCCAGCCGCCCTGCCCGTATGGCGACCACCTCTCCCCACCCCAGCACCCACATCAGCATCTTCTTCTGGGGGGGGAGGAGGATAGCGGCTCAGGTCTGGCACCAACACCTCCACCGGCAGCCAGTACCCCTTGGGGTGCACACCACCGTCACTAGGGGTCCGTAGCCAGCACCAGGCACAGTTCATGCAAGCACCATGGCCAAGACTCTTCATCAAACACATCCTGCAAAGCACCATGCATCATTGGCCTTACACCCAACTAGTTGGTGGTGTATATGTTACCCTTACTCACCGAGCCGGAGTGTCCGCCACCACGCTGGCCAGCATAGGGTATAGCCGGATCTTCGTGGCCTCATTGGCACCACGGTAGCCCTTGGGGGCGTGCAGGTGGACCCAACAGTCGCGCTTGCTTTCATCAAGCGAGTCACGGAGGTCCACCAGCAACTGCCAAACACACACTGCTACCTGTTAGTCATGCATCATTCTGTTGTGGTTCTGAGAACATATGCCTCAGCTTGTTCACCTGGTTCACGTAGCCCTCCACAAACTTGGACTTGTCAGCACCCAAGATCACACCCACAATAGCCCAGGTCTCGTCCTTGCTCATGTACTTGGTGGGCACATCCATGACCTGGGGTGGACACGTTTCATTTGTATGGGCTAGAGCTCAGGCTCAGGCTAGGGCTAGGGCTAGGGCTAGGGCTAGGGCTAGGGCTAGGGACAGGGATAGGGATAGGCTAGGGCTAGGGCTAGGGCCAGGACTAGGGCTAGGGCTAGGGCTAGGGCTAGGGCTCAGGCTAGGGCTAGGGCTAGGGCTAGGGCTAGGGCTAGGGATGGGGCTAGGGCTAGGGCTAGGGCTAGGGCTAGGGCTAGGGCTAGGGCTAGGGCTAGGGCTAGGGCTAGGGCTAGGGCTAGGGCTAGGGCTAGGGATAGATGTGGGGATTGGGTTGGGTTGGGGTTGGGGATAGGGATAGGGCTAGGGCTAGGGCTAGGGCTAGGGCTTTGTGCTCATACCTGCAGAACAATAATCCCGACGGACTGTGTTTCAGTGATCTTCACCCAATCGATGCCCAGGCTCAAGCGCACTGCGTACGGGTTGTCGAACTGGTCAGCTCCCACGCTGTCTCGCATGAACTTGCCAGCCTCACCTGTGCCCATCCAGCAATCCGTTAAGTGTGTTCTATTCAACCACGTTGCATCTCATTAACGTTCACTCACTGGCATAGAAAGATCCCGGGCCCTTGTCCACGTCCCGGTTGAACCACATTTGCATGCCGGGGCTGAGGAGCATAGTATTCAGGGTCTCCTCCAGTTCCAGGTAGAAAAGTTCTGCTCGAGGCCGCAGGTTATCGCGGTCACCTATACCATCATGCATGAGCACCGCCTGTTCACACCACATCCTTGCCCTCTGTGGTATTGGCCATGCATGTTAACTCACCCTCAAAACGTGCGAGCTTGCACTTGGGGCACACCTCCTTCTTGTGCAGAGGCCACTGATCTCTGCAACGCAAGTCACGAAGTCATGGGTTCACCCCTAACCATCCGCTTGTTTGTGTATGGCAACATATACAACCTGTGGCAAAGGGCATGGGGCGTGGGTCATGGGTACTTGGGTAAACATAGCACCCACCGGGGCAGGTGGCCAAAGGTGTGCCCACAGGGACGCTCAGCCGTGCCGTTGCAGACGTGGAGCCGACTCTCTGGTTGGTCAAAGGTCTCCAATGTTTGCCGGTACAGGTACGGAGTGCTGGGGTGGTTGTGAGGCGTACGTAGCTCCCCTTGTCCGAACATGTAGCCCAGCTCCAGCAGGTGCGCCTTAAACACCTTGGCGTCAGGAGTGATGGCCTTCATCCAGTTGTGGATCCTCTCCACGTTGTCATACGTAGTGGTCATAGGGTGCCATGCAGACACAGGCTCACTCAAGCGTCGCTGGATGTCTGTTGTCCTGCAACGCCTCCGCCCCTTCTCCAGACGGGGGCCCCTGTCTTTGCTGTCCCCCCCCCTCCTACTGTTACGAGGGCGGCCAACACTACGCCCACGGGACCGGCCCCGGCCTCGACCTCTGTCCACACTGCCGCCCCTGCTGCCTCGTCCACCCCTGGCAACACCTTCACCTCGCTGTGCATGCCGGGCTCCGCTGTTGCCTCTGTTGTTGCGTTTTCCACTGTCATCAGAGCTGCTACCTGTGTCCATTGACTGCTCAGATACAACTTCAGACTCAGACTGGGAGGTGGTGGTGGAGGATTGGGAGGTGGTGGAGGATGCATGGGGGCAGCCCATGGAGCATCTGGCACCAACACAACAACCCTTTGCCTTGCCGCTGGGTGGGCTGCCTGTTGCATTGCCGCTGGGTGGGCTGCATGTTGCATGGGGTGAGGGGGGAAGGGGCGGGGGAGGGAACGGAGGGGAGGGGGGATTCACAGGGCTCAATCCAGGTGATGCCATGCCACGAACTGCCGTGGGCCCACTAACACCGGCCCTCCTTGGCTGCTCCCCCTCATCTGTCTCCATGTCGTCATTGCCTCCCAACCAACCTTCTTCTCGTCTGCTCCTTGACTCCACCTCTGGCCGGAGAACAAGGTCATCGTCATAGTGACGGGCCAGCAGGCGCCCTGCATCTCCTGGGCGCAGTGGAGCCTTTTCTGGCCGAAGAACAAGGTCGTCCTCATAGTGACGGGCCAGCAGCCGCCCTGCATCTCCTGGGCACAGTGGCGCCACCTCTGGCCGTAGAACAAGGTCGTCCTCATAGTGACGGGCCAGCAGCCGCCCTGCATCTCCTGGCCGTAGTGGAGCCTCCTCTGGCCGAAGAACAAGGTCGTCCTTGCATTGACGGGTCGACAGGAGCCTTTCATCTCCTGGGCGCAGTGGCTCTCCATTTGACAGACGGTGAAGGAGGGATTGCAGAGGCGGAGTTGTGGGATGGGAGGGTTGAGGAGCAGGGGGGGGAGGTGGGGGGGGGTTGGGAGGCTTTGGGTTCCTACCGGGACGTTGTGGCGGCGTTGGAGAGCAGGGAGTTGGGTGGGATGAATCAGGGGGTAGGGGTGGTACCGGGCGGCCTAGGAAGGTGGTGGTGGAAGGCCGGGGCGGCCACACCTGGGAGGGAGGTGGCCAATCTACTGGTGGACGCGGTGTGGGTGGCAGGCCTGGGAGCGGTGAGGGTGAGGGAGGAGGCCAATCTGGTGGGGGACGAGCTGGCATGGGGGGTGTGGGGGGCCGTGGCAGGGGACTAGGCGAGGGAGGAGGCCACACTGGCTTGGAACGGGGTGGGGAACGGGGTGGGTGTGGGATCCCCGCTTGTGATTGTTGTCGAGCATGCTCTAATCGCTGAAGTACAAAGGGTAAATTGCGCTTCGTCGGTAGTAAGGCAGTCCACTGTGACAAAGCGCGATACCTGCAACCAACGTCGACCGCCGTAAGTAAACGTCGCCTACTTTTAGCATCGCCATGTCGGCCACATACGAGGGTTGGGAGCGCGTCTCCGGTGTTTCTTGTGATGGCTGGGCGATGTTGGGACGACGAGGAGACCGGGTTGGGTCTGCATCAGACCAATCACGAGTCACCACTGTTTTAGGCTTTGGCCTAGCCGCTAGCTGTCACTATGGGTCCTGCGTGGTTGCCCCACCTGGCCGTGGCCGTGGCATTTATTTGTGATGGGCCGTGCTAGACAAGGCTTTCAGCTTGTATGTGGTAGTGTGGGTCGCCCCTTGCGCTGTCGGCGGTGGCTGATGCGGGTCGCGACTGTTGGGTTGGGTGTGGTGTTTGATGCACTACACAAGCGCAAAAACTGGACCCGCACTCATTGCTGTGTGCACTATCCCTCCCTCGTTGCTCAGTCTTTATCCACCAATGGCCGCCGCAACCATCATCGATGTAGAGGTCATCTTCAATGTTGGTGGCGGTAGTGAAAGCGACCCGATGAGCATTCATCGCGGCCAAGAGTCATTCACCGCTGAAGCCATGGAAGCGTTTCTTAAGAAAACGGGTAACTTGTATCGTGTGTCCCTCGATGAAGATCGTGAGCCGGTTCTTGAGGTGCCCTATACCCCAGAGGACTACACCACCATGGCAGGCCTCATGGTTAACCTGGGGACCAGCCTGATTACTTGGCGTAATCTGTTTGACACGACCGGCCTAGCGTTCGTGACATGGAGGACTGAGACCGGTGGCATCGTCATCGAGGTGTACCTGTACCCCTTGTCCACGTCTCAGCAGGTGAGGTGGCTCCTTGGTGCTTGCCTCATCCCCCCTACATGCATTCAAAGCCTGATGTGGTAGGCGTATGTTGACTTTGCATGCGATTGTGCAGGGACCTGGTGAGGAACAGGCAGCAGAGCCCCTACTGGACGCCATGTCTCAGGGGGCAGCCAGCGCACAACCTGTCAGCCCACAGTCAGGTGCCGACAGGGCCTTAGCTCCCCCTGCGGCCCTGAGGAAACAGAAGGATGCCGCTGGCCCCTCGAAAGAGGCAGTCCAACCCCAGCCTCCCAGCTCAGTAGCTGCAGCAGCAGGACGTAAACCTGGTCCTGCAGCAGCGGTGCATGTGGGAGGGACTAAGCGTGGCTCAGCCCAGGCAGTGAGGCAGGTGTGTGAATCACAGGGTGCAAGCCTGTGTCTGTACATGTGCACATGTTCCAGCTGTCAGCTGCCCAACACTCCACGGCCTTTGTGTCCCGTTGGCCATGCTGCACCATTATGGTGGTCGTGTGTGGCTGCAGCCGGCGGGGGACAGTGGCGATGGCATGGTCGAGACCCAGCCTGTGCGTAAGAGGGTGGCTGGTAGTCGGCGTGCCGCGGGGTCCCCAGCTGGACCCCATGCTCATGGAGCAGTCGGGAGCAGTGGTGTCAGTAAGGTGTGCTTGTGTGTGTGTGGTACGGTTATGTATTGGGTTATGAACCACATGTTACCACATGTTGAACCACATGTTGAGTGTGGCCTTGTATGGTTGCTGATGTAGGCACCGGCAGCTGGCCCCCTCCTTTCCTCCCCGGCCTCCACATCCTCCCGCAGCATGGGGAAGGGGGAAGTCGGAGGTGGCTCAATGGTGAGTGTGAGTCTGTGTGTGTGGATGTTATTCTTCATTAAGCCTATCATTTGCATGGTATGCAGCAAATCCGGCATCATGCTGAATGTGGTGCCTCATGCAGGGCCAGGGGTTCAGATTGGACATCTCCCCGTCCAAAAGGGTCTCGCTAGCGACACGGCTGTCTGCTAGGAGCATGGTAAGAGTAATTGGCTAGTATCTATGCAGACTCCCCCTGACCTGCTTGTCTTGCCTCGTTCAGCTTACCGGACTACCTTCGTATTTGCTGTGCAGATCACGAAAGACGCTACCTATTTTGAGGTGAGTGTGGTAAATGAAGACATGCGGATGTATTTTTTTACAATGTCACAACCTCACATGTTGTGCTTGTGATGTGTAGGTGTCGGTTGAGAAAGCGGCCAAGGCATTGGCCAGTGCAGCAGTGAGGAAGTGGGGCATGCGGTGCCACACGCTCCCGGAGGTGGGTGCATGTGTTATGAGCGGTTCCATAGTAGTCAGCGTTGTAACCCAATACCATGGAGGTCCATGTCTGACTTCATGCAGGGCCAAGGGTTGTTTATCATACCCGGCTTGTCCCATGGGGACATTGTCAAGTCGGAAAAACTCCCTGAGGAGTTCAAGTGGGATACGCCAGAGGAGTTTTGCATCGCGGAAGTGATGAAGGGCTTGTTCAAGGAGTTTGGGACCCTGCCTGCCCCCTACAACGCCTACCAGAGGTTTAAGACCCTGATTAACGAGTGGGTGCCCGTTGTGTTGTAGGAGTCCCATGACTTGCTGGCCAAGGTGCAGCAGCAGCAGGAGCAGCAGGAGCAGCAGCAGGTGGTGGTGCAGGTAGCCCTGCCAGTTTGGGTGGCAGCAGGGGTGGTGGTACTCCAAGCAGCAGCCAAGGGTCAGGCCTGAACCCGCCCGCCCCACCCCCTCGGCCAGGGAAGCGGGCCTCACAGGCCAAGCCCAAGCAGGGCCGGCCAGCCCTCCCCATGGGCCCAACCCTGCCCATGCACCCAGGTACAGGAGCGGCAGCAGCAGGTGCGGCAGCAGCAGCAGCAGCGGCAGCAACAGTGGCAGCAGCACCAGCAGCAACAGCAGCGGAGGCTTGGGCAGGTGGTGAGGACAGTGATCCAGAGTGGACACGTGTGATCAAACGTGGTCGCCGAGCTTCACCGCCCAAGCCTGGCCATGGCCGGCCAGCCCTCCCCATGGGCTCAACCCCCCACATGCACCAAGGGGCAGGAGCGGCAGCAGCAGCAGCAGGTGGAGGTGGAGGTAGCCCAGCAAGTGTGGGTGGCAGCAGAGGTGGTGGTACCCCCAGCAACAGCCAGGGGTCAGATCGCTCCCTCTCCTCCCCGCCTCGTCCAGGGAGGCATGTTTCACAGCCCAAGCCCAAGCAGGGCCGGCCAGCCCCCCCCATGGGCCCAACCTCCCCCATGCACCCTGGGGCAGGAGCAGCAGCAGGAGCAGCAGCAGCAGAGACAGGAGCAGCAGCAGCAGCAGCAGGCGCAAGGGCAGCACCATGGTCCAAAGCAGCAGCAGGGTCTGGAGCAGCAGCAGGAGCAGTAGGAGCAACAGTAACAACACCACCAGCAGCAGCAACAGACCTGTGCCCGCCCCCCCCGGCTCGTATAGGGAAGCGGGCTTCACAGGCCCCACCCAGCCAGAGCCGCCCAGCCCCCCACATGCGCCTAGCAGCATCAGGACCAGAAGCAGGAGCAGCAGCAAAGTCAGGAGCAGCAGCAAGGGCAGGAGCAGCAGCAGGAGCAGGAGGAGCAGCAGCAGCAGCAGCATGTGGTGCAGGTGGCCCTGCAAGTGCAGGTGGCAGCAGGGGTGGTGGTACCACGAGCAGCAGCCAAAGGCCAGGCCTCAACCCGCCCGCCCCACCTCGGCAAGGGAAACGTACTTCACAAGGCCAGCCCAGCCAGAGCCACCGAGCCCCCCCCATGCGCATAGCAGCAGCAGCAGCAGCAGAAGCAGGAGAAGCACATGGTCAGTGTTGGATGCATGGATCAGATCGTTTGGGCACTAGATGTCCAGGACAGCCAAGAAGCACGTGACATTGTAATGCATATACTGAGGTGTGGGTCATATCTATAGATATGCTTTGCTGTTGCCATACAGTGTGCTCAAAGCCGTACACCACGGACGATGCCCCCCCTGCTACAGTTGGGAAAGCTGAGGTAATGCCAAATAGGTCCATGCTAGCCACATATGTCCACACATGATCTTGACATCACATGCCTGATGAACTAACACCTATAGACCCAAAAAAATGAGTGGCCAATGCAGGCGCAGCCAGTAGGTCGTGGAGCACTCCACCCATCTCCAAGTGACGCTACCGGACCAGACAAGCATCAGCAGCTAGAAGCACGTCGAATCAAGGACCTTTTCAACGTAAGCTTACAATGTATGAATTGGTGATGCTAAGCTCAATGAATACGACAACATCTTAATCGTAGCCAAGACTCATATGATCATTTGCTCCAAGCCATGTGCCTTTGTGCAGGCCGCAAAGGCTGCGTTGCCACCCGGTGGAGGCATGTTCTGGCAACAAGGACCTGATGGGTACAAAAGACCCAAATCCATCGACAACAATGTGCTAAGGAAGGCAATTGTGCGCATGAAGGTATGGGCAAGAACACAGTTTAATAGCATGGGAGTGCAACCTGAGCCTATACTGCAACTGTCTTTGCCAATGTAGTACTTCTTCCACCACCGAGTCGAGCGTGAAGCCACTTGTCTGACCCCAGACCTGGGCATGGATGTGATGCAAGGAAAAAAGTATGTCACAGGTATATTAGCAAGTGGCCGCCTAACGGCACGCAAGGTGTTTTTCATCCCCATGGGGGGCCGGCTCATCGCTGTGTACCCGAAGCACGACCTATTCGTGATCTTCTGCCCCAGGGGACAGGTAAAAGGCTTTCAAACCTGTCAAAAACATCAGGTATACGGCTAACACATGAATCAAGGCACATAATTGCTTTGGATGGGATGCCGCAGGGCCTTTCAGAGGAGGAGGAGTCTAACTTGTGCGTGTTTTTGAATGCGCACGTCAAACAAACGGAATGGGAGGTCATTGATGGGACGTGCCCACTGCAACAGGATGATTGGAGTGATGAGCTACGGTTATTGATCCACATGGAATACTTGTGGCGCCGAAGCATCAGGTGAGAAAATAGGACAACATGCCTTCAACACAGCAACATGCTTATGCTTGCACACAACCTGATTGCTATCAAACGCCATTTGAGTTAGTCTAATCTAGCATGCAAACAAGGCCACTGATGCCATAATGCATGTAGGCGGAATTGTGTACGAACTGACATTTGTTATGATGCCAACCGGATGTTAGCTCGTCAGCGTTTACTGCAGTGTACCCTGGAGACTGTGGGAGAGTGGTGCTCTTTGGTACGTTCCTCAACCCTAGTAAAATAGATGTATGGGTTGCATTACCACATGTGATATGATCAGACTAACCGCTCTTGTGTAAATATGCAGATCGATGTGCACCCCAAGTGGAAGAACAGGGCACCAAGTGACATGGCTGACCCATTGTCGGTAAGCTATCCGCACCAAATGCATGGTAAGGCAGAGGGTGTTCAGGCAGGTGGACCACAAGGCACATGGCGATTGTCCGCGCTGCAGGACAGTGAGGTTCCATCACCAGTGCCATCTCCGCCCATGTCCATCGTGTCGCCTGCATCTCCTCCCTCACCGTCACCACCATCATTCCACGACCCTGGACACACCCCCCCTCAATCCTCTGAGCTGGACAATGGTACTGAATCTCAGCCATCACCGGGGCCCCTCCCCCTTCCAAGCGGTGAGCCCCTAACCCTAGGCCATGTATAGAAATGGGGTTCACCATGCATGCATAGTGTCAAATGGTTACTTCACAACATAAGCATCGTGTTGTCGATTGCCAAGGGGAGATGGATGGATGTGTGTGCAGGTGTAGGGGGAATATGAACTGAGGTAGAAGAGTGTGAGATAGGGTTATCACTCATTTGCATTGATCCTCACCATCATGCTTCACTTGTACATGACCCCTCAGGACACCAAGCTGTTTTGTCTGGGTCTACAAGCGAAGGGCGCTCGCTATCTTTCCCTTCTCTCCCCATCCCAGCAGCTACCCCCCATCCCCTCATCAAGCCATTCAGCGCACCTCCAGCCCATACCCCAGCGCCGGCAACAGACACAGCAACAGCATCAGCCCCTGAGCCAGCCCCTGCCCCTGCCCCTGCCCCTCCCCCTGCCCCTGCCCCTGCCCCTGCCCCTGCCCCTGCCCCTGCCCCTGCCCCTGCCCCTGCCCCTGCCCCTGCCCCTGCCCCTGCCCCTGCCCCTGCCCCTGCCCCTGCGCCTGCCCCTGCCCCTGCCCCTGCCCCTGCCCCTGCCCCTGCCCCTGCCCCTGCCCCTGCCCCTGCCCCTGCCCCTGCCCCTGCCCCTGCCCCTGCCCCTGCCCCTGCCCCTGCCCCTGCCCCTGCCCCTGCCCCTGCCCCTGCCCCTGCCCCTGCCCCTGCCCCTGCCCCTGCCCCTGCCCTTGCCCCTGCCCCTGCCCCTGCGTGTGACCCAGCCCCAGCCCCAGCCCCAACCTCAGCACCACCCACTGGCGCAACGCCGATCTCAGGCCTAGTCCATGCTCCTGCCCATGCCCTTCTCCATGGCACCGCCCCAGCCTCAGCTACCAGCCCAGTAGCAGCAGCGGCACCAGCAGAGGCACCAGCACCAGCACCGACACCAGCACCAGCATCTGCCCCTGCCCCAGCCCCTACCTGTACCCCAGCCCATGTCACAGCCCCAGCCCCTGCCCCAGCAGCCCCTGCCCCAGCAGCCCCTGCCCCAGCAGCCCCTGCCCCTGCCCCAGCAGCACCTTCCCCAGCAGCCCCTGCCCCAGCAGCACCTTGCCCAGCAGCCCCTGCCCCAGCAGCCCCTGGCCCAGCAGCCCCTGCTCCAGCAGCCCCTGCCCCAGGCCCAGCAGCCCCTGCCCCAGCAGCCCCTGCCCCAGCAGCCCCTGCCCCTGCCCCAGCAGCCCCCGCTCCAGCAGCCCCTGCCCCAGCTGCCCCTGAATCAGCAGCCCCTGCCCCAGCAGCCCCTGCCCCTGCCCCAGCTGCACCTTCCCCAGCAGCCCCTGCCCCAGCAGCCCCCGCCCAAGCAGCCCCTGCCCCAGCTGCCCCTGAATCAGCAGCCCCTGCCCCAGCAGCCCCCGCCCCAGCAGCCCCTGCCCCAGCTGCCCCTGAATCAGCAGCCCCTGCCCCAGCTGCCCCTGCCCCAGCAGCCCCTGCCACTGCCCCAGCAGCCCCTGCCCCAGCAGCCCCTAACCCTGCCCCAGCAGCCCCTGCCCCTGCCCCAGCTGCCCCTGAATCAGCAGCCCCTGCCCCAGCAGCCCCCGCCCCAGCAGCCCCTGCCCCAGCTGCCCCTGAATCAGCAGCCCCTGCCCCAGCTGCCCCTGCCCCAGCAGCCCCTGCCACTGCCCCAGCAGCCCCTGCCCCAGCAGCCCCTAACCCTGCCCCAGCAGCCCCTGCCCCTGCCCCAGCTGCCCCTGACCCAGCAGCCCCTGCCTCAGCAGCCCCTGCCCCAGCAGACCCTGCCACTGCCACTGCCCCAGCGCCTGCCACAGCAGCCCCAGACCCTGCCCAAGCAGACCCCGCCACAGGTAAGGATGTATATATGTACACATTACAAAAAACATGCTAATAAGCCATGTCACGTCCATGCGCACATATGTTCCCACAGCAGCCATGAGTAGGCTCTTAAAGTAACCCAGTCAAAGCATAACGCCACGACTTTCACAGCGTACAGTGTCTTGCACGCAGTGGACGTGAACCGGCTGATAAACACGGTTCTGCATCTTGATGAGCGCCAGAACCGGGAGGTCGCGTACGGACAGGCTGCATGGCATGCAGTATCTCAGTTGCAGAAGGCTGTAGGCGATGCAATGGTGGAGCTGCATCAGCGGCAGCGCGCGGCATTTCAGCAGCAGCAGCAGGAGCTTGAGCGGCAGTTGAGGCAGCAGAATGACACCGTGCTCATGCTGCAGCAGCAGTTACAGGCATCTGAGAAGGCAAGGGCCCAGATGCTGCAGCAGGAGAAGCAGCAGCAGCAACAGCTGGAGCAGCTGTCAGCCAGTGTAGCTTCCTTGTTAAAGGTAAGACAATCATGCATCAGTAAGACTATAGAAAATTAACGACCACGGTTTAGGCAACCGCCATGTGGTCATTCAGTGCATCATTTGTTTTACCTGATCGCATGTGTCGATATCACTGGATGAGCATCATGGCACATGCAGGGAACAGGGCCCCAGCTGCGTGTTGATGATCAGGCGCAGCCTCCAAAGCCAGCTGCTACCGCCACAAAGAAGGCCCAAGCACAAGCCAGAACCACCGCCACTCGACAGCAGGTGGGCTATAATATCTCCAAGAAACTGCATAGACAACAATGTCATTCATGCACCATTTAGAATACTTGATCGCATGTGTCGATATCACTGGATGAGCATCATGGCACATGCAGAGAACAGGTCCCCAGCTGCGTCCTGTTGCTCAAGAGCCGCCCCCACAGCCACCTGCTACCGCCACGAGGAAGGCCAAAGCACCACCAAGAAGACCAGCCACTCGACAGCAGGTACGGTATAATATCACACAGAGACTGTATAGACAACAATGACTTACTCATAACGCGTTAATCTGAAATGTATTGCAGACGGCAAGAAAACCAGCCGCTCCAGCCACAACAACAAGCGCGGGACGTAAGCAAGGCAGAAGTGGCAAACAAGTGGACAAGAGCAAGAAGGTGAAGCCCGCATGAAAACAAAATCAAAGCCCTAACCCTAACCCTAGCCCCATCCCTAGCCCTAGCCCTAGCCCTAGCCCTAGCCCTAGCCCTAGCCCTAGCCCTAGCCCTAGCCCTAGCCCTAGCCCTAGCCCTAGCCCTAGCCCTAGCCCTAGCCCTAGCCCTAGCCCTAGCCCTAGCCATAGCCCTAGCCCTAGCCCTAGCACTAGCCCTAGCCCTAGCCCTAGCCCTAGCCCTAACCACACCCCATTCCTTGCGTCTATGAGGAACATTGTGTATGACTGCAGGCGACTGTTTGGCGGCCTTGCGATTACGCCAATGGCAAGGCTGTGGTCAAAGAGTTCACCCCTGGGCAGGCTGATCAGTGGCGTGCGGCAGTGCTTGAGCTGGGTGTTGCCTTGACCCGCCTCCCCGCCAGCCTTCATCCAACGGCTAAGGAGGACTGGGCATTGCAGCTCCTCAGCTTGGTGTTTGGCCATGCCATCTTCAACGACATCCCCCTCACGGAAGCATATGGTTGGCCAGTCGTCAGCAAAAAGAAGCTGGCCGTGCAATACAGCACCGGCCAGCGCCTGCAGATGCCCTTTACCACGGCGACTGCAGATGGCAGCCTGCCAGACGAGGTCTCCATGTCAGGGTGCTGGACAGCCCGCTCCTTACGCATCCTGAAAAAGGCGCAAACCACAGCAGCTCAGAACAATGCAGCAGGCGAAGCAGCACGGACCCAGTTGACGAAGTATGCCACAGCAATCAGAATTGCTCGCCCTTACCTCGAAAGGCTACAGCAGCATGCTTCACAGCTCTCCCAGGTCACCCTCAGAGGGGGTACAGTGTTGACCAACGACACCATGCATGGTCGTGCCGTCAGATCTGTGGACATGGCCCTCACAAAGGCCACAGGTCTGGTGGCAGCCCAGGCTTTGCATGTGGACGTCAACCCAGACCCTTCCCTCTCAATCCCCCCCCCCTCAACAACAGCAGCGACAACCGCAGCAGCACCCCAGACCAGCAGCCCTCCCCCACAAGCCGTTCCCTCCACCACAGTGCCTGCTGCGTCTTCAGCAGCAACCCCCGCAGCCCCCCCCAGGATCATTTGGGGGCGAGATGGTCTGGTGATGATCATCGCTGTTGGAGTGACGCAGGTGCTGGTCAGCCCAGGCAGCCATGTGCAGGTGTTGAAAGTGGAGAAATACCACACGGGGCAGATCACAGCAGCAGCCTTGAAGAAGGCCATGAAGGCGATGCCATTGATGCAGGTCTACAGGGTGACCTTACAGCCGGGTGAGGTGTTGGGGATGCGCGGCTACACGGTCCATGCAGGGGATTGGGGCCTCCCGGGCAATGCTTCCACAAGAGTGCACTTCTACGGCAGCGAGGGCTACATCAACAATGCCACCTGCTTCCTGTCCATGTTGGACGTGGAGTTTGTGCACAAATGTCAGCCCACCAGTCACCCTCAGCGTCGTCAGCAGCATGTCCACTGGCCAGAGGGGTTAGGGCCATTAAATGGAGGTGTTTATGTGCAACCTGAGCCTTATGAGCGGCCGGCCCAAGCACCGGTGGACGCCCAGTGGAACAAAGACTGGGCGTTGGGTGAGGAGGACGTGCAAGAAGAGTTGGGCAAACTGTTGGCTCATTGGGATGAGTCTATGGCTGCTGAGGCGGCAGAGGCATCTGATGAGGGGGAGCAGCCTAAAAAAGGAAAGGTGGCACAGAAGGAAGTAGAGGCACTAGATGGAGAGGAGGCAGAGGAGGCTGAGGAGGCAGATGAGACAGAGGAGGCAGATGAGACAGAGGAGGCAGAGGAGGGAGAGTCGGACGATGATGAGGAGGTGTAGCATGAATGACGTTATGATGGTGTGTGTTGGAATCATGGCGACATTGTTTCAAAAACACCATATCTGAGTCTATAACAGGCTACAATACTGGACACCATTATAGTACTGCAGGTGGATACGTTGTTAACAATGGTATCACTGGTCGGTTTGGACGGTTGTAAACGGCGAGGCAAAGGCGCTGGCGCGGGACACCTCAAGACCGAGGCAAGCGGGCACGGAGCGTACGCTGCGATGCCTACAGTACTGTAGACATCTACAGTACTGTAGATGTCTACAGTACTGTAGATGTCTACAGTACTGTAGGCATCTACAGTACTGTAGACATCTATAGTGCTGTAAATGACCTCTCGAGGTACCTCGAGGTGTCTACAGTACTGTAGATCTCTACAGTACTGTAGACATCTACAGTACTGTAGATGTCTACAGTACTGTAAATGTCTACAGTACTGTAGAAGTAATGGATAATCGGCGGGCCGAGTACATTATGCGAAAATAATGGACGAGTCCGAGGCGAGGCGGCCATATACACCGAGGCGCAGCCGAGGTGTATATGGCCGCGGAGACGAGGACGAGTCCATTAGATTCGCGTAATGTGCGAGGTAGAGGCGATTATCTGGTATATCTGAAGTGCTCGCGGCAATTATACAAAAGGGCACCCCGCGGCCCGGCAAATATACAAAAGTGCTCCCCGCGGCGCGGCAATTATACAAAAGCGCACCCCGCGGCCCGTCAATTATACAAAAGCGAAGCTTCCTAGTGAACTGTATTGATAGCATGCGGCGTTTGGCAGTTGCACCCCAACGATTCTGTCCGACTCGCAGCTCGCAACCCGAAGCTCTCATGCCAGGCTGGCAATATAGACATATACCCTTATCCGCCCATTCCTCGCTCTCCAGCTACCCAGCCGCATCTTAACTATTGCGGGGGCCGATCTCTTTCCCGTCTAGAGCTGGTCGGCTTGCAAGTCGCGGCTTGCAGGTTGCACGTGCAAGCCATAATGTGTGACATAGGTCAAAGGTTAGCTCCCCGTGTCTCGCTGGCACTCCATTCCCCAGCGCAGTCATGCAGTCTAGTACCATCACCGCAACATCAGGCCGCAGGTCCGGTGGATCCGTTGTGAGCTCAGGGCCGTCGAACAATACCACACCAGCCATCTTCACGCTGTTGGGGCGAAGCCTTCACAAACCCGCCGTTACGACAGCAGCAACAACGATGTTGCCAATGCCGCCGCGCCGCTCTGGGCGTGTAACTGGTCAAGATGGTCAACGACAGATGGCGCCCGCAGCACAAGCCCCAGCCACTGATGCAGCCGCTGATGCCGCAGCTCCTACTGCTGTGCTGGTGCCCGCCCCAACAGGAGTGCCAGCCCCAGCCCCTGCCACAGCGCCAGCCCCCGACGACGACGACGACGACGTCGACGATGCTCTACTGGCGCAGTTGTATGATGACCCATCAACAGCTGCTTTGAAGCAACGCGGGGGCATGTCGGAGGCCACCAAGTTAGCAACGGAGTCGGCTTTGAGCTCAACCTACGCATTTTGGCAAGCTACCCTGAGAGATGGAAAGTTTCCGGTCTCCGGGGACGTCCCAACATCAGTCCAGGCAAGAGAAAGCATGTAGAGCAATAGTTGCACATGTAGATATCTTCAAACCTATGCATTACTGACATCAACTTCGTCTCTGCCGTTTGCAGCTAGCAGTGATGAAGAAGTTTCTTGGTGACGCCATCCTGGAAGCACCAGCTGACAGGGCAAAACACTTTCATGATGCCTACTACAAGACCCCCAAGCTATTGTGTGCAGTCATGTCCATCTTTGTGCCAAGTAGGTGATGCTACATCATACATGTTTACTGCCCATGTTCGTTGCACCCAGCCCATCCTTGTTTTTGCACCTTCTGCATGTCACAAACATGACTTGTTAAAATTGCAGATGCTCGCAACGTCAAGAGCAAGGGCAAGTTCAATGCTCGGTCGATATCTTTGCGCATCACCAACCTGCAGCGTGCCATCATTTTCGCCCTACCCTCACATGGCCAGCGCGGCGCCCTACCCTCACACAGCCAGCGCGGCGCCCTACCCCCACCCTCACATGGCCAGCGCGGCGCCCTACCCTCACATGGCCAGCGTGGCGCCCTACCCTCATATGGCCAGCGCGGCGCCCTATCCCCACCCCCACATGGCCAGCACATCACTCTGTGCACCATCCCCTTATTTGCACCCTCCAGCCCCTGGGTACACAGTATCAACTTTCTACTATGCATGAGTTGCTGTGAAATAATGAGGTCGTTGTATTGAGGGATCCGATATGCTGCTTATTGTGATAGCAAATGAGGGCGACTATACAAACCTGGCTATGTATGTAAGATTGACCCGATGAGGACCCAATATCAACCCGGATTATGAAGAATTATTTGATCCTGTATTTTGCTTACACTTCAGATATGTCTACAGTACTGTAGATGTCTACAGTACTGTCAATGGTCTTTCGAGGTAACTCGAGGTACCTACAGTACTGTAGACGTCTACAGCACTGTAGATGTCTACAGTACTGTAGACCTCTACAGTACTGTAGAGATCTACAGTACTGTAGATGTCTACAGTACTGTAGACATCTACAGTACTGTAAAAGGTCTCTCGAGGTGCTTCTAGGTACCTACAGTACTGTAGACATCTACAGTACTGTAGATGTCTACAGTACTGTAGATGTCTACAGTACTGTAGACATCTACAGTACTGTAAATGGTCTCTCAAGGTGCTTTGAGGTACCTACAGTACTGTAGACATTTACAGTACTGTAGATGTCTACAGTACTGTAGACCTCTACAGTACTGTAGATGTCTACAGTACTGTAGACATCTACAGTACTGTAGACATCTACAGTACTGTAAATGGTCTCTCGAGGTGCTTCGAGGTAGCTACATTACTGTAGATGTCTACAGTACTGTAGATGTCTACAGTACTGTAGATGTCTACAGTACTGTAAATGGCCTCGCGAGTACTCCGACAGTACTGTAGAGGTCTACAGTACTGTAGATGTCTACAGTACTGTAGATGTCTACAGTACTGTCGGGGTACTCGCGAGGTACCGCGACAGTACTGTAGACCTCTACAGTACTGTAGCATGGCCGTATCTCACCAACCGCGCAAAATCACGAATTTTAGTTTCAACCCCCAATCTTACAATGCCTTCATTTGACTATGTACCAAGTCCGAGGCTCTGAATCTCAAAAATGCTGTTACTAATTTGCCTGAGTGGCGGCTGCCATCGCCCATAAGGTCGACCGACGGCTTCGACGGGTGGAGAAGGGTCGTCGCTTCTATTCTTATCGTTGTGGCGGCCGGAAGTGCCTACACTTTGACGAAAGCCCCGGGCATGGCCAAACTTTTGGTGTGTTTCATGTTTTATCTGTATAAGTACCAGCTGGCATTTTCATTCCGCCTACTGACGATACCGTTTGTGGAGATGTCCTATGTGGTTCCCCCGGGGCTCAGTGCAAGGCATTTTGTACGTTTGGCGTGCAGTTGAAGCTTTTCCAGAGTGTCCCACACCACCACTCGCCATAGACCGAGCTGATGCATGTTGAGGTCAAGTCAGCGCCAGGGTGCGAGCTGTGTGATACAGCTAGCTGCTGAAGAAGTTTCGGGTCCAAAGCCTCACGGCGTACCCCCTCAACCCGGCCATGAGACAAGCCTTTAGCAAGCAGCATGTGGCACACACTGTAGACACCCAGGAGGCACCTGGACATCGCCGAGGACATCGCCGCAACAGCACGCATACTTAAGGGCGCAAATAACAGCGATGGAGCGCTCCTGGCGTTGTGTGCTGGTAGGGGCCCCTGAACATTGGACGGGGTCGCGGACCAGCCAATCACCATAGGCCTGTTCCTCTTAGCCGATGCTAACGTGCGCGGCGCTGCGTCAAGGCGTGCCAATCTTACATCGTGGGGCGGTGTATAGAGTTAGTTAGGTCCGTCCGAAAAATGGGCATTTTTTGGCTTGCTTGTCTAACCTGATCATAAGTAAGATGCAATTCAAATCTCACAGAATCTTGCATGCAGAAAAGAAACACAAACCTACCATTCATCTTAGCTGAGTGTCTGGACTGTTACACCAAATGACAGCAACCACCTAGGAACGGGGCAGGGGGCAGGGTGCAGCTGTAGCCACGTAACCGTAGGCGGAGGCGGAGAGGTGTAGTGTAGCCGGCTATTGAGAGGGGTCGAACCTCTAGCACACTGACGGTTCTGTGCTGCAGCGGGGTATTATAGTCGTCCCCTCACCGCATAGGCGGTGACGGGTCACGCTCGGAGCGCACATGTCACGGTCCAAGGCATCACCCTCGGCCGGGACATGTGACGCGGTCGCGAGCGCATGTGCGGTCGACTCGGAAGTTATCGTATCGGGTAGCCAAGTAAGATTAACTCATACTCGCTACTACAGCAGCTGGCAGAGAAGGTAAGGGTTGGTAGGACTGACTGTCTGGCTGTGTGACGAGGGGATGTAGTGGGTACAGCCACCAAGCATGCCATGCATTCCAAGCGAAATCAGATGAGGCAGCTTTTAGTCTGCAGCAGCCCATGCAGCAATTGAGGGTAGGCAGATTGCAGTAGTGGCTGGGGTGATGCAGGGAGGTAGCAGAGATGGCTGCATTCCTGTGCATAGTCTGATGCCATGGCCATTACTGAGCACACTTCTTTTCTAAGTCTTTACTTTTGGGGGTTGGCTTGTATCCACCCAAGCCCTGCCTCCTTAGTGTAACAACAACAACAACAACAACAACAACAACAACTACAACTACTACTACTACTACTACTACTACTACTACTACTACTACTACTACTACTACTACTACTACTACTACTACTACTACTACTACTACTACTACTACTACTACTACTACTACTACTACTACTACTACTACTACTACTACTACTACTACTACTACTACTACTACTACTACTACTACTACTACTACTACTACTACTACTACTACTACTACTACTACTACTACTACTACTACTACTACTACTACTACTACTACTACTACTACTACTACTACTACTACTACTACTACTACTACTACTACTACTACTACTACTACTACTACTACTACTACTACTACTACTACTACTACTACTACTACTACTACTACTACTACTACTACTACTACTACTACTACTACTACTACTACTACTACTACTACTACTACTACTACTACTACTACTACTACTACTACTACTACTACTACTACTACTACTACTACTACTACTACTACTACTACTACTACTACTACTACTACTACTACTACTACTACTACTACTACTACTACTACTACTACTACTACTACTACTACTA
The DNA here is from genome assembly GCA_030144725.1 of Haematococcus lacustris. Lineage (NCBI taxonomy): Eukaryota > Viridiplantae > Chlorophyta > Chlorophyceae > Chlamydomonadales > Haematococcaceae > Haematococcus > Haematococcus lacustris. Next base: position 2,983,702 of record JASKMD010000031.1, read on the forward strand.
CTACTACTACTACTACTACTACTACTACTACTACTACTACTACTACTACTACTACTACTACTACTACTACTACTACTACTACTACTACTACTACTACTACTACTACTACTACTACTACTACTACTACTACTACTACTACTACTACTACTACTACTACTACTACTACTACTACTACTACTACTACTACTACTACTACTACTACTACTACTACTACTACTACTACTACTACTACTACTACTACTACTACTACTACTACTACTACTACTACTACTACTACTACTACTACTACTACTACTACTACTACTACTACTACTACTACTACTACTACTACTACTACTACTACTACTACTACTACTACTACTACTACTACTACTACTACTACTACTACTACTACTACTACTACTACTACTACTACTACTACTACTACTACTACTACTACTACTCCTACTACTACTACTACTACTCCTACTCCTACTCTACTACTACTACTACTACTACTACTACTACTACTACTACTACTACTACTACTACTACTACTACTACTACTACTACTACTACTACTACTACTACTACTACTACTACTACTACTACTACTACTACTACTACTACTACTACTACTACTACTACTACTACTACTACTACTACTACTACTACTACTACTACTACTACTACTACTACTACTACTACTACTACTACTACTACTACTACTACTACTACTACTACTACTACTACTACTACTACTACTACTACTACTACTACTACTACTACTACTACTACTACTACTACTACTACTACTACTACTACTACTACTACTACTACTACTACTACTACTACTACTACTACTACTACTACTACTACTACTACTACTACTACTACTACTACTACTACTACTACTACTACTACTACTACTACTACTACTACTACTACTACTACTACTACTACTACTACTACTACTACTACTACTACTACTACTACTACTACTACTACTACTACTACTACTACTACTACTACTACTACTACTACTACTACTACTACTACTACTACTACTACTACTACTACTACTACTACTACTACTACTACTACTACTACTACTACTACTACTACTACTACTACTACTACTACTACTACTACTACTACTACTACTACTACTACTACTACTACTACTACTACTACTACTACTACTACTACTACTACTACTACTACTACTACTACTACTACTACTACTACTACTACTACTACTACTACTACTACTACTACTACTACTACTACTACTACTACTACTACTACTACTACTACTACTACTACTACTACTACTACTACTACTACTACTACTACTACTACTACTACTACTACTACTACTACTACTACTACTACTACTACTACTACTACTACTACTACTACTACTACTACTACTACTACTACTACTACTACTACTACTACTACTACTACTACTACTACTACTACTACTACTACTACTACTACTACTACTACTACTACTACTACTACTACTACTACTACTACTACTACTACTACTACTACTACTACTACTACTACTACTACTACTACTACTACTACTACTACTACTACTACTACTACTACTACTACTACTACTACTACTACTACTACTACTACTACTACTACTACTACTACTACTACTACTACTACTACTACTACTACTACTACTACTACTACTACTACTACTACTACTACTACTACTACTACTACTACTACTACTACTACTACTACTACTACTACTACTACTACTACTACTACTACTACTACTACTACTACTACTACTACTACTACTACTACTACTACTACTACTACTACTACTACTACTACTACTACTACTACTACTACTACTACTACTACTACTACTACTACTACTACTACTACTACTACTACTACTACTACTACTACTACTACTACTACTACTACTACTACTACTACTACTACTACTACTACTACTACTACTACTACTACTACTACTACTACTACTACTACTACTACTACTACTACTACTACTACTACTACTACTACTACTACTACTACTACTACTACTACTACTACTACTACTACTACTACTACTACTACTACTACTACTACTACTACTACTACTACTACTACTACTACTACTACTACTACTACTACTACTACTACTACTACTACTACTACTACTACTACTACTACTACTACTACTACTACTACTACTACTACTACTACTACTACTACTACTACTACTACTACTACTACTACTACTACTACTACTACTACTACTACTACTACTACTACTACTACTACTACTACTACTACTACTACTACTACTACTACTACTACTACTACTACTACTACTACTACTACTACTACTACTACTACTACTACTACTACTACTACTACTACTACTACTACTACTACTACTACTACTACTACTACTACTACTACTACTACTACTACTACTACTACTACTACTACTACTACTACTACTACTACTACTACTACTACTACTACTACTACTACTACTACTACTACTACTACTACTACTACTACTACTACTACTACTACTACTACTACTACTACTACTACTACTACTACTACTACTACTACTACTACTACTACTACTACTACTACTACTACTACTACTACTACTACTACTACTACTACTACTACTACTACTACTACTACTACTACTACTACTACTACTACTACTACTACTACTACTACTACTACTACTACTACTACTACTACTACTACTACTACTACTACTACTACTACTACTACTACTACTACTACTACTACTACTACTACTACTACTACTACTACTACTACTACTACTACTACTACTACTACTACTACTACTACTACTACTACTACTACTACTACTACTACTACTACTACTACTACTACTACTACTACTACTACTACTACTACTACTACTACTACTACTACTACTACTACTACTACTACTACTACTACTACTACTACTACTACTACTACTACTACTACTACTACTACTACTACTACTACTACTACTACTACTACTACTACTACTACTACTACTACTACTACTACTACTACTACTACTACTACTACTACTACTACTACTACTACTACTACTACTACTACTACTACTACTACTACTACTACTACTACTACTACTACTACTACTACTACTACTACTACTACTACTACTACTACTACTACTACTACTACTACTACTACTACTACTACTACTACTACTACTACTACTACTACTACTACTACTACTACTACTACTACTACTACTACTACTACTACTACTACTACTACTACTACTACTACTACTACTACTACTACTACTACTACTACTACTACTACTACTACTACTACTACTACTACTACTACTACTACTACTACTACTACTACTACTACTACTACTACTACTACTACTACTACTACTACTACTACTACTACTACTACTACTACTACTACTACTACTACTACTACTACTACTACTACTACTACTACTACTACTACTACTACTACTACTACTACTACTACTACTACTACTACTACTACTACTACTACTACTACTACTACTACTACTACTACTACTACTACTACTACTACTACTACTACTACTACTACTACTACTACTACTACTACTACTACTACTACTACTACTACTACTACTACTACTACTACTACTACTACTACTACTACTACTACTACTACTACTACTACTACTACTACTACTACTACTACTACTACTACTACTACTACTACTACTACTACTACTACTACTACTACTACTACTACTACTACTACTACTACTACTACTACTACTACTACTACTACTACTACTACTACTACTACTACTACTACTACTACTACTACTACTACTACTACTACTACTACTACTACTACTACTACTACTACTACTACTACTACTACTACTACTACTACTACTACTACTACTACTACTACTACTACTACTACTACTACTACTACTACTACTACTACTACTACTACTACTACTACTACTACTACTACTACTACTACTACTACTACTACTACTACTACTACTACTACTACTACTACTACTACTACTACTACTACTACTACTACTACTACTACTACTACTACTACTACTACTACTACTACTACTACTACTACTACTACTACTACTACTACTACTACTACTACTACTACTACTACTACTACTACTACTACTACTACTACTACTACTACTACTACTACTACTACTACTACTACTACTACTACTACTACTACTACTACTACTACTACTACTACTACTACTACTACTACTACTACTACTACTACTACTACTACTACTACTACTACTACTACTACTACTACTACTACTACTACTACTACTACTACTACTACTACTACTACTACTACTACTACTACTACTACTACTACTACTACTACTACTACTACTACTACTACTACTACTACTACTACTACTACTACTACTACTACTACTACTACTACTACTACTACTACTACTACTACTACTACTACTACTACTACTACTACTACTACTACTACTACTACTACTACTACTACTACTACTACTACTACTACTACTACTACTACTACTACTACTACTACTACTACTACTACTACTACTACTACTACTACTACTACTACTACTACTACTACTACTACTACTACTACTACTACTACTACTACTACTACTACTACTACTACTACTACTACTACTACTACTACTACTACTACTACTACTACTACTACTACTACTACTACTACTACTACTACTACTACTACTACTACTACTACTACTACTACTACTACTACTACTACTACTACTACTACTACTACTACTACTACTACTACTACTACTACTACTACTACTACTACTACTACTACTACTACTACTACTACTACTACTACTACTACTACTACTACTACTACTACTACTACTACTACTACTACTACTACTACTACTACTACTACTACTACTACTACTACTACTACTACTACTACTACTACTACTACTACTACTACTACTACTACTACTACTACTACTACTACTACTACTACTACTACTACTACTACTACTACTACTACTACTACTACTACTACTACTACTACTACTACTACTACTACTACTACTACTACTACTACTACTACTACTACTACTACTACTACTACTACTACTACTACTACTACTACTACTACTACTACTACTACTACTACTACTACTACTACTACTACTACTACTACTACTACTACTACTACTACTACTACTACTACTACTACTACTACTACTACTACTACTACTACTACTACTACTACTACTACTACTACTACTACTACTACTACTACTACTACTACTACTACTACTACTACTACTACTACTACTACTACTACTACTACTACTACTACTACTACTACTACTACTACTACTACTACTACTACTACTACTACTACTACTACTACTACTACTACTACTACTACTACTACTACTACTACTACTACTACTACTACTACTACTACTACTACTACTACTACTACTACTACTACTACTACTACTACTACTACTACTACTACTACTACTACTACTACTACTACTACTACTACTACTACTACTACTACTACTACTACTACTACTACTACTACTACTACTACTACTACTACTACTACTACTACTACTACTACTACTACTACTACTACTACTACTACTACTACTACTACTACTACTACTACTACTACTACTACTACTACTACTACTACTACTACTACTACTACTACTACTACTACTACTACTACTACTACTACTACTACTACTACTACTACTACTACTACTACTACTACTACTACTACTACTACTACTACTACTACTACTACTACTACTACTACTACTACTACTACTACTACTACTACTACTACTACTACTACTACTACTACTACTACTACTACTACTACTACTACTACTACTACTACTACTACTACTACTACTACTACTACTACTACTACTACTACTACTACTACTACTACTACTACTACTACTACTACTACTACTACTACTACTACTACTACTACTACTACTGGGCAATACTGAGCATGTTGATGATTACATGGCCAGGCGGATGAGCTGTGATGCCAACGCAGCTGAGACTGCAAGCTGCAGGGCGTAGACAGATAAGCAAAGGTATGGCAGGGCACGGACAGCGCTTGCCGAGTCCTGTTTGTGGCCAGCAGCACTGCCGCACTCCTACAAATTAGTCCCTGCATTCTTCCCTGCACTCTTGGCCAACCTTGTCCGATCGGGCTGAAATTTTGATAGATGGTGTTTTGCAGAAAATAAAACATATTGCGGCTGGTGAAGTTTGGGGGTGGCATTGGCTACAACTCTCATGCCCTGCTGCCCCCCCTGTTGCTGCCCCTCCTCTGCCAAACTGCTGGCAACCTCTGCACGCTCCAAGGCGCTTCGTGCCCTGGCCAGCCATGCCTTGGCGTGGCGGGGTGTTGGCAAACACAACATATTCGAAAGCACAGAACATATTCAAAACTGAACAACACAGATAAGGAAGTAACGCTTTGTTGTTTGTTGTGAACCTGTTGCACCACGCCAGCCGGGCCAGCCATCCAGCCATCAGACCTTGACTCAGGGCTTCAGGCCAGGTAGACGAGCAGGCGAGCATGACACCTACCCCACAAGGAGCAATGTGCTAACTCTGACCCTTGCCTCACTCTAGTGCTCTGTCAAGTGACTGACACAGCTGGGCGCATTTGTATGTATGCTTGTCTACTTGCAGTGGGCTATGTCTTGATATTGACTCAACCCGCCCTGGACCGAATGGGACCATTGCCCCGGCAGGTCAAGTGAATGGGTCAGGTCTGCTATACCCAGCCTGGAGCCAGTGGCATGGTAAGAGGTAAGCCGGGTGCAGGATCTGATGTGGTCTCACTCCTAGTATTTAATCCCTGCGTTTGTCCCTGCACATTGCCGACCTTGCCCGATCAAGCCGAGATTTTGATAGATGGTACAAATAATACAAATAATAAAACATATTTTTCAGGAAAATATTGTGAAAAAATCAAAGGCGGTTGCGCTGTGGCCCTGGGGCGTAAGTGCAGGGATGAGTGCAGGGATAGGTTGCGGGCCACAGCGCAACAGCTTTTGTTTTTTTATAGATATTTTCGCAAAAAATATGTATTATTTTATGCAAACTACCATCTATCAAAATTATAGCCTGATCGGGCAAGGTTGGCAAAGTGCAGGGTTAAACGCAGGGATTAAGTTCTAGGAGTGCTCCTGCCCATGGACCCTCACCCAGGACTCTGCCAGCTCCCAGCTAGCTGAGTGTCTGGACTGTTACACTCTCCCCCACTCCGAAAAGCTACGTCCCGGAGCTTGCAGTTTTGAGATCAATCATGTTCAACAGCATGCAACAGCAGGCATGGACATGCAGGCAATGACAGGCAGGCAGGAACAGTCTTGCTTCAAGCTACATGCAACAGACAAGCGAATGCAACGAGCTCCATGCAAACCATGCTTGAACTATGAAATCAGAGTCTTGAGCTGACCGTCGTCTCGTTCTCCTCCTCCTCCTCCTCCAAAACTAACCGTGACAGAAACCGAGAAACAGAAGATGTGGTAGTTGTGTTCAGCGCAGGTTGCAATGGGTAATCAGTCCATGCCGGCTGCATAGTGCTTGAACAGAGTGGTGGGACATACGCAGACATATGCCTTGTCCCTAACCAAGACGATGGGTCCTCACATGTCAGGTTGGAGCCATTGTGCCAACAGGGATATAAAACCTGCGGAGCCCTCAGCCAGTGTGGAACAACAGATTGCCCGCGATTGTGAACTGGCGTGATTTGCCAGCAAGTATGATTTGTTGGGTGACAGAGTGCGAGTGATCTGTGACATACGCAGACATACACAGTAAGGTTCCTAATGTGAACAATTTTTGGCGTCTCAGGCCCATTGCTGCTCCATTTCGGTACATTTATGACAGCTGAGCACATAGCCGTGCAACCCTTCATAACAGCTCTCCACAGTGCCCTCAATCGTCTCCTTATGCCCAATAGCAGCAAAGATATGACATGTTTTAGCACCGTACCCCCAAAAAACCAGTTTTACACTGAAAGTCCCCTAATGTGAACATGTCGTTCCTCCTGTCCACCTACTTATAGATTGGCACCACAACTTTTGTAGAAGCAGCTACCCATCCCAACGCCCCTATCAAAGCCAGCAGCTCGTCAAAACATGATCCAGTGGCAGTCCAGAGGCACTCAAAACTGTACACATGGACATGCAAGCATGCTACTTGCAAGATCGCTTGCTGGCCTTTGCAGCTTTCTTTGCTGCCTCAGCAACCACCTCATGCATGAAATAGAACCTATCCTCTCTTGGGAAACGTAAGCTGGGCCGCGGTTGGGCTGATCGCTGAGCTGCAACACGCAACATTGCGGCGTCGACTGTCAAGGGGACCCAGGGCTTGATTTTTGGTTGCCACCCTCCATGCTGGCTGCTGCTGCTGCTAGCATGTTATCCTTGTCTGGGGGGTGAAAGCCATTTCTCAAGTGCACGCTCTTCTCAAATGCCGCCCGACATGTATTGTTATCGGTTTTTTATTATGTATTTCAAGTAATTAATTATAACTAAATGCCGCATGAACCCCTGACGCCAATTCTTGCCAGGGGCCTTCCCCTTGAAGGGGCTCACTTTACCCTTGCGCTCCGTGACCCGCTGCGTCGTCCTCACAGCTGCAAGCAATGCTGTCTTGGTGACCCCCACACCCTGCTGCTGGCCCCTCACTACCAAGTCCCGCAGCTGCTCCTCTTCCACAGCTGACAAAGCTGTTGGGCGCCCACGTTTTGCAATCACCCCACCCCGCTTGATGACTCTGAGGAGGGTGGTGTATGGAACGCCATGTTCCCGGGCCACAGCTGCCATGGATGGCTGTGGCTGGCCCCTCTTGACCTTCAAGTAAGCACCAGCAGCTGCCAAGAGCCTTCTGGGCCTCTCGCTTGCGCTGTCTTGAGCCAAGCTGGACTGTCGAGAAGCACCAGTGGTCGATTTGGCCATAGGGGCTGGTGGTGTGTGGTAGGACCTGGGCACATGTGGCCAAAAAATTGACATGCGAGCTTAGAAAGAATACTTTCGACGCAAGGCTGCGGCCAAAGGGTAGCAGAAGATAGAAGCGCACTAGCTGTGCTACATTGGGTACCCACCAAGGTGTCTAGAAGGGCGGCGCTCGCATGGGTAACTCGTCGCGCTGGTGCACGCGGGGCCTTAACGGCCGGTAGGGTTCAAACGGGCGTGACCGGCGACAGCCACATCTCAGCCGACAAAACGCGATAGTCCGCCCCAAACCGACTCACACCATCCTCACAACCTTCAACGATCGTGTATTAAAGAAGGCACGTTTTGAAGGGCGGAAATGGGAGAACGGCCAATATAGGCCTAACCGGATTAGGAACCTTACTGTGTATGCCTTGTCCCTAACCAGGGCTGTCAGCAGAGGGTGGCTCACCGGCAGTGGCACCACCACTCGGCCCAGCGGGCGGTTCGCGCAGCGGATATTAGGCGGCCGGCATGGGCCCAAATGTAACAATAGTGTTTGTGCGGTCAGGATGCATGGTCGGCTGAGGCATAAGTGCCGGCTTGCAGCCGTCGAGCATGCTGACTTGTGCGGCTATTGTTGCCGCTGCGGCTGTCTACATACTTATCGACAGCCTCCGAGTCGCGCAGTGGGTAGTGCAGTGTACTTACATCGTGAAGACGTCGTAAAGAACTAATCCATCAAGAGAAGAGTAGTCATTGCAAGCATTGTAGTGTTTGTCAAGAAGCAACACCATCCAAGTACCAAGCCCTCTTAGAAATCCAGAAGTCCCCCAAAGAAGTCCAGGAACCTTTAGCATCGCAAGATCTCGTCATAAGTAAGATGCAATTCAAATCTCACAGAATCTTGCATGCAAAAAAGAAACACAAACCTACCATTCATCCTAGCTGAGTGTCTGGACTGTTACACTCTCCCCCACTCCGAAAAGCTACGTCCCGGAGCTTGCAGTTTTGAGATCAATCATGTTCAACAGCATGCAACAGCAGGCATGGACATGCAGGCAATGACAGGCAGGCAGGAACAGTCTTGCTTCAAGCTACATGCAACAGACAAGCGAATGCAACGAGCTCCATGCAAACCATGCTTGAACTATGAAATCAGAGTCTTGAGCTGACCGTTGTCTCGTTCTCCTCCTCCTCCTCCTCCAAAACTAACCGTGACAGAAACCGAGAAACAGAAGATGTGGTAGTTGTGTTCAGCGCAGGTTGCAATGGGTAATCAGTCCATGCCGGCTGCATAGTGCTTGAACAGAGTGGTGGGACATACGCAGACATATGCCTTGTCCCTAACCAAGACGATGGGTGTATCATGTGCCTCACATGTCAGGTTGGAGCCATTGTGCCAACAGGGATATAAAACCTGCGGAGCCCTCAGCCAGTGTGGAACAACAGATTGCCCGCGATTGTGAACTGGCGTGATTTGCCAGCAAGTATGATTTGTTGGGTGACAGAGTGCGAGTGATCTGTGACATACGCAGACATACACAGTAAGGTTCCTAATGTGAACAATTTTTGGCGTCTCAGGCCCATTGCTGCTCCATTTCGGTACATTTATGACAGCTGAGCACATAGCCGTGCAACCCTTCATAACAGCTCTCCACAGTGCCCTCAATCGTCTCCTTATGCCCAATAGCAGCAAAGATATGACATGTTTTAGCACCGTACCCCCAAAAAACCAGTTGTACACTGAAAGTCCCCTAATGTGAACATGTCGTTCCTCCTGTCCACCTACTTATAGATTGGCACCACAACTTTTGTAGAAGCAGCTACCCATCCCAACGCCCCTATCAAAAACATGATCCAGTGGCAGTCCAGAGGCACTCAAAACTGTACACATGGACATGCAAGCATGGTACTTGCAAGATCGCTTGCTGGCCTTTGCAGCTTTCTTTGCTGCCTCAGCAACCACCTCATGCATGAAATAGAAACTATCCTCTCTTGGGAAACGTAAGCTGGGCCGCGGTTGGGCTGATCGCTGAGCTGCAACACGCAACATTGCGGCGTCGACTGTCAAGGGGACCCAGGGCTTGATTTTTGGTTGCTCCATGCTGGCTGCTGCTGCTGCTAGCATGTTATCCTTGTCTGGGGGGTGAAAGCCATTTCTCAAGTGCACGCTCTTCTCAAATGCCGCCCGACATGTATTGTTATCGGTTTTTTATTATGTATTTCAAGTAATTAATTATAACTAAATGCCGCATGAACCCCTGACGCCAATTCTTGCCAGGGGCCTTCCCCTTGAAGGGGCTCACTTTACCCTTGCGCTCCGTGACCCGCTGCGTCGTCCTCACAGCTGCAAGCAATGCTGTCTTGGTGACCCCCACACCCTGCTGCTGGCCCCTCACTACCAAGTCCCGCAGCTGCTCCTCTTCCACAGCTGACAAAGCTGTTGGGCGCCCACGTTTTGCAATCACCCCACCCCGCTTGATGACTCTGAGGAGGGTGGTGTATGGAACGCCATGTTCCCGGGCCACAGCTGCCATGGATGGCTGTGGCTGGCCCCTCTTGACCTTCAAGTAAGCACCAGCAGCTGCCAAGAGCCTTCTGGGCCTCTCGCTTGCGCTGTCTTGAGCCAAGCTGGACTGTCGAGAAGCACCAGTGGTCGATTTGGCCATAGGGGCTGGTGGTGTGTGGTAGGACCTGGGCACATGTGGCCAAAAAATTGACATGCGAGCTTAGAAAGAATACTTTCGACGCAAGGCTGCGGCCAAAGGGTAGCAGAAGATAGAAGCGCACTAGCTGTGCTACATTGGGTACCCACCAAGGTGTCTAGAAGGGCGGCGCTCGCATGGGTAACTCGTCGCGCTGGTGCACGCGGGGCCTTAACGGCCGGTAGGGTTCAAACGGGCGTGACCGGCGACAGCCACATCTCAGCCGACAAAACGCGATAGTCCGCCCCAAACCGACTCACACCATCCTCAAAACCTTTAACGATCGTGTATTAAAGAAGGCACGTTTTGAAGGGCGGAAATGGGAGAACGGCCAATATAGGCCTAACCGGATTAGGAACCTTACTGTGTATGCCTTGTCCCTAACCAGGGCTGTCAGCAGAGGGTGGCTCACCGGCAGTGGCACCACCACTCGGCCCAGCGGGCGGTTCGCGCAGCGGATATTAGGCGGCCGGCATGGGCCCAAATGTAACAATAGTGTTTGTGCGGTCAGGATGCATGGTCGGCTGAGGCATAAGTGCCGGCTTGCAGCCGTCGAGCATGCTGACTTGTGCGGCTATTGTTGCCGCTGCGGCTGTCTACATACTTATCGACAGCCTCCGAGTCGCGCAGTGGGTAGTGCAGTGTACTTACATCGTGAAGACGTCGTAAAGAACTAATCCATCAAGAGAAGAGTAGTCATTGCAAGCATTGTAGTGTTTGTCAAGAAGCAACACCATCCAAGTACCAAGCCCTCTTAGAAATCCAGAAGTCCCCCAAAGAAGTCCAGGAACCTTTAGCATCGCAAGATCTCGTCATAAGTAAGATGCAATTCAAATCTCACAGAATCTTGCATGCAAAAAAGAAACACAAACCTACCATTCATCCTAGCTGAGTGTCTGGACTGTTACACTCTCCCCCACTCCGAAAAGCTACGTCCCGGAGCTTGCAGTTTTGAGATCAATCATGTTCAACAGCATGCAACAGCAGGCATGGACATGCAGGCAATGACAGGCAGGCAGGAACAGTCTTGCTTCAAGCTACATGCAACAGACAAGCGAATGCAACGAGCTCCATGCAAACCATGCTTGAACTATGAAATCAGAGTCTTGAGCTGACCGTTGTCTCGTTCTCCTCCTCCTCCTCCTCCAAAACTAACCGTGACAGAAACCGAGAAACAGAAGATGTGGTAGTTGTGTTCAGCGCAGGTTGCAATGGGTAATCAGTCCATGCCGGCTGCATAGTGCTTGAACAGAGTGGTGGGACATACGCAGACATATGCCTTGTCCCTAACCAAGACGATGGGTGTATCATGTGCCTCACATGTCAGGTTGGAGCCATTGTGCCAACAGGGATATAAAACCTGCGGAGCCCTCAGCCAGTGTGGAACAACAGATTGCCCGCGATTGTGAACTGGCGTGATTTGCCAGCAAGTATGATTTGTTGGGTGACAGAGTGCGAGTGATCTGTGACATACGCAGACATACACAGTAAGGTTCCTAATGTGAACAATTTTTGGCGTCTCAGGCCCATTGCTGCTCCATTTCGGTACATTTATGACAGCTGAGCACATAGCCGTGCAACCCTTCATAACAGCTCTCCACAGTGCCCTCAATCGTCTCCTTATGCCCAATAGCAGCAAAGATATGACATGTTTTAGCACCGTACCCCCAAAAAACCAGTTGTACACTGAAAGTCCCCTAATGTGAACATGTCGTTCCTCCTGTCCACCTACTTATAGATTGGCACCACAACTTTTGTAGAAGCAGCTACCCATCCCAACGCCCCTATCAAAAACATGATCCAGTGGCAGTCCAGAGGCACTCAAAACTGTACACATGGACATGCAAGCATGGTACTTGCAAGATCGCTTGCTGGCCTTTGCAGCTTTCTTTGCTGCCTCAGCAACCACCTCATGCATGAAATAGAAACTATCCTCTCTTGGGAAACGTAAGCTGGGCCGCGGTTGGGCTGATCGCTGAGCTGCAACACGCAACATTGCGGCGTCGACTGTCAAGGGGACCCAGGGCTTGATTTTTGGTTGCTCCATGCTGGCTGCTGCTGCTGCTAGCATGTTATCCTTGTCTGGGGGGTGAAAGCCATTTCTCAAGTGCACGCTCTTCTCAAATGCCGCCCGACATGTATTGTTATCGGTTTTTTATTATGTATTTCAAGTAATTAATTATAACTAAATGCCGCATGAACCCCTGACGCCAATTCTTGCCAGGGGCCTTCCCCTTGAAGGGGCTCACTTTACCCTTGCGCTCCGTGACCCGCTGCGTCGTCCTCACAGCTGCAAGCAATGCTGTCTTGGTGACCCCCACACCCTGCTGCTGGCCCCTCACTACCAAGTCCCGCAGCTGCTCCTCTTCCACAGCTGACAAAGCTGTTGGGCGCCCACGTTTTGCAATCACCCCACCCCGCTTGATGACTCTGAGGAGGGTGGTGTATGGAACGCCATGTTCCCGGGCCACAGCTGCCATGGATGGCTGTGGCTGGCCCCTCTTGACCTTCAAGTAAGCACCAGCAGCTGCCAAGAGCCTTCTGGGCCTCTCGCTTGCGCTGTCTTGAGCCAAGCTGGACTGTCGAGAAGCACCAGTGGTCGATTTGGCCATAGGGGCTGGTGGTGTGTGGTAGGACCTGGGCACATGTGGCCAAAAAATTGACATGCGAGCTTAGAAAGAATACTTTCGACGCAAGGCTGCGGCCAAAGGGTAGCAGAAGATAGAAGCGCACTAGCTGTGCTACATTGGGTACCCACCAAGGTGTCTAGAAGGGCGGCGCTCGCATGGGTAACTCGTCGCGCTGGTGCACGCGGGGCCTTAACGGCCGGTAGGGTTCAAACGGGCGTGACCGGCGACAGCCACATCTCAGCCGACAAAACGCGATAGTCCGCCCCAAACCGACTCACACCATCCTCAAAACCTTTAACGATCGTGTATTAAAGAAGGCACGTGTTTTGAAGGGCGGAAATGGGAGAACGGCCAATATAGGCCTAACCGGATTAGGAACCTTACTGTGTATGCCTTGTCCCTAACCAAGACGATGGGTGTATCATGTGCCTCACATGTCAGGTTGGAGCCATTGTGCCAATAGGGATATAAAACCTGCGGAGCCCTCAGCCAGTGTGGAACAACAGATTGCCCGCGATTGTAAACTGGCGTGATTTGCCAGCAAGTATGATTTGTTGGGTGACAGAGTGCGAGTGATCTGTGCGTGTGATCTGTGCCCTGGGCGGTGATGCCCGATTTGAGTGTGTGCAGCTGCATGATGTGAGCATACACGTGATAGTCAAGCCTGTGGGATAGCGCGTCCGCCCCCACGTTGAGTTTGCCTGGGATGTGGTCGAGGTGACCGTTGTTGTGTGCTACCTCAGGTGCTACCTGGGCTGCCATGATGTGCGCATGTCGTGCGCAATGCGACTTGAGTGTTCTGGCAGGCTGCTGGGCTGCGTAGCTCCGCTGCCATGTTGTGTATGTGTGCTTTCTCAGGTACTACCTGGACTGCCATGATGTACGCATGCCGTGCGCAATGCGACTTGAGTGTTCTGGCAGGCTGTAGGGCTGCGTATCTCTGCTGCCATGTTGTGTATGTGTGCTTCCTCAGGTGCTACCTGGGATGCAAGTGAGTGCGCATGTTGTGAAGCTATGCGGCTTGTTTGTGTGGTCAGGCTGCTAGGCTGGATAGCTTTGCTGCCATGTTGTGTATGATGTTCTCTGCATGGAATGCAGGAGTGTAGGCTGCAGCTGATGGTCTCTGTGGCTGAAGCCAGCAGGGTGCATGAAGCGAGAGATGTGCTGTGTGCCGTCTCTGTGGCTGATGCCAACAGGGCTGATGCGATGGGACTGCGGCTCTGGAGGTCTCGCTCGAAGCGGGATGCGACGGTGCAACACGACTGCGACTGTACCTGTGCAAGGTGTTCTCCTCATAGAAGCGTAGAAGGGCATCCGAGCTCTCCGCTGTGGGGCTCCGCTAATGTTAGAGTTGAGCTGCAAATGGTCGACCAAGTCGTCCCAGAGCGATGTCGACAGTAGAACTGTGGGTTGGAGAAGCGGCGAAGGGTGGCGAATGGTGCTGGGTCAGATGAGAGTGCATGCCAAGACGTCGAGATATGACTACTGGGCTGGCCCCCATGCCACTTTGCCCTGCTTGTCGTTTCTGTCAGTTTCAGACAATGGCCCCGTTTCCAATAGCGGAGTTGGAGTTGGAGTTGGAGTTGGAGTTGGAGTTGGAGTGCTTGGAGTTGGAGTTGGAGTCCTCGCGGAGTCGCCAGCAGCACTAACCACCAGCCCAACCGCCGACTCCAACTCCGCCATTTCCACACTCCTACAAATTAGTCCCTGCGTTTTTCCCTGCGCTTTTGTCAACCTTGTCCAAATGGGCTGAAACTTGGCCAGTTGGTAGCTTGTGATGTAAGGATTCCATCCCAAAAGAAATCAGGTCAAAAAAATCAAAGGCGGAGGCTGGGCGGCCCGTGGCGTTCACGCAGGGACGGATGCAGGGATGGAGGGGGGGGCGCAGGGACGAGTGCAGGGATTTAAGGGGGGGTGCAGGGACGGATGCAGGGACGAGTGCAGGGATGAGTGCAGGGATTTCGGGCGCAGGGACGAGTGCAGGGATAAGCGCAGGGACGAGTGCAGGGATTTCGGGCGCAGGGACGAGTGCAGGGACGAGCGCAGGGACGAGTGCAGGGATGAGCGCAGGGACGAGTGCAGGGATTTCGGGCGCAGGGACGAGTGCAGGGATGAGCGCAGGGACGAGTGCAGGGATTTCGGGCGCAGGGACGAGTGCAGGGATGAGCGCAGGGTCGAGTGCAGGGACGAGCGCAGGGACGAGTGCAGGGATTTCGGGCGCAGGGACGAGTGCAGGGACGAGCGCAGGGACGAGTGCAGGGATTTCGGGCGCAGGGACGAGTGCAGGGACGAGCGCAGGGACGAGTGCAGGGACGAGCGCAGGGTCGAGTGCAGGGACGAGCGCAGGGACGAGTGCAGGGACGAGCGCAGGGTCGAGTGCAGGGACGAGCGCAGGGTCGAGTGCAGGGACGAGCGCAGGGACCGACGCAGGGGTTGTAGGAACGTGCATGATGCTTACAGCAGTGCCTAACACGAGCATAAATAACCTTCTCTATGTTTGCTACATCCAACTACATACATCACATCCATCTACTGCGATCATTTAGGCTGGAGGCTGGCTGCTGCATGTCAGCTGGCTCCTGCATGTAAGCTGGCTGCCACCAAGCTGCTACGGCCTCGTGGCTGCTGATCCTGGCTTGCACCACTGCTCCATTGCCACACCACTGCCAAGAGGCTGCTGCACCCCTGCACAACAACAACATGCACACAAGGGGACATGTGCACAAGAGCACACACCTTACTGATGAAGGACGCACCCACGACGTTCATCTGCAATCAGGCAGGCAACACAGATGTGGTGGAACGTGACGCTATATAGATGAAGCGCGACTGGTGCTGCGTGACTGCTACCACGAAAACGGCGGCCGCACCGCACTGCGACATCGCACCTGGCATAGTGTACGAGTGCAGTCCGGATCCTGCAAGCCTGCGAGCGTGCAAGCCGGCAAACCTGCTAGCCACGAGGCGCCAAGACACATCGCACATCGCTCAATTGCCAGCCGAAGCCACTTACCACCACTAGCGTGCAACGGGCCCTCCTCTGTGGCAGCCACCAGCCAAGCCGTGTCGGTGCACCTTCATTCCTCCTACTAAGGCCAATCTTGACGCAAGCCTTTGCCAATACATCGCAGTACGTTCCCGACAAGGCCTAGCACAGTCTAATTAAGGGCTATCTTGGTTAGTGAACTTTCAAAGTTAGTGAATCGCGAAGCTTGCGAGTGACGAAGTTTGCGTGTTGTAGAGCAGTTCTAACGGCGGCATCGTTCATCCCTTAGGATACAAGGCAGCACACATATTGCTTCCCCAAGCGGGATCAGGCGACGAGAAACTGGCACGGCTTGGCTGGTGGCTGCCACAGAGGAGGGCCCGTTGCACGCTAGTGGTGGTAAGTGGCTTCGGCTGGCAATTGAGCGATGTGCGATGTGTCTTGGCGCCTCGTGGCTAGCAGGTTTGCCGGCTTGCACGCTCGCAGGCTTGCAGGATCCGGACTGCACTCGTACACTATGCCAGGTGCGATGTCGCAGTGCGGTGCGGCCGCCGTTTTCGTGGTAGCAGTCACGCAGCACCAGTCGCGCTTCATCTATATAGCGTCACGTTCCACCACATCTGTGTTGCCTGCCTGATTGCAGATGAACGTCGTGGGTGCGTCCTTCATCAGTAAGGTGTGTGCTCTTGTGCACATGTCCCCTTGTGTGCATGTTGTTGTTGTGCAGGGGTGCAGCAGCCTCTTGGCAGTGGTGTGGCAATGGAGCAGTGGTGCAAGCCAGGATCAGCAGCCACGAGGCCGTAGCAGCTTGGTGGCAGCCAGCTTACATGCAGGAGCCAGCTGACATGCAGCAGCCAGCCTCCAGCCTAAATGATCGCAGTAGATGGATGTGATGTATGTAGTTGGATGTAGCAAACATAGAGAAGGTTATTTATGCTCGTGTTAGGCACTGCTGTAAGCATCATGCACGTTCCTACAACCCCTGCGTCGGTCCCTGCGCTCGTCCCTGCACTCGACCCTGCGCTCGTCCCTGCACTCGACCCTGCGCTCGTCCCTGCACTCGTCCCTGCGCTCGTCCCTGCACTCGACCCTGCGCTCGTCCCTGCACTCGTCCCTGCGCTCGTCCCTGCACTCGTCCCTGCGCCCGAAATCCCTGCACTCGTCCCTGCGCTCGTCCCTGCACTCGTCCCTGCGCCCGAAATCCCTGCACTCGTCCCTGCGCTCGTCCCTGCACTCGACCCTGCGCTCATCCCTGCACTCGTCCCTGCGCCCGAAATCCCTGCACTCGTCCCTGCGCTCATCCCTGCACTCGTCCCTGCGCCCGAAATCCCTGCACTCGTCCCTGCGCTCATCCCTGCACTCGTCCCTGCGCTCGTCCCTGCACTCGTCCCTGCGCCCGAAATCCCTGCACTCGTCCCTGCGCTCATCCCTGCACTCGTCCCTGTGCCCGAAATCCCTGCACTCGTCCCTGCGCTCATCCCTGCACTCGTCCCTGCGCTCGTCCCTGCACTCGTCCCTGCGCCCGAAATCCCTGCACTCGTCCCTGCGCTTATCCCTGCACTCGTCCCTGCGCCCGAAATCCCTGCACTCATCCCTGCACTCGTCCCTGCATCCGTCCCTGCACCCCCCCTTAAATCCCTGCACTCGTCCCTGCGCCCCCCCCTCCATCCCTGCATCCGTCCCTGCGTGAACGCCACGGGCCGCCCAGCCTCCGCCTTTGATTTTTTTGACCTGATTTCTTTTGGGATGGAATCCTTACATCACAAGCTACCAACTGGCCAAGTTTCAGCCCATTTGGACAAGGTTGACAAAAGCGCAGGGAAAAACGCAGGGACTAATTTGTAGGAGTGCAACCGCGGAGTTCCGGAGTTGGAGTTGGAGTTGGGACTCCAAATCGCTTCCAAATCGACTCCGCGGAGTCCCCAGGACTCCAGGCCCCCCCCCCCCCCGGAGTGCGGAGTTGGAGTTGGAGTCGGACATTTCATGGGAATCCATGGAAATGATGGTGGTGGTGCAGCAGCAGCTTCTGGCTCCGGCACGCGTACTTCAAGGTGGACACCGCAGCAGGACAACATCTTCGCGTCCCTCGTTGTCAAGTGCCGATTGCGCTGGCAAGCCAAACTTCAACCTAGGGGACCTCTTGGTTGCGGAGGCCCAGAAGCATAGTGTGGCACTGGGCCGCACGATGTCATCGCAGCAAGCACTGGGCAGGCTTGACTACATGAAACGGGGATGTCAGGCCGTCTACGCGTATCACAAGGCGCTCAATAAGTACATGGCATAGCACGTGCATAGTACAAATGCTTACGTGTTGATGAAGTGAAGGCATTTGTCGTTGCAATACCCAGGTGGTCTGGTGAGCCTTATGCCTTCTTCAATCTGTCAAGGGACGACAAGTTGACTGTCATCAGGGGCGGTACCAAGGGCAACATAAACAAGATGACCCCCACCCGCGAGGCGAGTTGTGAGCTTAGTTGTGGGTTAGGGATGTATGGTTGGGGTAAAGTACCTCTAAACATGGCATCAACCTAGTCAACAATGTTGTGTAGGTGTACGACATCATGCTGTCAATCGTCGTAGCTGACAAAGCCTTCAATCCCGATTTTACCTTGGCGGCTGGAGTGCAAAAGGTACATCATGTAGCAGTCCAGCTCTCAGTCTAGCAAGGTAGTTGGGAGGGCAGTCTAGCTGGGAGCAAGGTAGTTGGGAGGGCAGTCTAGCAAGGTAGTTGGGAGGGAAGTCTAACTGGGAGGGCAGACACCGCAGCTGCTGGGAGGGTTGGTGGCAAGGCCAAGGGTGCAATCAAGCGCACAGCTGCCGCATTGGCTGGGCTCAATGGGACACAAACTCAGTTGCACGACCGGCTGCAAGGGCCACTGTTGCAACTTCAGATGCGTCAGCAGCACTCACAGCTGCAGCCGCAACAGCCCCTGTGGCAGCAACTGCATCAGCAGCCCCAGCAGCAGCAGCCCCAGCAACTGCCACTGCGGGTGTTTGCACCTGGAGCTGGGAACCAAGCCGAAGCTTCTGCTGCAGCAGTGGCTATGTCTTCAGCATGGTCCACTCAGCTTGGTGTGGCTGAACATGGGTTGGGTGTCAGCTGGCAGGGGTACATGCAGAGCTCCCTGGGTGGGGCCAGTGGTGGGAGCCCTCTAGCTCCCATCACCCCTGGAGCCAGCCTCTCACAGGGCTATGTACCTGGCACTCAGGCGGACTTCGCTTACATCGAGAAGCACCTGTTCCCGTCTAACCCATCATCAGAGGTGTAGCTAAACATGTTGACTAGAGTTGGAGTAGGTTCTGGACGATTGTTGCTAAGTAGTAGATAACGACAAAACCGCCAGTGCTAAAGGGTTTAAACATGCGAGGCCGAGCACCGGCGCTAAACAGCTCGAGACCGAAGCCAGCGGCCGCGGAGCATAGCGACCGTAGCCGGGCGGCCCACAGGGGAGTTTGAGAAGACATTCGCATCATGCGCACGCCCAGCATGCCCTACATGCACATCCATAGCCTTGCCTTGGTGATTGACAACGGCTTGTGCAACAATTGAATGAAAACCCTTGTGACAATAGTAATCATGGCCCCCATTGGCAGGCACAGATGCTAGGCGCACGTGCGTGCCATCAATGGCACCCAGCCTACCAGCCCACTCAGCTCCTCAAACCCCAAGACATTTGTCCGCAGCTCCTCCTCTGTTCTCGGCCAAGCAATCTTCATTGACAACCTATCCCAGATGGCTGTGGACACACTGTTCACGCAGCGGCTGACGGATGTGGTGCTGCACCCCATGGCCAACGCCACTTGAGTGTAGCTACCACCTTGTGCTGCAAATGTGCAGAAAACTCCTAGCTGCTCCGCTTTGGTCAAGAAGTCCTTGCGCTTGCATTTCCGTTCCAGCAATGGATGGCCAAGGATGGCTGTATACACCTTCTTGAACAGTTCACTGCATGGCAGAATCGATGTCAGGCTACATCAAATTGTAGACAAGTTGCAAAGTTGGGTCATGAAGCTAGTGCAATTATGGGTGATGAATAGACACCTAGCAGCAGTACCTTGACATGTGAAACCTCGATAGGAATGCCTTTTCGATAGGAATGCCTTTTCCCATCACCTCGATGACATTGGGATACAACGTTTTGTAGTTCCTGGGCTCCTTCCAATACTCACTTACGCGGTTGTAACGCCTGCGACCAAGAACACTACAGGATAAATAAGGACCGGTCGCGATGGGATCGACCATAGCTCATTGGATAGCTTGCATTTAGTCCGTTCGAACGGTACAAATCTTACGTTGTAACTCGCTACCATCGCGACGAAAAAGGCCCGACAAAAAGTGTCCTGAAAAGTGCATCGCTTGCTGCGCAGCAACGGTACATCCGTCGCTGCGCAGCAACGCGACACCTCTTGCTTCGCAGCAACGTTGCACTTTGTACCCTTGCTGCGCAGCAACGTTGCACTTTATACCCTTGCTGCGCAGCCGCACATGGAGGGGGGGGGTACCTCTCGCGCGGATCGTTATATCTCCGCAACCGCTGTGAGTTAGGACTTCGTTCCAGAGCGAGGTCCCTCTTAAACTCACTGTTCTATCGTTCTATCGGAGCGGAATGTCCATCCGATGAAAAAATGACTGACGCGTCGGCCTTATTTATCCTGAGTGAAGAACCACAACATCGAAGATGCGAGGATGGCACCAGTGAGCCACATGTATCGCTTGCCTCTTGACGACCAGCCCCTCCTCCACGACCCATTGCACTACGCTAAGAAGAACTTGCAGGATGATTTGCTTCCATCGTCGGCGGGCAGTGCGGCGCCGCATGTCCCTCGCGTTATTCACTTCAATCGCATCCATCGCAGCTAGCAACACAAATGGGCGGAGCACAAATAAGCAGCGGCTCTAAGTCTAAGTCGAGACATGTCCAACTCCAACTCCGGGCCAAACCGCATTGGAAACGGTCGGAGTTGGAGTCCAAAAAGTGGAGTTGGAAACAGGGCCAATGCCTGGTAGATAGATTAGATAGACTGCCAGGTGCATGATGTGGCTCTCTGCAGGCTGGTGCACTGCAGGGTACTGTTCTCTGCTTGAGCAGGGTGATGTTGTTGGTGATCACATGTTGGGTGTGCTCTGTGCCTAGAGGTGGCCAGGTATGTGTTGTTGCTGGTGTTAGGCGTCTCTGCATAGGGCAGAAGTGCAGCTATGTGTTCTCTGTTTGAGCAGGCTGGTTGTGGTGATAGAGATGAGGCTCTGCATAGGGCAGGTTGTGTAGGGACCTGCAAGGAGCAGGTTGGTGTAAGGTTGTGCAGCCTAGTATGTTGCAGGGTCTCAGCAAGGCGCTGGATGTGTGTTGGCTGCAGTTTCACTATGATGTAACTCTGCTAAGGGCAGGCTATGGACGGTTGGCTGCTTCTGTGGTCAGGTTTGGTGCTAGGCTAGGGTGGTGGCGGGGATGTAGGTGGCAAGCAGCGCACATGACATTGTGCAAGGCAAACTCAGCATTCCTCCGCGTGAGCGGGACAAAGCATCCTCTGCAACAGCAGGCTCCGCGCAAGCGGGAGTCTCCGTGTGAACGGGCAAAGCAAGTCAGCAATACAAGCCTCTGCAAACGCAGGCTCTGCACAACAGCAGGCTCCGCTTAAGCGGGATCTCCGTGTAAACGGGCAAAGGAAGTCTGCGAAACAGCAGTGCAAGCACAGCAAGCACAGCAGGTACAGGCTGTACAGCGACTTCTAGAAGCAGGAGTCTCTGCAGCAACAGGCACAGTGACAAGCGCTGGAGCTGATGCCATCAGTTCCGGCTCCAATGGCACCTCCGATTGAGTTGGGTCCGGTGTCACTGCGCAAAGGTCGCGATGAACGAACAATTGCGGAAACCAGATGTAACAGTAGTGTTTGTGCGGTCAGGATGCATGGTCACTCCTACAAATTAATCCCTGCATTCTTCCCTGCGTTTTTGACCAACCTTGTCCGATTGGACTGAAATTTTGATGGATGGTATTTCGCTGAAAACAAAACATATTGTTTTTTGAGAAATAATTTCAAAAAACAATATGTTTTATTCTCTGCGAAACACCATCCATCAAAATTTCAGTCCGATCGGACAAGGTTGGTCAAAAACGCAGGGAAGAATGCAGGGATTAATTTGTAGGAGTGGTCGGCTGAGGCATAAGTGCCGGCTTGCAGCCGTCGAGCATGCTGACTTGTGCGGCTATTGCTGCCGCTGCGGCTGTCTACATACTTATCGACAGCCTCCGAGTCGCGCAGTGGGTAGTGCAGTGTACTTACATCGTGAAGACGTCGTAAAGAACTAATCCATCAAGAGAAGAGTAGTCATTGCAAGCATTGTAGTGTTTGTCAAGAAGCAACACCATCCAAGTACCAAGCCCTCTTAGAAATCCAGAAGTCCCCCAAAGAAGTCCAGGAACCTCTAGCATCGCAAGATCTCGTCATAAGTAAGATGCAATTCAAATCTCACAGAATCTTGCATGCAGAAAAGAAACACAAACCTACCATTCATCTTAGCTGAGTGTCTGGACTATTACACCAAATGACAGCAACCACCTAGGAACGGGGCAGGGGGCAGGGTGCAGCTGTAGCCACGTAACCGTAGGCGTAGGCGGAGAGGTGTAGTGTAGCCGGCTATTGAGAGGGGTCGAACCTCTAGCACACTGACGGTTCTGTGCTGCAGCGGGGTATTATAGTCGTCCCCTCACCGCATAGGCGGTGACGGGTCACGCTCGGAGCGCACATGTCACGGTCCAAGGCATCACCCTCGGCCGGGACATGTGACGCGGTCGCGAGCGCATGTGCGGTCGACTCGGAAGTTATCGTATCGGGTAGCCAAGTAAGATTAACTCATACTCGCTACTACAGCAGCTGGCAGAGAAGGTAAGGGCTGGTAGGACTGACTGTCTGGCTGTGTGACGAGGGGATGTAGTGGGTACAGCCACCAAGCATGCCATGCATTCCAAGCGAAATCAGATGAGGCAGCTTTTAGTCTGCAGCAGCCCATGCAGCAATTGAGGGTAGGCAGATTGCAGTAGTGGCTGGGGTGATGCAGGGAGGTAGCAGAGATGGCTGCATTCCGGTGCATAGTCTGATGCCATGGCCATTACTGAGCACACTTCTTTTCTAAGTCTTTACTTTTGGGGGTTGGCTTGTATCCACCCAAGCCCTGCCTCCTTAGTGTAACAACTACTACTACTACTACTACTACTACTACTGGGCAATACTGAGCATGTTGATGATTACATGGCCAGGCGGATGAGCTGTGATGCCAACGCAGCTGAGACTGCAAGCTGCAGGGCGTAGACAGATAAGCAAAGGTATGGCAGGGCACGGACAGCGCTTGCCGAGTCCTGTTTGTGGCCAGCAGCACTGCCGGCTGGTGAAGTATGGGGGTGGCATTGGCTACAACTCTCATGCCCTGCTGCCCCCCCTGTTGCTGCCCCTCCTCTGCCAAACTGCTGGCAACCTCTGCACGCTCCCACTCCTGGCAATTAAGGGCTGGCTGGCTCGGCTAACTTGCGAGTTGAGGTCTGAGACTTGGCATGTAGGCTGATGTGACGTAGTGGAGGAGAAGACTCCCTTGGGCCAAAGTGAAATTCTTGATCATTGTGGTGCTGCTGGACCATCAGCTGGGCCCTCACCCCGAATTTGGCTAAGGGAGATGGCGCCAACTGACTGAAGTGACTTTTTACAATTTCCGAGTATGAGGAGTTGTCAGGCATCAGAATAGAAGCACAACCTAGTAGGTAGCATGTGCACAGTCAAAGCCAGTAAGGAATGGGGGCCAGTTTACTAAAACCCTG
Organism: Haematococcus lacustris; assembly: GCA_030144725.1. Taxonomy (NCBI): domain Eukaryota; kingdom Viridiplantae; phylum Chlorophyta; class Chlorophyceae; order Chlamydomonadales; family Haematococcaceae; genus Haematococcus; species Haematococcus lacustris. The sequence goes on from JASKMD010000031.1 coordinate 3,008,871, forward strand.
CACACGGTTTATTCTCACTTTGAGGCTCAAGGGGCCTTTGAAACCTTGTGCAGGGTTTCACTTAACGTTGTGCAGGGTTTTGCAACCTTGTGCAGGGTTTTGCTAACCTAGTGCAGGGTTTTACTGACCTTGTGCAAGGTTTCGATCAAAGCATTGATTTTTTTTTAAGTCAACCCTGACCTTGTGCAGGGTTTCGCTAACCTAGTGCAGGGTTTTACTGACCTTGTGCAGGGTTTCGATCAAAGCATTGATTTTTTCTAAGTCAACCCTGACCTTGTGCAGGGTTTCGCTAACCTAGTGCAGGGTTTTACTGACCTTGTGCAGGGTTTCGCAACTATGTTTTCACCTAAGTCAACTCAGACCTCGTGCAGGGTTTCGCCGACCTTGTGCAGGGTTTCGTTCCTTGTGTTGTATTCTCCTAAGTCATTCAAAGGCGCTGTGCAGGGTTTCGCCAACCCCGCTTTCTGCATGTGACTTGCATGCAAGAGCGCGAAAACTGACGGGCTTGGTATTGGGATCTGCGCTAGCTGCCACCGAGCATGCCGTTGGTGTGCCATGAGGTCGCGAGGCGCCATGAGAGGAAACCATGTCGACCTCGCAAAGCCCGCAGTAATGCAGCAACACGCAACACGCGACACGTCCATCCCAAACTCAGCAGCAGCGACATCAACAGCGCCCAAATGCGCAGCCTCGCAGCCGGCCATGAAATGCGGTCCAGCTAGCCTTCGCAGCCATCAGTCATCAGCCAAGAGGCCAACATGCAGCTCGGTTTCGCAGCCATTAGCGATCAGCGAAAGGAATAGGGTATTTGTGATCAAGCACAGAGTTGAGGGCGAACGGCACAAAGGTAGCTTGCAAAGGTGCGATGCATAGATGCGATTCTGAGGTGCGACCGCGAGGTTGGAGCGTGGCATGTGTCATGTGCCATGTGTTGCTTGAGCAGGTTCGGTGCCAAGGCGCAGTGACACCTTCCATCAGCCAGAAGCAGCAACCAGAACGGCAACAAGTAGCGGCAGCCAGGGCGGCGGACAAGAGCAAAAGCGTACCCTCCTCCCTCCTCGCTCTTCCCTCCTCCCTCCTCCCTCCTCCCTCCTCCCTCCTCGCTCTTCCCTCCTCCCTCTTCCCTCCTCCCTCCTCCCTACCACACTGCCCACCACCACCTGCCAGATCCCCCACTCCCCCTCTCCCTCCCCCTAAGGAATGATCAAGGGACCGCATGGAGCAAGCAGTGAGTGGCTAGCCCCACGCACATAAGTGACCCCTTGTACCCAGCCTAACCGCTAGCACGCCCCTTGTTTGCTGCAGGTGTGATGGTCAGCTCAGCAGCCAGAGCGGCAGCAAGGAGCAACAGGCCCCCTCCCCTCCCCCTCCACTCCACTCCACTCCACTCTCCTTTCCCAGGCCTCTTCTCCCTCCTCCCCCTCACCTCCTCCCCCTCACCTCCTTCCCTCACACCCCCCTCCTCCTCCTCTCCCTCACCCTTACCCAGGCCAGGAGGAACATGGAGGTAAGGACTGTGTTACTGCCATGCTGAACCCCTTGGCTCCCCCTTGTGCGCTCATCGTGCGACCATCGCTCCACCCCCTCCTCACCTCCTCCTCATCCTCACCCTCACCCTCACCCTTGGTGGCTCTCATCCTCACCCTCACCCTCACCCTTGGTGGCACCACCTGCCAGACCCACCCCAGGAGGCGCAACCAAGAGGAGCAGCCAAGAGGAGCAGCCAGGATCGGCAGCCAGGAGCAGCAGCTAGGAGCGGCAGCCAGGAGTGGCAGCCAGGAGGCATGGGCAAGGCAAGTGGTTGGCCAAGGCCAAGAGGCCCATGCCCCCCACAGCCAGGAGGCACAGCCAGGAGGGAGGAGCAGCAGCCAACAAGGAGGCAGCAAGTAGTCAGCAATGCCACATGGAGATAACAGTGAGTGGCCAGCCCCTGGCACACCAGTGGCCCCCATTGCCAAGCCTTACCGTGAGCACGCCCCTTGTTGCTTGCAGGTGTGACGGTCACACGCCCACCCCTTGCCCACCCCACCCCTCCCCCACCCCACCCCACCCCACCCCACCCCACCCCAGCAAACGGTGAGTGGCCAGCATGAAGCAGATTTGTGGCTCTTGGTACCAAGCCTGATGGCTAGCATGCCCCTTGTTTGTTGCAGGTCTAATGGTCACACCCTTCCCTTGTCCTTCCCCTTACCCACAAACTCACCCGTGTCGCTCCGCTTCCCCCCTCTTGCGCTACACTGCAGCCCCTCCCCTACCTTACCCTCCCCTACCTTACCCCACTTCCACCACCACCTCCCAGGCCATCAATAGCAGCCCAGGGCAGCAGCCCGGAGCAGCAGCCTGGAGCGGCAGCCTGGAGCGGCAGCTAGGAGTTGCAGCCATGAGGTGGTACATGACGTGTGTAGCCATGAGCCAGCTGCCATGTGGCAGGTGTGGCAAGGCATGAGCAACAAGGAGCCTAAAGAGAGCAACAAGGAGCCAGCTGCTATGGGGCAGGTGGTGCAAGGCATGATCAGCCAAGAGGCAGCTGCAGCGCGGCTGGTGCAGCCTTCCCCCCATCACCACCACCACCTCCTAGCTGTCAACAGCAGCCAAGTGCAATGGCCGGGACCGGCAGCCAGAACTGGCAGCCAGAGGTGCGCATGCCATGAGTGGCAGCCCAGAGTGCATAGTAGGAGTGGCAGCTAAGAGAGTGCATGTGTGGAGAGGCATCCAGGAATGCGAATGCCATGAGTGGTGTCTTGTACATGTCTTTGCGGGGTTGTAGAGCGCCGTGCCATGTGGTTTAACGAGGTGTACCGAGTTGTTTCGAAGTGTTTGTGCGTCGTGACATGTTGTTTGCAGTGGTGTAGCGAGGTGATAGCGATGTTGTTGCGAGGTGTTAATGCATCGATACATGTGTGTTGCGATGTTGTTGCGAGGTGTTGCGGGGTGTTGGTGCGTCAAGACATGTGTGTTGCGATGTTGTTGCAAGTTGTAGCTAGGAGTTCGTGTGTAAGGAACTGAGCCACGCCAAACCCTGTGCACGGTCACTGAAACGCTGTGCAGGGTGTATAAAACCCTGCACACGGTCAGCGAAACCGTGCACACGGTCAGAAACGCCTAGGAACTGAGCCACACCAAACCCTGTGCACGGTCTATGAAACCCTGCACACGGTCAGCGAAACCCTGCACACGGTCAAAAGCGCCTAGGAACTGAGCCACACCAAACCTTGTGCACGGTCTATGAAACCCTGTGCACGGTTTGGCGAAACCCTGCACAAGGTTGCGACGCTTCAGCTAAAGGCCGATTACAGCCCAACCACGTCGATTAAAATCATGAAACATATGGCGATGGGACGGCCTTTGAAAGGGCTATCTGCAGTACCCCTTAACTAAAATCGCCGACTCGGCCTTATTCTCCACGAGTGCCAAGGCGCTTCGTGCCCTGGCCAGCCATGCCTTGGCGTGGCGGGGTGTTGGCAAACACAACATATTCGAAAGCACAAAACATATTCAAAACTGAACAACACAGATAAGGAAGTAACGCTTTGTTGTTTGTTGTGAACCTGTTGCACCACGCCAGCCGGGCCAGCCATCCAGCCATCAGACCTTGACTCAGTGTAACGTGCGGGGACGCAACGTCAGATGACCTTTTGACACAAGCTCGAAGGCCGGTCCAGTCGAGGCGGTGACTTCCGACTAGGGTGTTGGGTTACAGCGGTGTGTTGCGAGAATGGCTAGAGCTTAGAACGGGGCTCCCTGGGATCGAACCAGTTGTACTCACGAACGCAATGTCGCTAGTCTTTAACCTGCCAAATCTCACACTACACGTGTAACCCGCGTCCCGCGACGGCTCGCATTCACGAGACAGCCCAGACGACGCGAAGCGGCAATCTCTTCCAGAGGTGCGCACTTTACATTCCTCCCCCTCCAAAGGGGCTTCCGTTCCGCCACGGGTAAAACCACGTGACTCGCATTGCCTACAGCATGCTGATTTAGCTACTGGGCAACCCAAAGGGCGCACCAGGTCATAGCTTAGGGAGCGGTCAAAGACCATCGTGCCGACTAGACACAGGGAAACCATAACCACACAGGTAGCAGCTGACCAAAGGTACAAGCATGCTGAGAATGCCAAAGTCCAGCAGCATACCAGCATGCATGGCCTAGGACTTACTTCAGGTTGTGAGCTGCATTGTACTCAGCCAGGATCTTGTCACAGCCAACCAAGTTGGAACGTGGCTCCCAGGTGTTGTGGTCGGCATCATAGCCTTCCCACTGCACCAGGTACTCCTTGGCCTTTCCTGCATGCACATGTCTGTGGTCCAGCAGACGCTCAACATAGTACACAGGCTCCTCATCAAGCCACTCAACAGGCGGAGGCATGAAGCCCACATCAGTGCCAGAGTAGGGTTTGATGAGTGACACATGGAACACAGGGTGAAGACGTGACATGGAGGCAGGCAGCTGCAGGTTCACTGCAACCTGGCCAACCAAGTCAAGCACCTTGAAGGGCCCCACAAAACGTGGCAGCAGCTTACGTGCTTTGCCTGGCTTCAACCTCATGTTCTTAGTGCTGAGCAGGACCATTTGACCCACCTTGTAATGCACATCTCGACGGTCCTGGTTGGCATAGGCAGCTTGACGTTGCTGAGCAGCCTGCATGCATAGCTTGGCCTTAGCCACAGCCTCCTGCCACCAAGTAGCATAGGACAGGCCTTCAGGGCACCGCCCCTTGTCAGGTAGAGAGTGGAGCATAGGGGTAATGGGGGACTGTCCGGTGTTAACCAGGAACGGTGTAGACTTGATGGACTCTTGCCATGAGTTGTTCACAGCAAACTCAGCAAGTGACAGATAGTCAGGCCAATCAGCTTGGGTGGGAGAGATGTAATGACGTAGCATCTCTTCCAACACACGGTTGTACCTCTCAGTCTGGCCATCAGACTGAGGGTGATAGGAGGAAGACAGGGAACCTCTCATGCCCAGCAACTTCTGCACATGGTGCCAGAAAGTGTTGTGGAAATGGGGACCACGGTCAGAGACCATGTCTTTTGGCAGGCCATGCAGTTTGAAGACATTGTCAACAAACAGACGGGCAAAGCCCTTGGCATTCATGCTCTCCTTGCAGGGCACAAAGTGCACCATTTTACTGAGCCTGTCAACAAAGACACAGATGGCATCAAACCCATGTGAAGCAGATGGCAGCTTGGTGATCAGGTCCATTGACACTGACTCCCAACGGTAATCTGGAATGGACAGTGGGTTGAGTAAGCCACCAGGCTTCAGTGTGGAGGACTTGTCACGCTGGCAGGCATCACAGGTAGTGACATAGTGCCTGACATCAGCACGCATGGTGTCCCAGTAGAACACTCGTGACAGCCTCTCAAGGGTTTTGGTTATACCCACATGACCAGCATAGGCAGCATCATGCATGTCATGCAGAATGTACTCACGCAGTTCAGGGTCATTGGGAACCATCACTGTGCCCTTGCCAGTGCGCCGCCACAGGCCATGGTCGTCCATGTACATGCCAGACAGATCAGCTTCAGCAGTAAACGCAGGGTCAAGCCGGTAACCATGGACCAGGTGATCAGCCAGTTCCAATGGGTGGGCAGGAGCTGCAGGATAGTGCACTGAGGTGTCAGCAGCAGATGGGGCCTCAAGCTCAGGGAGCCTACTATGGTGAGCAGCAACAGGGTTATCAGACACTGTGGGCCGGGGGGCCAAAGCATCAACGGCAGTGGGGGCATTTGAGGGAGTACCCACAGGTGGAACCTGAGGCAGAGCCTGCGCCACACGCACTTCCCCCCTCTCCAAAGACTGTTTAGCTTGCCGCCGGGTGGTAACAACACACACCATGGCACAGTCCTGGGGTCCAGCAGGTATCCGGGACAGTGGGTCAGCAGGATTAGCATCACCTGGCAGGTACTGCAGGTCAAATGTAAACCGTGACAGAAACTCCATCCACCTAGCCTGACGTCTAGACAGCACCTTCTGGGTGGGCAGAGCAGTCAAAGGCTTATGATCGGTGAAGAGTGTGAATGGTACACCCTCAAGGTAACACCTCCACTCCTTGCATGCAGTGATGAGGGCAAGAAGCTCTTGCTCACCAGTGGTGTAGTTACGCTCAGCAGAAGAAAGCTTCTTGCTGAGGTATGCAAGGGGGTAGCCATCTTGCATCAGGACTGCTCCTACTCCTTGGAGTGAGGCATCACAGTAGACCTGGAAGGGCTGGGTGTGATCAGGTAGACGTAGCATGGGGACCTGGGCAACAGCAGCTTTGAGGGAAGCAAAGGCTTTCAGCTCATCAGCAGGCCAATTGTGCCACAGAAATGAGTCACCAGCTTTGCCACACAGATCTGTGAGAGGTGCAGCTAGGACACTGAAATTATGCACAAATTTGCGCACAAAATTAGCAGCACCTAGGAATGACTGGAGCTGTTGCAGGGATTGAGGCACAGGCCAGGAAGAAATGCTCTTGATTTTCTCAGGGTCCACAGCAATAGCACCAGCAAAGATGACATGGCCAAGGAATTTCAGCGTGGTACGCATGAATTCACATTTGGACTGCTTGGCAAAGAGCTTGTTGAGCCTCAGGAGGTCAAAGACCTTTCTGAGATGCTTCAAATGCTCGTCCACAGATTTGGACATGACCAAGATGTCATCCAGGTACACCAGGGCACACTGGTTCAGGACTGGTGCAAAGGCATCATTCATGACACGCTGAAATGTAGCAGGTGCATTGCAGAGCCCAAAGGACAGTACCTTGAACTGGTAGTGGCCGTCAGGGGTCCTGAAGGCCGTCTTAGGCACATCTTCAGGGGTGATCCTGATTTGGTTGTAACCTGCTTGAAGGTCTAGGGAAGAAAACACAGTGCAACCTGACAGCTTATCAAACAAGTCATCAATCCTGGGCAGTGGATACTGATCCCTAATGGTGATCTTGTTGAGCTGACGGTAATCAAGGCACATGCGTAACTCACCAGATTTCTTCTTGACAAACAGGATAGGAGCAGCAAAAGGACTGGAGCTTGGTTCTATCATGCCCTTGGCAAGTAGGTCCTGCACCTGCTTCTTCAGCTCTGCATGCTCATCCTGACTCATGCGGTATTGAGGTACCACAGAGGGTCGTGCATCAGGCACAAGGGGTATGGCATGGCCCACAGGACGCTCAGGTGGCAGAGATGTGATGGGTGCAAACACATCAGCATACTCATCCAGCAAAGCATTGAGTGCCTGGGACACACCTGGAGGTAGGTCAGGTTCAGCTGGAGCTGGATCAGGGGTACTTGAATTGTCCACAGTGATCAGGGCCAGGACACCTGTGCCTCCTTTTCGTAACCACCTGGCAGCAACTTTTGCAGAAGCCAGAGGGGGTTTTGCACGTAGAGCATTGACCAGGAAAGAGGCAGGGTTGCTTACAGCAGACTGCCCTGACTGAGACACACCAGCAGAAGGACATGGCAGCACTACTGGCTCACTCTTGTCACATGCTAGGCTGAGTGTCTTGTCCTGGTATGACATCACGGCCTCATGCTCATTCAACCAGTCATTCCCCAGCAGCACATCAAAGTCTGGCAAGAGGGAAGGCATGACATTGAGTTGGCAGGGTACTGTAACACCTGGCAACCTCAGCTCAGCCTTAACAAACTGGGAACAGCTCAACACAGTGTTGTTAGCAGCATGCCACTCTTGCATGTGCTTCAACATGTGGACAGGTACAGCATGTGCAGCAACAAATGATGCACTGACAAAGCTGTGGGTAGCACCAGTGTCACACAGGACACGTGCAGGATGCTCATTCAGGTGACCAGCAAAGGCAAAGTGCAGGGATTCCCCATCAGCATGTGCAGCAGTCAGCACATGAGCAGGTTCACACACAATGCATGCCTCAGAGTACTCAGCACAGTTTTGGTTTACTGGCTGAGCAAACTCCTATTTGCGCTGAAACTTCTGAAAGTGCTTCACCATGCCATTGGCCTCCATCCTGGCAGTCTGAGGGCGTCTACCCTGGTACTGCCTGGAGGGACCAGCATGGTCACCACCACGGTCAGGGCTGCGGTCACGCTTTGCAGCCTTGTAGGGGGCAGAGCCACCCTTCTTCAGGTCTTGCATCAGCTCCCAGGTACCAGCATCCTTCATGGCCTCTTCCTTGCTCATGCCAGAGGCCTTCCTCTTGCAATGCTTGGTCCAGTGGGACGACAGTCCACAGTGGTAGCAATAGCCACTGGCAGGAGGGGGACCCTCACTGTCAGCTGAGGGAGCAGCAGGACGCCCAGGAGGTGGACCAGGAAACCTGGCCAGGTTCTGCAGCCCACGTTGCACTTGGGCCACCTGGTGCACAGCAGCAACCGGGCGCCTTGAGGCAGGATGCACACCAGAGCCAGCAGCAGCCACAAGGGCCTTGTGGTTGGTGATGGCAGCCTTAATGGCTTCATCCAAAGTGGGGGCCACAAGGGCACGCAGATCCTTGGCAACAGGACCACGCAGGTCTGCTGACAGGCCACGCTGGAAGACATTCACAAGCATGGAATCTGTCATGCAGTCCTTGCCAGCCAAGGTGAGGGTGTTCCTGAAATCAGTAATGTATGCTGACAGGGCAACACCATTAGTCATACGCAGGTGAGTTGAGTCAAGGAGCTTAGCACGTGCTGCATCAGCATCAGTGGTGAGGTCCTCTCCTACAAACTCAAGGAACTGCTGTGACAGGTAGGGCCATGTGGGGTAGCCAGAGTGGGTTAGGGCATATGAGTCCCTAACAGACTGGAACCACACATCCCTAGCCTTCCCTGACAGGAAAGAGGGCAGAGCAAGAGCAGGGTCCAGGCCATGTGCAACACAGTGTGCTTCAAGGTCTTCCAGGAATGACAGAGCACGGCGACCGGAGGTCGAACTGGCATCAGTCCACCGCTCAGTCACGGGCAACCCGCGACGTGAGTTGGAATCAGGACCAGCAACAGCAGTGGCATTGGCAGGCAGGGGCGCAGCAGTGGGGCGAACCCCAGCATACTTGTCCCGCACAGCAGCAAGTGTGCGAGGGTTCGAAGTGCCGGGTGAACCCGAGGCAACATCTTTCTGCGCAACAGGCTGGTGCATTGCAGCAGTCAAGTGTTGGAGTGCGCGCAGAGCAGCAGCCAAAGGCCTGACTAGCTGCGACGCTACTTCGACTGGCCTCTTAGCTGGGCTAGGGCTAGCTGACAGCAAAGCAGCATTAGCAGCACGCTTAGCGCCAAGAGGACTCACCAGCGAACCAGCTTGCTGGTTGTTGGCCTGCGCTGCGACCAGTTGCGCCTGGAGGGTGGCAATTTGCGCGTTGAGCTCGTCGACTGGAGTCGAAGTGCTGTCGAATTGGTCCAGGCCAAACTCGTCCAGGAGCTCTTCTTCCTCAGCCAACTGTTGGCCTCCTGCGGGAAGTGAAGCGGGCAACTCGCCCGGCTCCGGTGCTGCACCGAGTGCAGGACCCGTCTCCGCTGTAGCTGTAACAGCTGAAGCTGGAGGAAGGACGCCAGAGGCGCCATTGGTCTTGTTCGCCGAAGCGACATTTTGGGTAGTTGAAGTCATGTTGACTGGACCGCGAGCTTAAATGCTCGGGGTCGGAAACCAGCTGTAACGTGCGGGGACGCAACGTCAGATGACCTTTTGACACAAGCTCGAAGGCCGGTCCAGTCGAGGCGGTGACTTCCGACTAGGGTGTTGGGTTACAGCGGTGTGTTGCGAGAATGGCTAGAGCTTAGAACGGGGCTCCCTGGGATCGAACCAGTTGTACTCACGAACGCAATGTCGCTAGTCTTTAACCTGCCAAATCTCACACTACACGTGTAACCCGCGTCCCGCGACGGCTCGCATTCACGAGACAGCCCAGACGACGCGAAGCGGCAATCTCTTCCAGAGGTGCGCACTTTACACTCAGGGCTTCAGGCCAGGTAGACGAGCAGGCGAGCATGACACCTACCCCACAAGGAGCAATGTGCTAACTCTGACCCTTGCCTCACTCTAGTGCTCTGTCAAGTGACTGACACAGCTGGGCGCATTTGTATGTATGCTTGTCTACTTGCAGTGGGCTATGTCTTGATATTGACTCAACCCGCCCTGGACCGAATGGGACCATTGCCCCGGCAGGTCAAGTGAATGGGTCAGGTCTGCTATACCCAGCCTGGAGCCAGTGGCATGGTAAGAGGTAAGCCGGGTGCAGGATCTGATGTGGTCTCACTCCTAGTATTTAATCTCTGCGTTTGTCCCTGCACATTGCCGACCTTGCCCGATCAAGCCGAGATTTTGATAGATGGTACAAATAATACAAATAATAAAACATATTTTTCAGGAAAATATTGTGAAAAAATCAAAGGCGGTTGCGCTGTGGCCCTGGGGCGTAAGTGCAGGGATGAGTGCAGGGATAGGTTGCGGGCCACAGCGCAACAGCTTTTGTTTTTTTATAGATATTTTCGCAAAAAATATGTATTATTTTATGCAAACTACCATCTATCAAAATTTTAGCCTGATCGGGCAAGGTTGGCAAAGTGCAGGGTTAAACGCAGGGATTAAGTTCTAGGAGTGCTCCTGCCCATGGACCAGGGCGTGCCCGATATTTATATCTGCCTGATGTTTTGGGTAGTAGAGGTATTAATACCGGTACTAGAGGTATTAATACCTGGAAGTGGCACTTATGCGAGAGGTCCCTAGATCGAATCCTGTCGGGGTTGGATATTTTCACCTTCGGAGTGATAGAAAGAAGGAATAGGCATAGGATCGCTTGTCGATTAGACCAGTCTGTTAGGGATATCGGTTTACAACAGTGGCAGAGCCCGCAACGGCGGCTGGTGTTATAGTACCGCCGTATCTTCAGGACGGCGGCGGACGACAATTCAGATTTGCAGCTAGACAAAGCAATATTCTGCTATGTGGCTGTTGCTACTTGCTGTTGTTATCTGCTGCTGCTACTGCTGTAGCTGCTGCTTACGTACTCTTAAGCGCGCGACGTTGTTACGTGTGTCGAATCTCGGGTTAGCGTTGTTGCGATAGGTGACTTGCCCTTGTTCTGTGAGGTTCCAAGTACTTACAATAAACAGTGCAAGGCATTAAATCAACCAAGAACAAACTACCAACTGTCATGACAAACTAAACATGACAAAAGTCGATCTCGCATGCAGGGCTGGGAAGACCTGCAGGCGCATTCAAATCACATGCATACTAGGTTTAAAGCAGAACTGTAACACTCTCCCCCACTTCGAAAAGCTACGTCCCGGAGCTGAAACAGACAATACATCTTACGCCTTAACTACAGTCTTCCAATTCTTGGGTTGCTTGGTACGCCGTGCGTAGTCCTCGAGCAGTTTCTTGAGCACTCCTTTAGACAGGTCGTGTTGCAGCTGGGCCAGAGGTAGCCAGCAGCTCTCATGATCGGGGTGACCCAACCACTTGACCAGCAGCTGGAGTTGACCACGAAGAAAGCGGTGTTTGCGGAACTCTTGCACATGGAAGTGTGCTTCGCCGTCGATGATCTCAGGTTCAGGCGGGGGTGCTGGGTTGCGTGTGGGGAACATGGCAGAACCGTCATTGTGCACTTTGACATGAGAGACGTGGACGACTGGATGCATGCTCTTCCAGACTGGAGGAAACTCCAGCCGCAATGCCACTGGTGTGACTACCTCAAGGACTCGGAAGGGGCCGTGTTGTCTGGGAGAGAACTTGCGTGTGGCGTGATTCGCAGCGGACTGTGCAATCTGTGCATGTGTGAAGAAGCTGTCAGCCAGGTAAACCTGATCTCCAACCTTGAAAACGTGGTCCTGACGTTTAGCATTGGCATACTTAGTGGCCCGTTCTTGTGCATTGTGCAGATGATGTTTGGCTACCGAGATATCAGCCGCCATGCGCTGTAGGAAGGCTGGAGCCGACTCTTTCTCAGCTGGCGCATGGTCAGGCGTGGGTGCAGATAGAGATAGCGGCGTATGAGGTTCTTGTCCCGAGTTAAGGTGAAATGGCGTGAAGCCTGTGGCTGCGTGAGTGGATGAGTTGTAGGCGAATTCAGCAGCAGTGAGGTGTGTGTCCCAATCGTCGTGATAGGGTGAGACGAAGTTGCGGAGCATGTCCTCCAGCGTGCGATTTGCCCGTTCAGTTTGGCCGTCGGTTTGAGGGTGGTTGGCCGTGGACATGTTAAGATGAGTGCCTGTGAGGCGGAAGAGTTCAGTCCAGAAAGTAGATGTGAAGCGTGGGTCGCGGTCTGACACGATGACTTTTGGAAGGCCATGCAGCCGGAAAACGTGGTCAAAGAAGGTGCGAGCCAAGATGGAGGCTGAGACGGTGGTGGTAGTGGGGACTGCGTGAATCATTTTGGTGAGCCTGTCGACAAAAACAACGATGGCGTCGTGTCCAGCTGCAGTGGAAGGTAGTTGGGTGATGAGGTCCATGCTCACTTGTTCCCAGCGATGCTGGGGAACCGGGAGAGGGTGCAAGAGGCCAATGGGTTTAGCTGTGTTGGATTTGTTACGTTGGCAGCAGGGGCAGGTGCGGACGTAGTCGTGGACTGATGCTGCCATGCGGGGCCAGAAATAGTGGCGGGAGAGTTGTTGATACGTCTTGTCCCTACCAAGATGGCCAGAGATAGGTATGTCGTGTGCTTCACACAGTAGGGCGGTGCGCATGGGTCCAACCGGGATGTAAAGCCGGCGGGTCCCTCGTCCTATGTGGTAAATGAGGTCTCCTTCAATGCGAAACAGGCGTGCTTTGCCGGTCACTGCAGCCGCTTTGTGGCGTTGGTACTCTTCGTCGGAATTAGCTGTGTCGAGTATGGTTTGCTTTAACTGTGTGTTTGAGGCGGGAAGTGGTGTGTTCGTGTTTTTAAGCGTGTTTGTTGTGTTGTATTTGTTTGGGATCTCAATGCCCAGGACGTTTGACGCGCCCTCTGTTGTGTTTGTGTGTTCGTTGGTGTTTGCTGTGTTGTGTTTGTTCGGGATCTCAATGCCCAGGACGTTTGACGCGCCCTCTGTTGTGTTTACGCCCAAGACCGAGATGTAGAGTTGGTAGTCAGAACGTCTTGACAGCGCGTCTGCCACCACGTTGTGCTTGCCAGGTATGTGATCGATGTGGCAGTTGTACTCTTGTAGTACTTCCATCCACCGTGCCTGCCGTTTACTGTCGAGTCGTGGTTGTGTTTGCAGGTGTTTGTTTGCCCAGTTGTCAGTGAGGAGAGTGAAGTGTGCACCAAGCAGATAGTGGCGCCAGACCTTGAGCGCCTCTACCAAGGAGAGCAGCTCTTGTTCATGTGTTGGGTAGTTGCGTTCTGCTGGCAGCAGTTTCCTGGAATGGTAAGCTACCACACGCTCAGCAGGGCCAGTGCCTTGAGATAGCACTGCGCCAATGCCTATGCCGGAGGCATCGCAGCGGAGAGTGTATGGTTGTGTTGGATCAGGTGCAATGAGGATCGGTGCAGATGTGAGTGCATGTTTCAAAGCATCAAAAGCTGATTGCTGGGCAGATGTCCATGTCACCTTGCCTTGCTTGTCATGCCCATCCGCCTGTGTGAGTGCTGTGAGTGGTTCAGCGATGGTAGAGAAGTTGTTGACGAAGCGACGGTAGTAGTTAGCGAGACCCAAAAAACTGCGCACCTCGTGCACAGTTGTGGGGACTGGCCATGAGTTGATTGCCACAACCTTGTTGGGGTCGCATGCAATGCCAGTGGATGTGATGATGTGACCTAGAAACTCAGTCTGAGACCTGCCGAATTCACACTTTGAGAGTTTAGCATATAGCTTGTGTTGGCGTAGGAGTGATAGAACCCTGTCAAGGTGCTTGGCATGCTCTTCGTGCGTGCGTGAGAAAATGAGGATGTCGTCCAGATAGACTATGACATGGTCGTCGAGCTCTTGTCTGAAAATGTCGTTCATGAGGCGTTGAAATGTGGCGGGTGCGTTGCAAAGTCCAAACGGCAGGACAGTAAACTCAAAGTGTCCATATCGTGTGCTGAACGCTGTTTTGGGGATGTCTTCTGGTGCAATGCGAATTTGATGGTACCCCTGCCTGAGGTCAATCTTGCTGAAAACCGTTGCTCCATGCAGTCTGTCCAGCATGTTCTCTACTCGTGGCAGGGGGTATTTGTTTTTGATGGTGATGCGGTTGAGTGGGCGGTAGTCGACACACATGCGAAACGTGCCGTCTTTCTTGCGAACAAATAGCACACCTGCTGCGTATGGGGAGGTGCTGGGGCGAATGAAACCTTTTTCTTGCATCTCTGTGATCTGTGCCTTCAGTTCAGCTAGCTCACTGGTGCTCATGTTGTAAGTGGGGCGAGTGGGAGGCCGTTTACCGGGTTCCACTTCGATGCGGTGGTCCACAGCACGCTGGGGCGGCAAGCCTGCTGGCAGGTCTGATGGGAAGACATCTGGGAACCGTTGTGTGATGGCTGTGCAATCCATGGTCTGATGGGTCTCTGTGGTAGTGTCTCCACCTGTTGGGGTGATGGATACCAAGAACATGGGCTGTCGAGTGTGGATGGCAACACGCAGCCCAGCTGTGCTGATGGTGTACTTGTCTATGTCAGGGTGTTTGGCGGGGGGGGGTGCTCTCAGGGTGTGCTTGCGCCCTGCGTGGTTGAATGTCATGGTGTTGTGCTTCCAGTCAATGTGGGGATTGAGCTCGGCAAGCCAAGGCTTGCCAAGGATGATGTCAAAGCCATGCAATGTGGTGCAATGCAAAGTCTGTACCCCTTTGTAAGAGGCCATTCTGAAACGTGCATTAGGAATCATGGCTGTGCTCTGCTGTTGGTGACCATCAGCTAGCCTGATCATGTCTGGGTCGTGTTTGCTGGCTGCCTGGATGTCGAACCTATTGCAGAAATCCTCATCGATGAACGAAGCTGACGCTCCTCCATCAATGAGAATGCGCACGGGGTGTTTGTGAAATGTGCCAGCGAAAATGAGTAAGTCTGCTCGCTGGTCTGCGGAGTTGCTGAGCTTGGTTATGCTGAAGCGTGGTAGTGCAGGTGCAGTAGGTGCTGGAAGTATGTCTGTCTCCGTGTCGCTGGGTAGGAAAGAGTCCTCCGCAATGGGTTCGGTTGGTTTTGTGCTGAGGATTGGGATGGGTGCGATGGATGCCTTGGGTGACACGGGGAGGTTTGGAGTTGTTTCAAGTGACCGTGGTACCGCGCTTACTTCTCGCCGGACGGCATCGGCTCCATGTAGTTTTTTGCGAGTGGCTTCTTGTTAGGATGTGTGCAGTCACGGTACACATGACCTTTCTCGCGGCAGAACGTGCACTGGTTGTTCATGTTGTAATGTGCTTTTTCCTCGGGGGTCAATGGTTTGTGCGATGCACGCGTGAAAGGGGCCGGAGTGGATGCAGAAGCTGGGTTGTGCCTTGGGCGAGATGATGTGAAGCCGTATTGCATTGCTCCTAGCTGCATGGGTACGGCGGTAGAAATGCCAGCATCCCGGTAAGCGGAATCATGAGCCACAGCAATCTCCACAGCCTGTGAGAAGCTGGTGGGATTCTGGATGTCGACAAGTGCACGTAGTGGTGGGTGAAGGCCCTGTCGGAACCTGTCCAGTTTCTCTCCTTCGTGCATGTCAGGGATCTGCATGTAAAGTGAGCGTAGGTGAGTGGCGAATGACACTGCTGTCTGGTGAGGCTTTTGACGTGAGACGTGTAGCTGATCTCTGGCTTTGGATTCATCAGATTTGGTTTTGAATGCTGCTTTGAGGGCTGCTGCGAAATCTGCCCACGAAGTAAAGCTGGTCTCTGTCTTGATGGCCCGATACCACGCGCTAGCCATGCCTGATAGCCTTACACTTGTTGAGACAATCTTTTGTTGTTCGCTTGCACCAGGGTAAAGTGAAAAAACCTCATCAACTTGAAAGAGGAATGCATTGACGTCTCCCTTGCCCTCATACACCGCCACGTCATTAAGCTTGATCAAGCCTACAAACTGATGCTGATCTGACGGTGGTGTGCACTGCACCTCTACCCTAGGGGCAGGGGCAGGTGGTGGTGCGGTGTGAGGTGGTTGGGCAGCGGCAGATTGTGCTTGGATGAAAAGTGTAAGATTCTCCGTGAGGGCACGGAGGTGGGTTTCTATGTTGTGGGACAGGGTGTTCACGGCATTCAGAACGGTGTGTGTGTCTGGCATATCACCCTCCATTATGTGTGCCTGGCTGCCTTGGCTGCCTGGCGGCGCTGAGCTGCTATGTGATTGCTATTCACAGCCGGGGCTGGTGGTGGGGTTGTGATAGGGGGAGGCAGTGGGTAAGTTGTGGGTGCTTTCCCTAATGCAATGGTAGTGATAATGTGCTGCTGTGCTGCTAATTGCTGTCGAAGCTCACGGTTGACAGCGTGTTGGTAATCTGCGGCTGCTCGAAACTGGGCGCACTTCGGGCACGGATTCGAAGTCTGGCTCGGGCGGTGGTGGGGTAGCGGTGGTTCCGCTGGGGCCGTTGGCGGTACTGTCGGCGGTACAACTCGAACTTGTGAGAAGTCTGGAACGGGGATTGGAGTCCTCCTCTTGGGGGCAGCGTTCACTGCAAAAAGCAGGTCACCAAGAATTGGGTAAGTCACTGCTTGCGCAGGTCAGCACTGCTAACGCAGGTAATCACCGCTTGCGCGGGTAGCACTGCTGTCGCAGGTGGTCACTGCTACGCACGCAGGTTCAAACACTGCACTTCAGCAAAAGTAATGCAGGTGGCGCTGCGCTTAGAGCAAGTGGGTATACTCACTGTGCGCTGCGGTTGGTGGGTTCACGGTTGGCGGCGCCGGAGGGACGTCGTTGGGTAGCACGTCGTCCAGTAGTGAAAGGATGTTGAAATCCTCCTGCTTGTCAGTCACTGCACAGGCCGATGATCAGAATACAGGGAAACCAGATGTTATAGTACCGCCGTATCTTCAGGACGGCGGCGGACGACAATTCAGATTTGCAGCTAGACAAAGCAATATTCTGCTATGTGGCTGTTGCTACTTGCTGTTGTTATCTGCTGCTGCTACTGCTGTAGCTGCTGCTTACGTACTCTTAAGCGCGCGACGTTGTTACGTGTGTCGAATCTCGGGTTAGCGTTGTTGCGATAGGTGACTTGCCCTTGTTCTGTGAGGTTCCAAGTACTTACAATAAACAGTGCAAGGCATTAAATCAACCAAGAACAAACTACCAACTGTCATGACAAACTAAACATGACAAAAGTCGATCTCGCATGCAGGGCTGGGAAGACCTGCAGGCGCATTCAAATCACATGCATACTAGGTTTAAAGCAGAACTGTAACAGCTGGTGCAACATGCAACACACAATTAAACTGAAAACACCATGCCACACAGCCAGCCCCTATAGTTGATGCTTAATTCATGATGTCAATCAGGGTGTCTTGGACGGCTGGCGCATCACTGTCGGTTGTCGGCACGTTGGCCTTCAGGTACACTTCACGCTTTGCGGCCTCCACGCTGAAGTTGTTGCGTAGAGCATTGTGATAGGTGTGGCCCCACATTGACCAGTTGCGTTCTGCAGCTGCGGTAGAGGCATGCGCTGACAACAAGCGTTGCGCAGCCTTGGCCAGGATGGGGAACTGTGGTGCTGCTTGGAGCTTCCAGAACGATTGGCGAGCCTCAATGGAGGCGATGGGAGTGAAGGAGGGCTGTCCTGGCTGTGTTGGCTGTTGGAGTGTCTGCATTTGAAGCATAGACTGAGCCCTCCTCTTCATGGCCGCGTTCCACTCAGCATTCTCAAAAGCATTAAGCTCCCGGATGGCTGCACCAATTGAAGCACCAGCTAGGCGCAACACAGTCGGTGCCAGGTCTGCTTGCTGCTGCTCACTGAGGCTGTCGAAGGGAGGGACGGGCTGAGCATGTTCACCCATGTCAAAGAAGGTAATGGGGTCCAGCAACCTGCAAGGGTGTGGGGAAGGTGTGGGCAGGTGTTGGTTGAAGTGTGGATGAGAAGTGTGTGGGTGGGGTGAAGTGTGGATGAGAAGTGTGTGGGTGGGTGGGCTGGGCTGGGCTGGGCTGGGCTGGGCTGGGCTGGGCTGGGCTGGGCTGGGCTGGGCTGGGCTGGGCTGGGCTGGGCTGGGCTGGGCTGGGCTGGGCTGGGCTGGGCTGGGCTGGGCTGGGCTGGGCTGGGCTGGGCTGGGCTGGGCTGGGCTGGGCTGGGCTGGGCTGGGCTGGGCTGGGCTGGGCTGGGCTGGGCTGGGCTGGGCTGGGCTGGGCTGGGCTGGGCTGGGCTGGGCTGGGCTGGGCTGGGCTGGGCTGGGCTGGGCTGGGCTGGGCTGGGCTGGGCTGGGCTGGGCTGGGCTGGGCTGGGCTGGGCTGGGCTGGGCTGGGCTGGGCTGGGCTGGGCTGGGCTGGGCTGGGCTGGGCTGGGCTGGGCTGGGCTGGGCTGGGCTGGGCTGGGCTGGGCTGGGCTGGGCTGGGCTGGGCTGGGCTGGGCTGGGCTGGGCTGGGCTGGGCTGGGCTGGGCTGGGCTGGGCTGGGCTGGGCTAGGCGGGGCGGAGCCGTGCGGGGCGGTGTAGGGCTAGGTAGGGGTGGGTGCTGGTGGAGGAGGCATAGGCAGCAAGCATCAACAGGCATTAGCAAGCCTAGCTTGTTCTTGAGGGCGGCATGTGGTGTCCCCGTGGTGGCTACGAACAACGCCACATACTTGTCTGAGAGTTGTTGGTCATCTGGATGTACCTGCTTGCCTATGAGGCAGGCAAGACAGCCATGTGTTTAGACAACCGTGTGTTTACATAGAGTAGAGCGGTGTAAGATAGAGCAGGCAACAACACAAGACTGACCTGTTGGGTTGGGAAGTGGTGGTGGTTGCTCGGCGGCTGGGCGCTGCTTGCAGTACTTGTCATGCTGAGATTGCGCGTGGCTGAGGTTGCAGCACGACAAATTCGCGCCGCACAGGAGGCATACGAGCAAGACGACCTTCTGGGTTACATCTAGTTTTATCCGGTACGTACGTCGCGCACGGCATTGCTCTGGTTAAGCTGGTTGTAAAGGTCGAGGACAGAGACTGTCTTTTTCTTGTGCTGTTGTGTCCAGCCACGAGCTTCGGCTGGAGGATGTGGGTCTTGGGTATCGGGTGTAGGACTGACAGGCGTAGCCATAGCGCTAGTGGCGCTGATGGGTGCCGCCGGTGGGCCGGTGAGGTATTAATATCTCGTTCAAATTCCTCAGGGTATTAATACCTGGGTATTATTAATATCTGGCCGGGAACGCCCTACCATGGACCCTCACCCAGGACTCTGCCAGCTCCCAGCGGCTGCACCTCGCTTAGTGTCACCACCCAAGGGCTCGCTATGGGGTAGGACCTTCGATCGTGATACCAATCCCTCCCAGTTTCTCACACCCTCGGATTCTCACACACGACACGGGAGAGCGGCTCCTCCTGATAGCAGCGAGTAGAGCCCGAGGAGTCTGCACCGCTCCTCGCCTGCTGCTGCCACCGCGCTACGGACCGACTGGGGATTTGTGCAATGTTTTGCAGAGGAACTTAAGATCCGGCTTAACTGTGGCTTTTATGCGTAAAGCTGTTCTGATGAGTAGCCCAGTGGTTGAGGAACGCTATAGTCATGAAGGATGAAGGGAGTAGTCGCTGCTTTTTTTCTCATAGGCAGTTGTAGGTATTGTTTTGCGCTCTCCGTGAAAAGTCCATTCCGTGAACGGCACGACGCGCAAACTTGGCCAGCCAGCGTGCAATGGTGCGAGATGGCTGCAATATTACTATGGGCTGGCAGCCGGCCGCGGTTTGGCAGCTTATGCGGGACATTATTCATTGCAGTATCGGCCAGGCCGTGGTGCGCGTGTGTCTACAGCAATGCTCGCCGCCCCGCGCACTAACGCCCTGCCGGGCGACTGCTTGCGCAGGGCTGGGTATCTCATACCAATCCCCGCGCCACGACGCACCGCAGCCGCTGCTCGCTATGGACCGGTCGACCCACAAGGCCAGTGCGCTCTGTTTGCATCCCACTGATCGCCTGCGCGGTGTTGTCAAGACGGGCTTCCTCACACCTGCAGGTGGCCTGTCGCGCCGAGAGTACTATCATCGGCGTTTCTTCGACAGCGTCATCCGCAAACACAACTCCAGCTTCGTTCCTGCGGACTGCTTCAAGTTCATGTCAGCGCTGCTCGAGTTCGACGACCACCCCGGCATGCTATACCGATTGACCAACCCCCGGGTGAGCAGGTTCAGCAGCACCCAGTGCCCGGTGTGGAGGCTGAGCAGCTAGGTGCCTTTGCCAATGCCGACATTAGTATACATAAGGACGTTGTACAGGCTAATCGCCCCTGGGTGAGCAGGTTCCACAGCAAGCACCTTTGCCTAAGCTGGCCTGCTCTGAACTAGTGCCACCTGTTGTGTGCAGGAGTATGGCTTAAACTATTTGAGGGTGGCCCTAAACCGAGCTGACTCACCTGAATTCATGGCTCAATCCCTGGTACCCTTCCTGGCTAAGCTGGGTCACGACAGCCTGAACAGTGGCATGTGCAGGAAGCCCCTGCTACAAGTGCTGGATGCTATTGCAACTTTCCCTGGCCTGCTGCCCTGCCTGGGCGACACCATCACCTCAGGCAGCCTGCCTGATGCCACCCCAGTGGCCTGGTTTGCCCTCACCCTGGCAATCAACTCTGAAGCAGCCCGGGCCAACCCTGAGCTGGAGGCATTGGTGCAGCCCCTGCTGGCCTGTGGCGGCGGGGCAGCTGTAGCAGCGAAGCAGCTGAGGCAGGTGCTGCTGTCAGGAGGGTTGAAACCCGGCAGCCAGGCACCGGCCCTCGAGGACCTGAGAGTGCAGGCAGGGGGCCGCCATGACAATGATGCGTCAAACTTCAGGGACATCAAGATCATCCCCACATCAGAGGAGGTGGGTAGCGGGCAGCAGGCAGCAAGCAGCAGGGTATGCATCCATTGCCCTCTTCTACCATGCATTATGTGGTGCTGACATCATGCTTGGTGTTCTTCCCGGCCAACAGGCATGCTGTCCTCACCTGCCCTATTTGCCCCTGGCAAACAGCGGTGAACAGACCACCCCAAGGCTGATTGAGGTAATGACTTCAATGCTGCTGACAGTTACATTTGCACGGCAAAACAGGTAGGCATGCCATGCCCCAAGAATTGTGCTTCTTCAAATCACATGCGTCATCCATATCCAAATACAGATGAGAACCATGCCCCACCATGCTCCACCATGCCCCTGACGGCTGCACTAGAGTAGCATAGGCGCAGGTCTACCATGCAGTCTATGGTGTGTCTCTGCAACAATTAGGTGCACTTGCCCAACCACTGCCCACACCACTGCCCACACCAATGCCCACACCACACTCATGCCAATGCCATGGCGCACTCCATGCAGGGATCTGATGATGATGCATTAGAGGCACAGCTGCTGGACCGCCAGTTTCGATTGCTGCGCGAGGACATGGTAAACCCCCTGCGGGAGGTGCTGAAGATTCTTGGTTGGGCACAGCAGCAGGAGCAGCAGCCGGCAGGATCCTCAACATCATCATCAGCATCATCATCATCATCATCATCATCATCATCATCAGCAGCAGCAGCAGCAGCAGCAGCAGCAGCTGCAGTACAGGCTACGTCAATGACCTGGGCACTGCCCACCATCAGCAAAGCCCAGGGCAGGCCCACCCAGGCAGCCATGCAGCAGGTGCTGCGCAATGTGTACCGCCAGGTCAGCGTGCTGGGCGTGAGCAAGCAGCCCCATCGCCCAGTGTGCGTCATGCTCAGCTTTGCGCTGCCACCCGGCCACTATATAAGCCAGCTGAACAAGAAAGAGAGGGAGGCTTACTGGAGAAGCCATGGTCGGGGTATCCTGCCGCTGAACTCCCTGGTCTGTCTGGCGGCCCAGGGAACACCGCTGCTCTTTGGCAATGTGGTCAGGTGAGGCGGGGAGGCTGGGAGGCGGGGAGGCGGGGCACACCAACAGCTGTGTCCACCAACAGCTCATGGCCTGACCAAGCGAAGGCGGGCCTGTGCAGCCAGCTGGTGAGCCACAGCACAACTCAAGTGTAATGATCACCAGCATTGGCATTTGACAAGCACCCCAATGCTGCTGCTGCATGCCACTCCATGCTGTTAGGCGCGAGCCAGCGGAGATGGCTGAAGCTCAGCCACTGGTTGGGGTGTCCTTTGAGGCGGGCAGGGGCCTGGAGCAGGTGCTGGCTTGGTCGGGCAAGACGTTGACCAACACAGTTCTGGTGCAGGTGAGGGGCAGCAATTTAGAAGAAGGAGGGGCTAAGCTACAGCAAACATAGACCAGGTGCCTGGGGTGCACTCATGCAGCCCTGCCCTCCCTGACCATGCTTTGCTTGTGGCTGGACAGTACTGGTGCAGCCTGGCCCTCACTCTCATTACCTCACTCTATGGCCATGGGGCATGTGACCGGCCAGCCCTCCTGCTGCTGCCTGGCTGCTGCAGGTGTCCACCAACCTGCTGAGCATCAGGCCAGTGCTTGAGGGGCTGCAGGCGCTACCCACGGTGCCACTGGCTGAGGAGCTGGTGTACGGCCAGGCCCCGCAAATGCCCAGTTACTTTTCTCACGCACAAGTGGAAGCTGTCATGGCGCAGCAGCAACTGGTGGGTGTAAGGCATAATACCATAGCACAGCACCATCCCATGGTCTCTAATGAGATGCTATGGCTGAGCAGCAACGACAAAGCAGCTCCCACCTGAACCTTGCAACGCCTCTAACTCTGCAGTATGCACAACACATGCTGCTATTGCTGCTGCTGCTGTGTGCAGGAGCTTGAGGAGGCTGGCAGGGCCCTTGACCCTAGCCAGACCGCAGCGCTGGAGCATGGTCTGGGCCAGCGAGTGGCGTTGATCCAGGGGCCGCCTGGCACTGGCAAGACCTTCATTGGCGTCATGCTGAGCCAGGCCATTGTGCGTCACAGCCAGGAGACCATCCTGTGTGTGTGCTACACTAACCATGCGCTGGACCAGTTCCTGGAGGCCCTGCTGGACAAGGGCATCAAGGACATTGTACGCATTGGAGGGTGAGAGGCAGGCCGCAGCTGGGAAGGCCTGACCGGCTGGCTATCAGAGCTCATGGCATTGATGCATCATGGCATTAGTATAGCACAAGCAGCGTGCAGCATGTTGCACAAGCTAGTAGCCAGTCTGTTGCATCTCATGCCCATTGCTGACTAAGAAACCCTGTTTACTATGCTCTGGCTTGCAACGGAAGCAGGGGCAGCAAGTCTACGCGCCTTGCGCCTTACAATGTGTGGGAGCTTGCTGAAGAAGAAGTCCGGACAAGGAGCAGCGCACGGCGTTATGGCACACTCCAACGATCACTCAGTGCTAGACTGAAGCACATACAGGACTTGGAGCTGGAGCTGGCGGCATTGCAACCACCAGTGCAGCACTTTGTGCCTGGCAAGAGGAAAGGAGGCAAGAAGAAAGGAGGCAAGCCTGCCGAGCTGGAGTGGGTCGAAACCACGTTCGGGGCGTGGCACAGACACCAAGGCAGGATAGACGGAACGAAAGACGAAAACCAAGCACCGCGCAGTGGTGGAGATGACAGCAGCAATCATCAGGGCTATGATGAGGAAAAGGATGAAGACAAGAGACAGCTGCAGCCCCAGCTCCAGCCCCAGCAGCGCCTTGGCCTGTGGAGTGTCTTGCTGCCCAGCATTAGGGCAGAGCAGCCTGACTTTGAGAAGCAGCTGGTGGGCGAGCCTGGCTTCAGCATGTGGTGCCAAGGGGCGGTGACGTCCAATGCTGGCAGCCACTCTGCATCATCAAAATCCCGCGGCAAGCCCAAAGCTAAGCCTAAGCCGATCAGCCTTGCCACACCCAAGCGGACACACCACAAGCCCCAAGCTGAGCCTGCACCTGAGCTGGCCCAAGGCAGTCTGTGGCAACTCAGCCCAGCTGAACGATCTGACCAGCTGAGGGTTTGGAAAGACGCCAGGCAAAAGCAGCTGTGTGAAGATGTGGCGGATTGCATGCAGAAGGTGGATGATGAACAAGGGGAGCAGAAGGCGCTGCGTAGCAGTGGCTGGCAGGCTGTTTTAAAGAAGGCCCGAGTCATCGGCTGCACTGTGACTGGAGCTGCTAGCCACAAGGCGCTGCTGGACGCCCTGCAGCCAGGCGTGCTGCTGGTGGAGGAGGCGGGCGAGCTGCTGGAGGCGCATGTGCTTACCAGTAAGTTGGCAGTGGGGCCACTTGGGGTGTTGCACTCGTAGAATTTAGTACCAGGCCCCTTGACCAACCTTGCCTGTTTAGGCTCAAACTTTGCAAAGCTACTAAAAAGAAATCAGGTCGAAAAAGTCTTAGCTTTACATCCTTAACACAGTCCTTAACATCCTTAACACAGTCCTCAACGTCCTTAACATGCGGGCCACGGGCCACCGAGCCTCCGCCTTCGACTTTTTTTGACGTAGTTTCTTTTGGGGTGGAATCCTGATGTTACAAGCCACCAACGGGCCAAGATTTCGTCAAAACAACCAAAGCCGGTCAAGGGGCCTGTCTACTAGTATCTGCGAGTGTGCTTCTTAGCCTGGCACTACTGCTGAAGCCTGACACCACTTCATCATCCATGTCAGGGGCCAGGTTTGTCCCACTCAGGGCAGTAACACATACATACCACCTGCATTGGACCCCATGCAGGCCTGAGCACCAAGACAAAGCACCTGGTGCTGATTGGCGACCACAAGCAGCTGCGGCCCAAAGTGGAGAGCTACAGCCTGCAGAAGGAGTCAGGCCGGGGCTATGATTTGAACGTGTCGCTGTTTGAGCGCTTGGTGCTGGCTGGCTTCCCTCACGCCTCCCTAGCCGTGCAGCACCGCATGCACCCGGACATCTCACGCCTGGTGCGGCCCACCTACCCCGCCCTGCATGACCACCCCAGCGTGGCCCAGCACCCGGCTGTCAAGGGCCTGGGGCAGCACCGAGTGGTGTTCATCCACCATGAGGTGCCAGAGGATGGCGAGGACAGCAACAGCGGGTGGCACGCGTCAAAGGTGCAGCAGAGCAAGGTGAACAGCCACGAGGTGGGCATGGTGCGGGCGGTGGTGACCTACCTGCTGCAGCAGGGCTACGCCAAGGAGCAGCTGGTGGTGCTGACGCCCTACCTGGGGCAGCTGCTGGAGCTGAAGCAAGATCTGTCACACGAGTTGGAAGCCACGATTGATGCGATGGATATGGCAGACCTACGCAAGGCTGTGCAGCCGCAGCTGCTGGCCAACCTGGGCGCTAAGGACGAGGACAAGAAGCAGGGCAGCACTGGGCTACGGCTGGCCACCATTGACAATTACCAGGGGGAGGAGGTGGGTAAGGGAAAGGAAGGGGCTAGGATAGCTACGGGTTGCCCTCCAAAAAGGAGAAGCGATGTTGTGGTCCGGCTGGGTTCTGTATGGTTCCGTAGACTGGGCGTTAGCAGGCAGGGCCTGGCAGTGTGCTGCTGGTAGTGCCGGGCAGGTTCTGACGTAACAGGAGGGGCCGGGCTGGTTCTGACGTAACAGCGGCCAGACAGGTACCCCAGTAGCAAGGATGCGGTGTGCCAGTGACACTGCCCAGGTTGGTTCGCCATGCCCCTTTCTGTGGTGAATGTCTGCTGTGGTACATATCCGCTGCCTTGCGTGCCAAATACTTGTATAACAATGGGCCATGCATGGGCATCAGATTGTTGACTCAGCGCCCCGCGGCTCTACTGCACATCATGGCCTGGCTCTCCCTGTCATCCTGCCTTGCAGTCGGACATTGTGGTGGCCTCCCTGGTGCGCAGCAACAGCGCCGGCAAGGTCGGCTTCCTGAAGGAGCCTGAGCGCATCAACGTGCTGCTGTCACGCGCCCGCCATGGCATGATCCTGATCGGTAACGCCGACACCCTGCGCAACGCCAGCAGCAGCGCCGCCACGAGCCACTGGGGCAGGGTGCTGACAGCCATGGGCGAGGCGGGCCAGATCCACACGGGCCTGCCAGCCGTGTGCCAGCGCCACCAGCGCCCCATCCTGCCAGTGCTGGACAGCCCAGCAGCGTTCCTTCAGCGCTCGCCAGACGGCGGCTGCTGTGAGCCCTGCAGCGCCACCCTCCCCTGTGGCCACCCTTGCCAACTGCACTGCCACGCTGCCGGCCATGACACCATCAAGTGCAAGGTGCAGGTCACAGTCCTCTGCCCAGCCGGCCATGTGCACACTCGGCTGTGCTCCAAACGTGATGCGCCATGCCACACCTGTGTGGAGCTGAGGCGGGTGGGGGATGAGGAGGCGGCCAAGCTGAAGAAGCTGGTGAGTTGGAACAGGGTGGAGCGCCAGAATGAGATGACCCACCTAATGGATCCAGCTGGTGAGCTAAAACATCACTCGATGTGGCAATGGTGGTGGTGAGCAAGCGTTGCTATGATGAGCATATACGCTAGTTTTGTAGGTGCCACTTCAAGAGAGAGACCGTGAGGACCATTGCACACACTGCCTCACGTCACTGCTGCTGTACTCATCGCCATGGTGCCCTATGCAGCACAGCTATCACTCATAGCCAGCCATCACCCAGAAGCACGCTCTAGCCACAGTTAGAGCCAGCGCTGCCTTTCATGACTAGCCAAGCTGCTTGCTGTGCAGGAGGCGGTAGCCGCACGCGAGCGCTCCACCAGTGAGCAGGAAGCGGTGCAGTTGAGGGGCAAGGCAGCTGCCCTGCAGCAGCAGCTGCGGGAAGTAGAGGACGACCTGCAGCGGCGTAAAGCACTCATGGCAGCACAGATGGAGGCCAAAAGGTTGGAGCTTGCGCTGGAGCTACAGGTCAGGCCCTGGATAGCGGGACAACCTCTTGCCTCATGTCTGCTGTCCCTCTGCCTGCAATGCCCCCTTGATAACCACCGTCTTCCTCGCCCTGAGGGTAGACAGCACCAGGGCAGGCATCAAGGAGAGTACAGCACCAGGGTTGCCAGCCTCTCGCCTCAATGCCTGCTGTCCCTCTGCCTGCAATGCCCCCTTGATAAGCAACAATACTGCCCACAGAAGGTTGCCAGCAGAGGTGTGCATGACCTGCCCAGCAGCAGCTGTGGTCTGCGCATGGCCAAAGGCTAACATATGGTAGGACAAACCTGCCTGTCTGTACCAGGCCTAAGCTGACCTTGGCTGTGCAGAAAGCGCAAGCCCCTGCCCAGCTGGCAGCCTGGGCGGCAGAGCAGGAGCACCAGGCTGTGGTGGATCAGGCGGCTCAGGAGGAGAGGGCTGCAGCTGAGTGGCTGCGCCTTGAGGCTGACAAGCTGGTGTGTGTGCAACCGGCCTTGAACTCTGCCAGTCCTAAATGGCAAGGGAACTGGCAAGAGGCTGTCGATGTTGCTGATGGGCTGCCAGGGCTGCTGACCACTACTAATGACCACGTATTGCTGTGCCGCTGCCATAACCATACTATTCGTGCTGCTCAGGCTGCTGATGAGGCGGCACAGCAGGCAAAGCTGGTGAAGGAAATGGCGGATCAGGAGCGCCAGCTGGCAGCAAGCAGTGCACAGCTGCAGCAGGCCGAGGCTAACCAGCAGCGTGAACTTCAGCGCATTGAGAATGACAAGCGGAGAGTGGTGGCCGAGTCAACCAGCAAGCGTGAAGTTGTGCAGGGCAAGGCGCAGGCACAGCTGCTCAGTGCCACCACGGTGGGTGCTCAACCCTGGTTATGTAGTGCTGAAGACACGAGGCAGCAGGGTATGTGTTGGTGATTTTCAAGCAGTGAAAAAGTAAAGCTCCACCCTGCTTTGACACCGCATAGCGAAGGTCCACTCCAAGTCATGGCCGGCTGTGCCAGGCAGGACCCCGGCAGTTTGGGCAGGGAGCTGAGTGCTGCCTGCAGGCCTTGAAGTGGCGCGAGGCTGTGGCTGCTGCGGGGCGTGACGGGGCGGCTGGGCTGGAAGCACTGCGCCAGTTGCTGCAGCAGGCGGCGCAGGAGCAGCAGGAGGGCAGCCAGCAGGCGTCGGACACCCTGGACACCGTGTTTGGCTACAGCTCAGGCCTTGGAGCTCGCCTGATGCAGTATGCCGCTGCACCGCCAGCAGCAGAGGACCAGGTGGGTGGCCAGCTGCTTTGAACACCTAGTGAACACCTAGTGCACCACGCCCATGCCAATGTTATCAGGTCAGTGCCAGGGTTAGTGGCAGCTTAGGCCAGGTGGCAAGCTATGCAGCAGTGGTTGCCACTGAGGCTGTGCACTGTGCCTGTGCAGCCGGGCATGCCAGCCCCTGCTGCCCACAAGCAGTTGAAGAGGGGCCTGGCCCTAATTGGTGAGGCCAAGTGGATCCAGGCACTGGAGTTCTTTGAGGCCCAGGCTGCAAACACACCCAGCAACACTGAGCCCACCGCTTCCCTCCCCTCCCCTCAGCCTGACCCCAACAGCAGCCCAGACACTGTTTTTAGGGGCGGCAGCAGCAAGAAGAGCAAGAGTAGTGACACCGTGCTGGCAGCCTGCATCGCCCTATGCAAGGCCAAGCTGGGTCTCACCCTCCCCCCTGCTCCTCGCAGTTTGGTGAGACTGCCTGACATGGCAAGCAGTGGTGGCAAGACTGACTTGGCCTGGCCTGACCCGCTGCTGCACCTCAGCAAGGCCGTGAGTGCAGCTGCCCAGGCCAAGAGTGGTCAGGGTGGCCGGCAGCAGCCTGGGCAGAGCGCAGCCGTGGTGGTGGGGGAGGCGCTGGCCTGCCTGCTGCACCCAGGCACACCAGCCTGGCTGCCTGCGCCCCTGCAGCAGCTGGCCCAGGGGCTGCTGTTGGAGCAAGCAGCCACCTTTGCAGCCACTGGGCCAATGCTGTCAGGGCCAGCACCAGGCGCAGGGCAGCCAGGGGAGGTGCCTGCAGGCTGGCTGAAGCGAGCCAAGACCAGCCAGGCACTGAGCAAGCTGCTGCAGCTGACTGGCCTGGAGCCTGTGAAACGGGAGATGTTCAACCTGGCAGATCAGGTGGGCCACAGCATGCGCCTGGTGGTATGCTGGGCACACTGGGATTGGCATGGAGCCATGCTCTGCATTTTGTTCTGGGGTGCATGTTTTTCAAGTGTTTGTAACCACCATGGCTCCCATTTGTCACTCTCGTGGTTCTGGTGGTGATGGTTTTGCAATGTACCAAGTCACAAGTCAAGACATCTGAGTCTCAAGTCAAGACATCCAGTTTTGCTCCTGTGGTGTGTGGCCTCACTATGGCACATGGTCTGGTTGCCATGTGCCATGCAGGTGGAGCTGGAGAAGAGTCGAAAGCGTGACCTGAACAGTCGGCAGTACAACATCCGCTTCTACGGCAACCCAGGCACGGGCAAGACCACGGTGGCGCGTATCTATGCTGCGCTGCTCAAGGAGCTGGGAGTGCTGCCAGATGCCCAGGTCAGGGCGGGGAAGGCACAGAGCGCAGTAAGCCAGCAGCCGGGTTACAGTATGGCCGTAGCAGTGCCCAGAGCCAGCAGCGGGGGTGCAGTGTGGCTGTGAAAGTTCCCAAACACAGGGAGTAGGGCAATCAAACACATCAAGTTAGGGAGCAATGTGTTTGTCGACTTCCTGACCAGCAGAAAAGGCAGGGAAGCAGCACCACCACACATGCTGTTCAACACACAGCCAAACTAGCCAACATCATGAGCTACACAACCATGGCTTTCACATGCCACCCTGGTGCACAACATGGGTAGCTTATTAGCAATGACAAGCGACTGCCATGTGAGCATCATGGCCATTGGTGCTGGCCTCACTCAACCTGGAACTCAACATTGTAAGGGAGCATCTTCTCACATTACCATCACATTAGCAGGTCAACAGCAAGCTGGCACAGGCTGCACCTTCAGGACTAGCACGTTTCATGCAGCCCCGGCCTGCTATGTAAATACATCCCTTGCTCTTGATGAGGTAGTGACTTACGTCAGTTAAAGTGTGCACCCTGTATAGTTGAAGTCCACATATCAAGACTTATGAGGTAGTGACTTATGTCAGTGTGCACCCTATATAGTTGAAGTCCACATCAAGTCCACATCAAGAGATCAAGTAATGCATCACCTATCTTTGCAATGCCCAACCAAACACCTTGGTAGGTAAGCTGAGGCCTTCAGCCTCCATAAGGGCAGGTCCCTCCAATTCCGTTTTCCTCGTTTTCCTCTGCCTTACTCCCTCTGCCTTACTCCCTCTGCCTTACTCTCTCTAATGCACTTTGCAATGCCCAACCTTTGCAATGCCCAACCGAACACCTTGACAGGTGACCCAACGCGTTCAGCCTGCGTAAGGGCGTGTCTCTCTGTTACTCCCTGGTGCACTTTGCCCTGGTGTGTCTCTAATGGTGCAGGTGGTTGAAACCAGTGGCTCAGCTCTGGCCAATGGGGGCGTGGAGCAGCTGAAGAAAGAGCTGACAAAGCTTGAGAAGGGCGGAGTGCTCTTCTTGGACGAAGCTTACCAGCTGAACCCTAAGATTAACCCTTCAGGCGCTGCTGTGAGTGGCTGCATGCCTACCTACAGTGATGGAAGCCTGTACCTAGCTTAGTGGCGCTTGCAGCCCTTGCAGCCCTTGCAGCCCTTGCAGACCCACCTCCCTGGTCGTGGCTGGCTTGACCTCTTTACAACCAGCTGCCCTGCATTGCTCTGTGCCCAGTGCCTGCTTCCTGGCCCCTCCTCCAGGTGCTGGACTACTTGCTGCCAGAGATGGAGAACCGGCGCGGCAAGCTGGTCACTGTGCTTGCGGGGTACCAGAAGCAGATGGAGTCGCTGCTGGGCTACAACGAGGGCCTGCCCAGCCGGTTCTCGCGCTGCATCACCTTCCCTGACTACAGCGACAAAGAGCTGCTGAAAATCTTGCTGGACATCATCGCAGAGGGCAAGCCGCAGCCCTTCAAGCTGCAAGACGAGAAGCACGCGCGCATCGCCGCCCGTCGCCTGGGCCGGCAGCGTGGAACGGTTGGCTTCGGCAACGCGCGCGCCGTGCGGAACTTTTACGAGCAGGCTGTTGCTCGGCAGTCGGCACGCTGCGTGGAGGAGCGGCAGCAGGGGTCAAACCCTGACCTGTGAGTTTACCTGCACCTTGACTAGTGTGACTTATCCTGCTGCCCTGCATGGAAAGGGAAGGCAAGAGTGGGATGGTAGATAAGAGCAGTGCCCAGCAGCTGTGCATCTTCTTATACAGCCCAGCTGCTCTGTGCCTTGCTGCTGGCTACAGGTGGCTGCTGCGTCGAGACGACCTCCTTGGCCCCAAGCAGCTTGACGTGAGCAGCAGCAGCGCGCTGCAGGAGCTGCAGGCCAAGGTGGGGCTGCAGGCCGTGAAGGACAGCGTGGCCAACCTGCTGCAACTCATCCGCACCAATGCTGAGCTGGAGGAGGCTGAGAAGCCGGTGAAGGAGGTGGCGCTGAACAGGGTGTTCCTGGGCAACCCTGGCACAGGTCATTGCACTGCCTCTGGCTGACTGGCCTCAACTGCTGGGCTACAGGGACTAGCCATGGCTGCAACCTCTGAGTCAGGTTACCTGCAATGAATAGATGTGTCCTAGTTTACAGACATCCCTAAACGGGTCTGGGTACCTGCCATGAATGGACAAGTCCTAGCCAGCAGTCATCCCTCATAGTCAAGGTGGTAAGAAGGATCACAACAGTTGGCATGGTGCTGTCTGTAATCTCATCAGTAGATTAAGGCAAGTCAATGTGTAGGCATGATTGCAATGACCTATCTGGGTTCTCATGATGGGCAGTGCGTGGCCCGTGTACCACCCGGAGCTGGGACTGCTGCTGGTTGCTGACTGGATACTGCAGGCAAGACCACAATTGCGAGCATCTATGGCCAAGTGCTGCATGACATTGGGTTGCTCAGCAAAGGGGACGTGGTGGTCAAGAACCCGTCTGACTTCATTGGGTTGGTGAGCTGCTACTGCTGCTGGTGATGCTGTTGTTGGTATGGGTGTGGGTGGGCTGGGTTGAGATGCCCAGACAGCACTGCCATGAAAAGGGACTGGAACAAACTGTGGTGTGTTGCAGTGTGAGCGATCTGAGCTGGTACCAGGGTTCGACAGTTGGTGATACCTGGTACATACTGCTCCTCCCACCACCCTTAACCCGCAGCCCAACCTGGTCATGCTGCTCGCACGCCCAACTCTGGCACCGTGAAATGTTTGACACAAGACCAGGCAGGGCAGGCAGGCAGAGTGCCCTGAAGGCTCACTGCGGGTGTGGGCTTGACCTGGGTGACACGATGATGGTGCTGACTGTTGCTCTGCTGTGTGCCAGGTCCGTCCTTGGTGAGTCTGAGCAGAAGACTGTGGCCATCCTGGATGCAGCCGTGGGCTGTGTGCTGGTCATTGATGAGGCCTACAGCTTGAACCCAGGCTCAAAGTCTAAGAACCCCTACAAGGTCTGAGCACCTGCCTGCTGCTGCTAGCGTACCTGCTGCAGCCTGGCCTGCATTGCCACTCAACACCTTCGGTTTCTAGAGGCCAGGCACACCCTGCCTGATAGCACCTCTAGCCTACCCGCCGCCCACTCTGCCACCGCCCCCACTTTGCTGCCAACCCTCCCACCGCCTCTACCCAGCTGCCCACCCTGCCTCCACCTTCATATGCCTGATGATCTTGCTGCCCTGCTGCCCTGCTGTTCCCGCTGGTCCTGTGTTGTGCAGGAGGCCGTGATTGACACCATCGTGGCCAAGGTGCAGGGCGTGCCGGGTGACGACCGCTGCGTGCTGCTGCTGGGCTATGAGGAGCCCATGCAGGCGCTGATGCGGGAGGCCAACCCAGGGCTGGCGCGCCGCTTCCAGCTGGCCAACGCCTGGACCTTCCAGGATTACAACGATGAGGAGCTGCTGGCCATCATGAAGGAGGCGGCGCGCAGGAAGGGCTGGGAGCTGGGCTGGCCTGAACTCAGGGCTGGGGTCCAAGTGCTGGACAAGGAGCGCCGCCGCCCTAACTTTGGCAATGCCGGCGCTGTGAACAACTTGCTGGCCACAGTGGCCATGCGCATGGAGGCCCGCATGCAAGGCATGTCTGATGCGGCCCGGGCTGCTGCACAGCCTGTGGCTGCGGACTTCCTGCCGCCTGGGGACGCCAAGGCAGTGCGGGCAGACCAGGTGTTCAAGGACCTGGTGGGCTGCAAGGAGGTGAGTAGCGAAAGGATTGGGCTCCACCATGTGCAATGGCAGCGGAGGCAGAGAGTAGGGCACAGTTACGGCACGGTGGCAGGGCATGCCTTAGGGTAAGGAAGTCCATTGATACCAGTCTGTGCCCTGGCTGCAGGCGCTGGCCAAGCTGAAAGAGTGGCAGGCCACCATTAAGGCGTCCCAGCGAATGGGCAAAGACCCCCTAGACAGCTTTGAGCTGAACTTCAGATTCGTAGGCGCACCAGGTCAGGCAGTGGGGCTGGGGCTGAGCTGCATCCACGACCTGCAGCAGCTCATGGCCACCAGCACCGTGCCTGGACACCAGCAAGCCTGGCTGTGAAGGTCACAGTGTTGATGTGAAGCAGGCAGCGTCTGCTGCATGTACCTTGCGACACTACAGCAGGCCAGCCGCGGGCCAAGCCATGCTCTGCCATTGCTGCCACCTGCTGCCATCTGCTGCCACCTGGCTGTGTGCCGCTGGCCTGCAGGCACGGGCAAGACCACAGTCGCCCGGCGAGTGGGCATGCTGTTCAAGTCCCTGGGCCTGCTGAGCACTGACGAGGTCACCAGCTGCTCGGCGTCAGACTTCATGACGGGCTATGCAGGCCAGACCGCCGGCCAGACCCGCAAGCTGTTTGAGACGGCAGTGGGTGGGGTGCTGTTCATTGATGAGGCCTACAGGTGGGAGGCGCCTAAGGCCTGCGGGGCAGAGCTGCTGTGGCCGCTGCTGGTCCTGCACACCGCAGCCAACCTGGCCCGGCCTATCCAGCAGCTGACATGACCATGTTGTTCTACTATGCAGGCTGGACCCGGCTTCAGGCAATGTGTATGGCCGGGAGGTGAGCTGGCTGGACCTCGCCCTCCTCACCACTCTGCCACTGCGCCCACTGCTCTGTGCTTTCTGCCCTGTCCTACTTGCCTCTTGACATAGCCTTGCCTCTGCCCTGCTGCCCCACTGCCTGCTGCCCTGCTGGCCCCAGGCCCTGGATGAGATTGTCCAGCTGTTGACAGAGCCGCAGTTCATGAAGAAGATGGTGGTCATCCTGGCAGGATATGAGGCAGAGGTGCGATCAGCTGGCACCAGGGCACTGCTGTGCTTGCCTGTTGTATGCGACCTGGGTGCGCTAGCCGCCCCTTGTCCTGGCTGCTGACATCAACACTAAGCTGCTAGGGCAGTTGGTGTCCGGCTGCATGGCTGGCTGTATAGCTGGCTGGTTTGTTACTCTAGCAGACACTGCAAGATGCTGCACCCCATACTGACCCAGGACACATGCAGGACACCTGCCGCCGGACTGATGTCTTGTAAATCATAATGAACAAAGACAGATGCATGCTGTGACAGAAGCAGGGTCCATGGCCAACCTGACTGACCGATGCCGCATGCAGCAGGTTGATGGGAACAGCAGAGCTTCAGGTCTAGACCAATGCTGATGTTGCTGTCGTTGCCAGGCTTCCATGTCGTTGCGAAATCTGGGTAATGACATGTTTACGGATCAAATGCATGCTGTCACAGCAGCGTGGTAAGACTGCCTGGGCACTGCTGGGTGTTGCATGCAGATTGACCAGCTGCTGACCGCCAACCCAGGGTTGAAGAGCCGGTTCAGCGAGCGCCTGCACTTCCCTGACTTCAGCTGCAAGGACGCCTGCAGCCTGCTGCGCAAGCAGATTGAGACCAAGCACGGGCTGGAGCTGGATCCCAAGGCTCTTGCTGGCCTGCCAGACCTCATGCAGCAGGTCAGGGTGGGCAAGCGGGGCCAGGCTGCTGCAGGGCTGCTCCACATCAGGCTGCATGCTCCGTCATGACATACCAGCCACTGTGTGCATCTTTAATGTGCGCCTGCTGCTTCTATGCGCCCCTGATGTTCTGATGATGGGTCGTTGCTTGCTGCAGCTCATTGCTGCTCCTGGCTGGGCCAATGGCCGTGATGTGGGCACCTGGGCTGACCGCGTGTTCAGGACCTGGTCGCTGCGCACCACACGGGACCAGGTGAGGGTGGACTGATGCTGCAGCCTGTTGGTGGGGCAAGGCAAGGCAGGGATGATCCAGTGCTGCGCCATTGGCCTTACATTCAAGGCAGTGATGTGTGAGATGTAGCCGGTGGGATGGGGTCAGGCACGACATGGGAAGGTGAAGGTCATCGTGCAACCACTGGCGGCACTGAGGGACACTGCAGCAGCCAACGTGAGTGCTCTTGCACAAGTACATGGCCACTGGTTGCCTGGTTCGCTCACTTTACTCCTTACCGCTAAGCACATCAGGGTCAAGGCGTAGGATGTGGTACAGTGTAGCTTTGGCGATGAGGCGTATGGTTTGACGTGACTGCATGCTGCCTGGGCCACCATGTGCAGGAGCAGGCAGGCAGTGAGGGTGGCGAGGGCGGTGAAGCAGTGAGCCTGGCTGACCTGCAGCAGGCGCTGGACTCCTGCTTGGCCAGCAAGGCCAACGTGCCTGCCAGCAGCAAGCCAGCTGGCCCCTTGCTGATGCCACCACACTTGCTGCCACCACACCTGCAGCAGATGCAGCACGCCCCCGCCCCTGCTGCTCCTGCCCCTCCAGCCCCTGTGCGTGCCCCTCCTGCTGTTGCCCAAGCCGCACCTGTTGTGGTAGATCAGTCAGCACCACCAGCCCCACCAGAGGAGGCAGAGCAGCAGGAGGGGGCCGCTGAGCTGGCGGCTGTGGCGTCAGCCTTTGACCGCCTGGGCCCTGAGTTCCTGGCAGACCTGCAGGGGGCCCTGGAGCAGCAGGGTCACGACCTCCACAACGAGGCTGTGGTGCAGCGGCTGGCAGGGGACGGCAGCCTGCCTGACGCCCTGCTGCCCCTGCTGGCCGGGTCAGCTGGCAGCGCGCGTAAGCTGGCCATGCTGCGGGAGATGGTGCGGCAATGGCAGCGGGCAGTGCAGCAGCAGATGGAGCTGCAGAGGAAGCTGGCAAAGAAGGGCAAGCGCCCAGTGTGGCGCTGCGCAGTGTGTGGTCGCTATGGCTGCCCTGTCGCACCCTACATTGAGCGCTATGAGGAGTTCGACCTGCCGTGAATCGAGAGGGGCAGCGGCCATTTGCCTACGGGCATGGCGTACTGTCTAGTCCTCCAACACGCTGGCTCATGTTAAGCCTTACATTGAGAGCTATGAAAAGGTCGACCTTCTGTGAAGGTCAAGGGGGGCAGCGGCCGTATGCCTAAGAGCCGGCATGGCAGATTGTCTAGTCTTGTACATGCTGGCTCATCGCATTACTTGAGGGGCTGACAACCCATTTGTGAGGGTGTCTCACTGAGCTTGGGGCATGTACATCTGGGTACTAGGGGAGATGGCTAGGTTTGATGTGCGTGTGTGGCTCTTTGAGATGTTTATTGAAACAATGTGCTGTTGTGTGGTACTTGTGTGGTGCACATGCTTGTACCCTTGCTGGCCTGTGCAGTGCAGGCTGCGACCCAGGTCTCGAGAACCACTTTCAGAACAGTCTTCCTATACTTCGCAATTATTGGAAGGGATGCAAATGCGGTGTTGGAAGGCAGCAGGCTTAACGCTTGACGAGCTCATACCCACTTGCGCCCTGATCATCAGCAGCAGTCGGCCATGCGCGGCATGCTTTAAACTTGAAAGCAGTCATCAACCCTAGCACCTATAGCTCTGCAGTGCTTCTCGGATGCTGAGCTCCAACCTGCCCTGGGGCCACCTCCTTCAGCTGCTGCTTGCATGGTGCCGTGCTGTCTGGCTGCGGATCCTCCACATCACACCTAATGGGAGTGACCATGCAAGGCCCAACTCGTGCAGCTTCCCTTACCCTGACCCTTCCGCCCTGACTTCTGGCTGCTGCACCATGCCTGACGCTATAGGCTGCTGGCTGTTGAACTCGGGGGCGGGGAGCGGTATTGAGGGTTTGAGCAGGGTGGAAAAGGGACGGGCTGCTCCTGGCCCATGACCTGGCCTCACCCTCAATTCCCGCCAGAAGGCAACCATGAAGGTGACTCGCTACAGCCGAGTTGACCCCAGGGCTGTGATGTGGTGGCTAGGGTTTTCCTTCACGGAATGCTGTTGGTCGCCATCACTCTCACAGCCCAGTGGGTCCAGGGCTGTGGGATACGGGCTTACGGAACACGGATCCGCTTACGTGCTTACCGTGATACGTGGTCACACGCGTAAGGTTCCGCCTAACCAATCCGTAAGGTTCCGCCGTAAGGGGCCCATGCAAGCATGCGGGGCATCTTTTTCGCCTTTCCCCTTCCGCCTTCCCTGCTTCCGCCAACCCTGCTTCCCCTGTTTCCGCAAACCTAGAGTAATTGTTGTACTTTGTTACTCATCCCAACCTCTCGCAGCCCAACCATCGGCCATTAACATCAACTTCAGCCTCGTGCCTAAGCAGGTCTGCACTGTCACAGCAGCTGCTGGGTTGCTAGGCTGCCAAACCTTCAACCCTCCCCATCTCAGCCATGCAATGAAGTCATGCATGCAGTGAACTGGCGCCGTTGTAGCGTGCGCCACTGACGTGAGTATTGCGCCAGATGCCTTCCAGCACCTGCACGACATGGTAGTAGTAGTAGGTGGCACAAGCAGAAAGATGGCACAGTACTAGGTGGCACAAGCAGAAAGATGACAGGATGCCTCTTTGGCTCACCTCTTGGTCCTAGCTCTGGTCCTGCTCTCGTACTCCTCCCAGTCTGCATCCGACAAGGTCTTTGGCTTGCGCTCTAACACTCTCCTGAGTGAACAACACCGAAACATTGCATCACATGCACATGCAATACACATGAACATGCAGCATGCCACAGCATGCCACAGCAGGGCAGCAAGGTAGCAGGGGAGCAGCGGCGGTGTTGAATCAGCCAGTGCTGCTAATTCTTAATCATTGAAGTAGATGTAGGCCATGATCCACATGCGTCCCAGGATCAGGCTGGCGCGCTTGTCACTCCACACGTGGCTGAAAGCACTGAAGACCCGCTCATTGGCAGCAGCTGTGGCGGGGATGCACAACACCCGTTGAGCCACTGTCTGCAGTTCCGGGGCGAAGTCTCCGTGCAGCCGCCACCAGCGGACAGGGTCCATAGTCAGTTGAGGGGCGAAGTACACGGCTGACAAGCTGGTGCGTGAGAACAGCACCACATCTGGCTGCTGCACCACATCTGGCTGCTGCCAGATTGCCAGCTGGCTCAATGCTTCAGCAGCTGGCCGGCACCCTCGCTGCCATCCTCAGTGGCCAGCTTGACGAGGAGCTGCTCAGCTAGTTTCCTCTGCTCACGTGTGATGTGTTGCGATTGGCGCCTGTAGCGAGGGTCCAGCAGTGCTGCCAAGTGGCACAAGCAGGTAGATGGCACAGTGTGATAGGATGCCTCTTTGGCTCACCAATGCTACTTTGGCTCACCTCTTGATCCTGGTCCTAGTTTTGGTCCTGGTCCTGTGGGGTCTTGCGCATCCACCTCTCGTACTCCTCCCAGTCTGCATCTGACAAGGTCTTCGGCTTGCGCTCCAACACCCGCCTGAGGAAACAATAACGCAACAATGCAGCACATGTAGCATGCCGCAGCAGCATTAGCAGTAGCAACAGGGTAGCACAGTAGCAATGTAGCAGGGCAATAGCAGCAGTGTTGCATCAACCATCAGAAGTGAATTGGCTAGGGCAGCAATAACAACTTGTATCTACCAGGCCCGGTGCTTACTTATTGAAGTAGATGTAGGCCATGACCCACATGCGTCCCAAGGCTGTCACATGGCTGAAGGCACTGAAGACCCGCTCATTTGCAGCGGCTGTGGCGGGGATGCTTTCTGAGTGGCCCAGTGACGCCGGGGATTTGCTGCACATCCTCCGCAGTGGCCATGGATGACCGGCGCAAAGTGTCTGCATCTGAAGACGCTGAGTGGCGCGTGGTGACCCCAACTCCATGACAGTCGATGTGCGCTCGTCGCGACGCACTAATTCTGCTGCGGGGCTTGAAGGTCACTGGGTGCTTCACACATACGGGTGGCGGTTGGATCCGGATTTGACCCGTATTACTTACGGATATACATACGTACGGGTTACCACCCGTATATCCGTAACTTACCCCGTATAGTCACAGCCCTGAGTGGGTCACATCCCGCATGGCACACTCCCGACCCTGGGATGGGTGGTCTTTCCAATGCGGGGTAACGGGGTAGAGGGGAACGGGGGAATGCACTTTTTACCCCCCGTTTCCAATGCGGGGGTATGGGGGAAAATGGAGGTTGGGTTTGTTATGTTGCGAGTTTTGGCCAGAGGCCGCGAGCCTATCAAGAGCTGGCACCTTTGCTTTCACCTCTGCTTGCATCTTTGCCCAGCCAAATGTTCGCTGTTGGTGATCGTCGTCGGCGCGAGGTTGAGGCTGAGCTAATGATTATGGTAGCTATTGCGCAAGTGGAGGAGGAGGAGCAGGATGAGGCTAGGTAAGTATAACACAACCAGCATCGACCCTTGAGCGACCACCACCACTGCGGGCCGCAGGCCTTACAACCGCGTATGCCCTTATTGGAAGCGACCTCGCTCGTACAAGGCACTGTATCCCAATTGCTTGGCCTCACTTGATCCACAAGCTTACAACATCGAATTCCACGTGCCCAGGTATCATCTCTGCTTGTGCACCTATTCTGACCACCACCTCCCAGAACCTCTCCAACTGCATTGACCAGCCTGCATTGGCCAGCCTTGATCAGCTCGACAATGTAGGCCATGTAGACCATGTAGGCCATGTAGGCCATCAGCCCGGCAATGTGGCCTGAGCCTAGCTATCATGACTCAGTTCTTTGTAGTTTGTTGTTCTTTTCATGTTTGTTGTTCTTATCATGACTCAGTTCTTTGTAGTTTGTAGTTTGTTGTTCTTTTGGTCCGCTTTTGTCAAGTCCCAGAAGCTTCCCACACCTTACAAGCAGAACCAAGGGTGTGCAACTATGTGCAATGATGTGCAAGATGTGCGGTGATGTGCAATGCGCGGTGATGTGCAATCGTATGGGCTGCTACAATCGTCAGCAAGTCATGGTCACGATCTCCTCGTGCTGGGTGCCATCGGGCTGCGTGCCATCGGGCTGCGAGCCATCGAGCAGCATGCCATCGGGCTGAGTGCCATCGGGCTGCGTGCCATCGGGCTGCCAGTCATCATCGAAAGCATCGTAGTACCCCGTCATTTTTCCCCCCGAGCACTTTTTTTGCTACCGCGGGGTTCGGCTAGGGTAGCAAAAAGCGAGGAGGGGAGGGCGGTTAGGGACCAACCACCGCCATTCCCCTGGGGGGATTCCCCAACGGCGCAAACGGACTCGCAGGGGGTCACCCCGGCCATTGGTCCCGCCAACCCATGACAGGCCTGCGCATCGCACCACGCGCTATTGAAGGGTAGCTGAGGCTATCGCGGTAAGTCACGCGCGCTGAAACTCGCGTTTTGGACTGAAGCCTTGTCCCAGTACACCGCCCGCCATTCCCGTGGACTGTGAACATGGTCGCTCGCTGCAGCCTGGGGCTCAACGGGGTGCCACCGTACGTGGGTCGCAGGTCGAAGCGCAAGAT
Organism: Haematococcus lacustris; assembly: GCA_030144725.1. NCBI lineage: Eukaryota > Viridiplantae > Chlorophyta > Chlorophyceae > Chlamydomonadales > Haematococcaceae > Haematococcus > Haematococcus lacustris. The sequence goes on from JASKMD010000031.1 coordinate 3,049,342, forward strand.
TCCCTGGGTTGGGTCGGGACCCCTCATGGCCCGTGTACTTCCTAAAACCTGGCCCGGGTCCTTCGGACACCTGAGCCGGGACCTGCCTGATCCTGCCTCCAAGCATGCACAGCATCTCCCTCAGGTGTCAGCAGCACCGTGCGTGGACTTTGTTTCGCTACCGTGCACTCTGCTAAAGCCTTGACCCCATCATTCCTGGGCTTCTGTCAAGACGATAAACTGTCAAGACGATAAAAAAATGACAGTGCCATGCACCCAGCTTGCACCGACCCAGCTTGCACCGAGCGAAGCGTGGCGTGACTCAGTCTCGTGGTGTAGTGACATGGCGTGGTAGCACGGCTCACTGCGACGGCCTGCGGCGCACTACGAGCCTGCCTCATTAGTGCGAACTGCTACGGATGCCACGGAGCGCCTCGCTTCCCTGCTCTTGTAGCTGGGTCGCTGCTTGTTTGCGCTATCTCAGTTTTCGACCTGGTGGCGGGCGGTGTACTGGGACAAGGCTTCAGTCCAAAACGCGAGTTTCAGCGCGCGTGACTTACCGCGATAGCCTCAGCTACCCTTCAATAGCGCGTGGTGCGATGCGCAGGCCTGTCACGGGTTGGCGGGACCAATGGCCGGGGTGACCAGGGGAACGGCAGTTGGACGGCGGTTAGAGGGGGAATAAAAATTCCCCCGCTGCGCTTTTCCCCTCAATCCCCCGTTACCCTCCGAAAAATTCCCCCGCATTGGAAAGACCCCCATGACCCCATGCAGCACTGCCCCATCAAAAACGGTTAGGCGGTTGACTCGGGGGGCCACCAGCCATCCATGCTGCGCCATGCGGGTTTGCATGAAGCGTTGAGGTGTGACCAGAGTGGGCCCTCCCACAGCGTCCGTGAGGTACAGTACTGAGCTGACCAGCGGGTTGCTGACTGCACCCTGACGGCCCTCATTGCCCTCATTGGCCGAGTCAAAGTGCAGCTGGTGCCCAGCAGTGTGTGGCCTGCGCACATCAGGGCCAGCGCCCATGCACACAGCACACATGGAAGGGCAGCAGCTGGGTAAGAGTGAGGTAAGAGTGGGAGGGCACATACAAGATAGCCTACGAAATGAGGTGTATATGTGAGCAGAGCCATCCCCATGTTAATTAGTTGGTCTGGCAACTGCAAGCTGACCAAGTTGGCGAGGTGCAGGGTTGAGGTGAGGCAGGGGTTGAGGAGAGGCAGGGGCTGTGTGGGAAGAGGCGGCCGGCGTGGGCCCAGATCATAGCAGCCATGTCCACCACCTCCTCCTGCTCACATCGTCCCTCAGTCATCCAACACTATCTTCACCTCCATCTTCACCTCCATCTCCACCTCCATCTTCACCTCCACCTCCATCTTCACCTCCACCTCCTTCACCTCCATCTCCATCTCCACCTACACCTACACCTCCTTCTTCACCTCCATCTCCACCTCCATCTTCACCTCCACCTCCATGTTCACCTCCACCTCCTTCTTCACCTACACCTGCATCTTCACCTACTCCCCCACCCCCATCGCCACATACACCCTTACCCTCATCTTCGACCTGGACCTGGGATGGGTTTGTTGTAACGAAGGGTGCAATCACCCACAGGCACTAACCTGTTCCTTGTCGGGTTGGCGAACCGGGCAGTAGTCGCTGCTTGATCGTGTATAAGTCTAGCGTGAGCATTTGGGTGTGGGTGTTCACAACAGGTGTGGGTGTTGTTTTGCTCTATCCGTGAAAAGCACAATCCGTGAACGGCACGACGGCCAAACTGGGTCAGCTGGCGTGCATTGGTGCGAGATGGCTGCAATATCACTATGGGCTGGCAGCCGGCCGCGGTTTGGCAGCTTGCGTGAAACCTCGTCCATTGCGGTAACGGCTAAGTCGCGGTGCGAGTGAGTATACAGCAGAGTTCGCGGTCCCGCGAGGCGACGATCTGCCGGGCGACTGGTTGCGCAGGGCTAGGTTTCTTAGACCAGTCCCCGCGCCACGTCGCATCGCAGCTGCTGCGCGCTATGGGCCAGTCGACCCACAAGGCCAGTGCGCGCTGTTTGACATGTAAACAGCTGGCAGCGCTCCCAGCACGCTGTCGTCAAGGACGGGCTTTCATCATCCCTGCAGGTGGCTTGTCGCGCCGAGAGTACACTCATCGGCGTTTCTTCGACCGGGTCATCCGCAAACACAACGCCAGCTTCGGTCCAGCGGACTGGGTGAAGTTCATGTCAGCGCTGCTCGAGTTCGACGACCACCCCGACATGCTGTACCGGTTGACCAACCCCCGGGTGAGCATGCCAAGCAGCAGCCGGGGCCCGGTGTAGATGCTGCGTAGCCAGGTGCCCTTTGCTGATACAGGCTGGTTCGACTGCAAGAGCCTTGGTAGGACATGGCCTGCTCTGAACTAGTGCCACCTGTTGTGTGCAGGAGTATGGCTTAAACTATTTGAGGGTGTCCCTGAACCGAGCTGACTCGCCCGAATTCCTAGCTCAATCCCTGGTACCCTTCCTGGCTAAGCTGGGTCACGACAGCTTGAACAATGGCATGTGCAGGAAACCACTGCTGCAAGTGCTGGGTGCTATTGCAACTTTCCCTGGCCTGCTGCCCTGCTTGGGTGAAGCCATTACCTCAGGCAGCCTGCCTGATGCCATCCCAGTAGCCTGGTTTGCCCTCACCCTGGCACTCAACTCTGAAGCAGCCCGGGCCAACCCTGAGCTGGAGGCATTGGTGCAGCCCCTGCTAGCCTGTGGTGGCGGGGCAGCTGTAGCAGCGAGGCAGCTGAAGCAGGTGCTGTCGCCGGCTGGGCCAGGCCCGGGCAGCAGTGGCCAGGCACTGGGCCTTGAGGATTTGAGACTGCAGGCTGGAGGCCGCCATGACAATGATGCGCCAAACTTCAGGGACATCAAGATCATCCCTACATTAGAAGAGGTGGGCAGCAGGCAGCAGGCAGCAGGCAGCAGGCAGCAGGCAGCAGGCAGCAGGCAGCAGGCAGCAGGCAGCAGGCAGCAGGCAGCAGGCAGCAGGCAGCAGGCAGCAGGCAGCAGGCAGCAGGCAGCAGGCAGCAGGCAGCAGGCAGCAGGCAGCAGGCAGCAGGCAGCAGGCAGCAGGCAGCAGGCAGCAGGCAGCAGGCAGCTGGCAGCAGGCATGCAATCTAATGCTGATCTGTAACACATTGGGTGTGGCGCTGACACCATGCTTGGTGTGCTGCCCGGCCAACAGGCATGCTCTCCTCACCTGCCCTTCCTGCCCTTACCTCCTAGTGGCCAACAGACCACCCCAAGGCTGGTTCAGGTGATGACTCAGGTATTTCAACACCATCTTGATTGAGTTGGCAGCTTTGTTTGCATGCCTATTGCTTTTTTTACACATCACATGCGTTGTGATTCTTCAAATTGCATACAGAAATCATGCTTGAAGCCTTGACGACTGCATTCAGGTGGCATTGGTGCAGGTCTACGAGGCACCATCACTACAAATAGGCTCACCTGCACACAAGTACCAACGCCATTGCGCATTTTATGCAGGCATCTAACAATAATGCTAAAGAGTCACAGCTGCTGGACCGCCACTTCCGGTTGCTGCGTGAGGACATGGTGGGCCCCTTGCGAGAGGTGCTGCGGACCCTTGGTTGGGTACAGCAGCAAGAGCAGCAGCCGGCAGCCAGCAGCCAGCAGCCAGCAGAATCCTCCTCCACAGCACCATCGGCAGCACAGGCTAAGTCAATGACCTGGGCGCTGCCCACCATCAGCACAGCCCAGGAGGCGCTAAACCAGGCAGCCATGCAGCAGGTGCTGCGCAACGTGTATCATCAAGTCAGCGTGCTGGGCGTGTGCAAGCAGCCTAACCGCCCAGTGTGCATCATGCTCAGCTTTGCGCTGCCACCTGGCCACTATGCAAGCCAGCTGAAGAAGAAAGAGAGGGAGGCATACTGGAGGGACTATGGTCGGGGTGCCCCGCCACTCAACTCCCTGGTCTGTCTGGCTGCCTGGGGCACACCGCTGCTATTTGGCACCGTGGTCAGGTGAGGAGGGGAGGAGGGGAGGAGGGGAGGAGGGGAGGAGGGGAGGAGGGGAGGAGGGGAGGAGGGGAGGAGGGGAGGAGGGGAGGAGGGGAGGAGGGGAGGAGGGGAGGAGGGGAGGAGGGGAGGAGGGGAGGAGGGGAGGAGGGGAGGAGGGGAGGAGGGGAGGAGGGGAGGAGGGGAGGAGGGGAGGAGGGGAGGAGGGGAGGAGGGGAGGAGGGGAGGAGGGGAGGAGGGGAGGAGGGGAGGAGGGGAGGAGGGGAGGAGGGGAGGAGGGGAGGAGGGGAGGAGGGGAGGAGGGGAGGAGGGGAGGAGGGGAGGAGGGGAGGAGGGGAGGAGGGGAGGAGGGGAGGAGGGGAGGAGGGGAGGAGGGGAGGAGGGGAGGAGGGGAGGAGGGGAGGAGGGGAGGAGGGGAGGAGGGGAGGAGGGGAGGAGGGGAGGAGGGGAGGAGGGGAGGAGGGGAGGAGGGGAGGAGGGGAGGAGGGGAGGAGGGGAGGAGGGGAGGAGGGGAGGAGGGGAGGAGGGGAGGAGGGGAGGAGGGGAGGAGGGGAGGAGGGGAGGAGGGGAGGAGGGGAGGAGGGGAGGAGGGGAGGAGGGGAGGAGGGGAGGAGGGGAGGAGGGGAGGAGGGGAGGAGGGGAGGAGGGGAGGAGGGGAGGAGGGGAGGAGGGGAAGACAGTGAGCAAACCCTGCCTGATGCTTTGCCCAACTGCAAGGGCTGCCAACTGGTTCGCCACAGAAATGTTCAATTGTGTTGATGACCCAGCAGTAACATTCAGTGAGCACCCCAATGCTGCTGCTGCATGCTGCTCCATGCTGCTAGACGTGAGCCAGCGGAGATGGCTGAGGAATTGCCGCTGGTTGGGGTGTCCTTTGAGGCCGGCAGGGGCCTGGAGCAGGTGCTGGACTGGATCGGCAGATCGTTGACCAAAACAGTTCTGGTGCAGGTGAGGGGCAGCAACTACAGTGGTCTGCATGCCCTACGGCATGGCAGCACATCTATCAGGTGCTCAAGGTGCTCTGGCCCTCTTGAGCATGCTCCGTCAGTCAGCATGCAGCATTGCTCTCACTCTTACCACCTCTGGCTCACTCTATGGCTATGGTGCATGTGACCGCCTAACCCGCCTGCTGCTGCCTGGATGCTGCAGGTGTCCACCAACCTGCTGAGCATCAGGCCAGTGCTTGAGGGGCTGCAGGCGCTGCCCACGGTGCCACTGGCTGAGGAGCTGGTGTACGGCCAGGCACCGCAGCGGACCAGCTACCTCTCTGCCGCACAAGTGGAAATGGCCATAGCGCAGCAACTGGTGGTGAGGAGAGATTCATCAAATGCCATCAAATGCCTGTCCACATAGCAATGACAAGCTCATCCACCAGAACAGACCAGGCAGTGAGGTGTGGTGCTGCTTGCAGGAGCTTGAGAATGCTGGCAAAGCCCTTGACCCTAGCCAGGTGGCAGCACTGGAGCATGGGCTGGGCCAGCGAGTGGCGTTGATCCAGGGCCCGCCTGGCACTGGCAAGACCTTTATTGGCGTCATGCTGAGCCAGGCCATTGTGCGTCACAGCCAGGAGACCATCCTGTGTGTGTGCTACACTAACCACGCGCTGGACCAGTTCCTGGAGGCCCTGCTGGACAAGGGCATCAAGGACATTGTACGCATTGGAGGGTGAGGGGGAGACCGCAGCTGGGGAGGTTTGACCGGCTGGCTGTTAGAGAATATGACATTTATGCTTTGCTATGGTCTTGTCATACAAGCAGGCAGCCAGTCTGTTGCATCACATGCCCATTGCTTACTGAGACATCAGCTTGCTATGCTCTGCTTTGCTATGGTCTTGTTTGCTGTGGAAGCAGGGGCAGCAAATCTTCACGCCTTGCGCCTTACAATGTGTGGGAGCTCTCTGAAGAAGAAGATAGGACAATGAGCAGCGCACGTCGTTATGGCACCCTTCAAGAATTGGTCAGTGCAGACTTAAAGCACATACGAGACCTGGAGCTGAAGCTGGCGGCATTGCAACCTCCGGTGCAGCACTTTGTGCGTGGCACGGAGAAAGGAGGCAAGCCTGACAAGTCGGGCTGGGTGGAGACCACATTTGGGGCGTGGCACAGACACCAAGCCAGACTAGACAGAATGGAAGCTGAGTACCTAGCACGGCGCAGTGGCAGAAGTGACAGCAGCAATCAGTCTCAGGCCAACAAGTCACAACCCCTGCCTCAAGAAAACCCCAGCTTGTGGGATGTGTTAGCTCCCTTCATTGAGGAAGAGCAGCCTGAGGCGTGGCTGCAGCTGAAGGGCGAGAATGGCTTCTCGAAGTGGTGCCAAGGGATGTCCAGTAATGGTCAGCCCCAAGCCGAACCCACACCTGAGCCGGCCCAAGGCTGGCCTAAGCCCCAAGTTGAGCCTGCACCTGAGCCGGACCAGGGCACTCTGTGGCGGCTCAGCCGCTCTGAACGTGATGAGCAGCTGAGGGCTTGGACTGCTGCCAGGCAGAGGCAGCTGTCTGAGTATTTGGCGGCTTGCATGCAAAAAGTGAACGACATGCAAGCTGAATTGAAGGAATTGCGCAACAGTGGCTGGGAGGCTGTGCTGAAGAAGGCACGAGTCATCGGCTGCACAGTGACGGGCGCTGCCAGCCACAAGGCGCTGCTTGACGCCCTGCAGCCAGGCGTGCTGCTGGTGGAGGAGGCGGGCGAGCTGCTAGAAGCGCATGTGCTCACCAGTGGGTTGGCAGTAGGGGGAGCCTGACTTGGGGTGCTCCTTCTTGGCACAACTTGGCTCTGCTGCTGTACTTGCTGCCAGTGCCAATGATACTGCGAGCCATGCATATATAAACATACACAATGGCTGTGAGGACTGTCAGGGGATGGCTTGTGAAGCCAAAAACCACTCCATCGTCCAACTCCTGCAACTCCTGCAACCCTGCAGGCCTGAGCACCAAGTCCAAGCACCTGGTGCTGATCGGCGACCACAAGCAGCTGCGGCCCAAGGTGGAGAGCTACAGCCTGCAGAAGGAGTCAGGCCGGGGCTATGATTTGAACGTGTCGCTGTTTGAGCGCTTGGTGCTGGCTGGCTTCCCTCACGCCTCCCTAGCCGTGCAGCACCGCATGCACCCGGACATCTCACGCCTGGTGCGGCCCACCTACCCCGCCCTGCATGACCACCCCAGCGTGGCCCAGCACCCGGCTGTCAAGGGCCTGGGGCAGCACCGAGTGGTGTTCATCCACCATGAGGTGCCGGAGGATGGCGAGGACAGCAACAGCGGGTGGCACGCGTCCAAGATGCAGCAGAGCAAGGTGAACAGCCACGAGGTGGGCATGGTGCGGGCGGTGGTGACCTACCTGCTGCAGCAGGGCTACGCCAAGGAGCAGCTGGTGGTGCTGACGCCCTACCTGGGGCAGCTTCTGGAGCTGAAGCAAGATTTGTCGGATGAGATGGGCGCTGCAGTCAATGAGAAGGATATGGCGGACCTGCGCAAGGCTGTGCTGCCGCAGCTGCTAGCCAACCTGGGTGTTGAGGACAAGGACAAGGACAAGCAGCAGGGCAGCTGTGGAGTGCGGCTGGCAACGATTGACAACTACCAGGGAGAAGAGGTGGGTAGGGGAAAGGAAGGGGCCGGGCTAGGTAATGGTTGCTACCTAAGAAGGAGAGGGGAGGGAGGGGGCGGGCTGGTTCTGTATGGGTGCATGCCTGCGTACCTCGGCTTCGCAGTTCCTCGTGAATGCTCTCGACCTCCGCCAGGGGCCTCCTGCCCCTGGCAACAGTCTCGGTCGTTTACAATCCTGGAGTTTTGTCATTGTAGTTATCCTCATCATAATGCTCTCGGACCGACAAGTACACAGCAAAGTCTCCATTTCTTTGCCAAAACCGTCACAACTTCTCCACCACCGCGCCAAAGTAAATAAACTTTACATCACTGAGTAGGGCTTGAAGCTGCTCAACAGTTGCAGGCTCCACAGGCTTGTCACAATACGGCCAAAACTCTGACATACCCCCCAAATAGGGTGTTAAGAAACTAACTCTACCTACCTTAACTGACTGAAACCCTACCCTGCTTTTTTAGGCATGTACTCACCATGGGGGCCATCACCAAATGCAATATAAATGGTTGATGAAAGTTGTGTTGTAAGTCGAAAGTTAAAGCATCACAATGTGCCCCCCCCCCCTACACGCAAGCCCCTCCGCCATACTTAGCTGCCCTCATGGAAACCTGCTCTTCCAGCTCCTGCCTGTTGTAGAGTTGGTCCACTGCCCGGAAATACAACGGAGGTTGCTCCTCCACTGAGCAACTAGCAGCTGGTCATCATATCGTTGGTCACATGTAGGCGCTTCCATGGTGCTGGAGTCGCCATGCTCTTGCCAGCTTGGATGGAGGCTTTAGCAGCCGCCAGCAGCTGCTCCTTGTTGCGGGGGTATAGGCTCGTCTTGGCAAACGCATGCTTCAATGGCTTCATTTGCTGCTCGGCAGGCCCTTGCTCACACGGACCTCGCAGGTCCGCTGCACTGCTCAAAGGAGGTCCAATCTGGTCACCCCCCTACCCTGCGCTTGGGCCCCCTTGACAATGCTGACCTGCTGCATCTCCTCTGCCTCGGTCAAAGCTGTCGGTCTCCCCCTTGTAGCAACCCTTTACCCCATGTTGATAAAGTCGTTGAGGGTGGAGCGGGGGCCTTAGCTGGCTCCATTGTGCCATTGGCAATGCTGGCAATGCTGGCAATGCTGGCAAAGGTCTCTTCATGCCTACCCTTCAGTGGTGCATGTCTATGTGCTACATGTACATGCCAGGTGCTACCCAGAATTGGATTAATACCGTACTCTCCCTTTTGATTCCCCATCCCGAATCGTTTTTTGTCCTTCGGGAAACCGGAAATGATTAAACAATGTATTTTGGGGGCTTTTGGGAAGTAGTCAAACAATTAGTTGACCTTGACGAAAGTGCTAGCAATGGACCAGTTGGTGGTCAGGGGCATCAGTGCCGCCAACGCAGCTGATAATCAACATCGCGAGCTCCTTATGCACAATAAAAAACGCGTCCAAATGCCTCTTGATCTGCTGCCAGCCTTGCAGTTGTGGGCAAGTACTAGATCAGCTCCTGCAGCCATCAATCCTGATGTAACCAAGGCTGGACCAGCCGTGCGCGAGCGTGGCAGGCCCTTGGGCTCGAAACAAACCCAAGCCAGCGGCAACAGGTTTGGCATGAGCCACTCCTTAACGACAGCAAGCAGAAGTGGAAGCAGCGAGGGGTAGGCGAGCCAGGCTGGGGCAAAGGCTGGGGCGGCGGGCCAGGCCGGGGCGGCAACAAGAGTGGCTGCTTTGCCCCGGGCAAGGTCGGGGGAGGTAGGCCAAGCTGGGGCAAAGGCTGGGGTCACAGGACAGGCAACGGTGGCAACAAGGTTGGCAACCATTTTGATGGGGGAGACGACCGCTCATATACGGGCAGCAGGCCAAGGCGGGGTGCTTGCTTTGGTCAAGGTAGCAGCAAGGGTGGCTGCAGGAGCACGCAAGTTTGAATTAGCGAGGTGAAGTGCCCCATGCCACGTGGTCAGGTGATAAGGCCACTAGAGGAGAGGCCACGACAGTTGATTGTGTGGACCATATGATTGTGATGCGAGATTAATGGGGTGTGAGGCTTGATTATTTGTATGCACGAAGACGTTCTCAAAATCGACTTTAGACGTACTTTGGCCATCGGGGAACTAGAAACAATAAGAGATATGGCTCGGAATTTATATTATTGTTATAATTTCCGAGGCCTATTATTATGGGATTTGTGGGCTGTATTATTCATTATGGGCTATCAGTGGGACATAATATGGGACATTCTCAATAGTGAGACACACCCTGCCAAAGATGATGTCTGTCTGCTACAGTAGTCCATGCACGTTGTTGACTCAGCGTCCTGTGGCCCTGCTGCACAACCTCGCCTGGCTTCCCCTGTCTTCCTGCCTTGCAGTCGGACATTGTGGTAGCCTCCCTGGTGCGCAGCAACAGCGCCGGCAAGGTCGGCTTCCTGAAGGAGCCGGAGCGCATCAACGTGCTGCTGTCACGCGCCCGACATGGCATGATCCTGATTGGCAACGCTGACACCCTGCGCAACGCCAGCAGCAGCGCCGCCAAGAGCCACTGGGGCAGGGTGCTGACAGCCATGGGCGAGGCGGGCCAGATCCACACGGGCCTGCCAGCCGTGTGCCAGCGCCACCAGCGCCCCATCCTGCCAGTGCTGGACAGCCCAGCAGCGTTCCTTCAGCGCTCGCCAGACGGCGGCTGCTGTGAGCCCTGCAGCGCCACCCTCCCCTGCGGCCACCCTTGCAAGCTGCGCTGCCATGTCAGCAGTCATGACACCATCAAATGCAAGGTGCAGGTCACCACCTTCTGCCCAGCTGGCCATTTGCACACCAGGCTGTGCTTCGAACCTGATGCGGCATGCCCTACCTGCGTGGAGCTGAGGCGAATGGAGGATGAGGAGGAAGCCAAGCTGAAGAAGCTGGTGAGTTGGAACAGGGTGGAGCGCCATGTTGAGAAGACCTTGCTGAGGCACCCAGCTGGTGAGCTAAAACATCACTGACAGCATAATGTTGGCAGCAGCAAAGCCTGCTGTGGTAATTGTGGTGGTGAGCAAGCATTGCTATGACGAGCATTTCTACATTTCAGCGAGCATAAATGCAAGTATTGTAGGCGCCAGTACTTGAAGAAGACCATGAGGAACCCTGCACTCACTGCCTCACGTCACTGCATCACCCACAAGCACGCTCTAGCCACACTAAGAGCCTTGCATAACTAGCCAATCTGCTTGCTGTGCAGGAGGCGGATGCCGCATGCAAACGGTCTGCCAGTGAGATGGAGGCGGTGCAGTTGAAGGGCAAGGCAGCTGCCCTGCAGCAGCAGCTGCGAGCACTAGAAGACGACCTGCGGCGACGTAAAGAACTTATGGCAGCAGGGATGGAGGCCAAGAAGCTGGAGCTGGCGCTGGAGCTGCAGGTCAGGCTTTCAAAGTATAACAAGGGAGGCAGCAAGAGTTGAAAGCAGGAGGGTGGCTGCACCATGTGCATGACCTGCCCTGCAGCAGCTGTGTTGTGTGCAGGCACCGACATTTGGCAGGACAACACTGCCTGTGATGCCAGGCCTGACATTACCTTGGCCGTGCAGAAATCGCAAGCCCCTGCCCAGCTGGCTGCTTGGGCAGCGGAGCAGGAGCACCAGGCTGTGGTGGACCAGGCGGCTCAGGAGGAGAGGGCTGCAGCTGAGCGGCTGCGCCTTGAAGCTGACAAGCTGGTGTGTGTGCAGCCTGTCCTGAAGTCTGTCAGCCCTGTACGGCAAGGGGACATGCAAGGGACTGTCAAAACAAAGATGGGCTGCCAGGGCTGCTCACCACTACTAATTACCACCAACCAATGTGCCGCTGCTGTACCATGCTGTCATGCTGCTCAGGCTGCTGAGGCGGCGGCACAGCAGGCAAAGCTGATGAAGGATGTGGCGGATCAGGAGCGCCAGCTGGCAGCAAGCAGTGCACAGCTGCTGCAGGCCGAGGCTGATAAGCAGCGTGAGCTGCAGCGCATTGAAAATGACAAGCGGAGAGTGGTAGCCGAGTCAGCCAGCAGGCGTGAGGTGGTGGAGGGCAAGGCGCAGGCACAGCTGCTCAATGTCACCACGGTGGGTGCTGAGACCTTGTGTAGCCATGCAGCAGCTGCTGACACGAGGCAGCAGGGTAACATGTTGGTGACTGTCAAGCAATAAAAAGAGTTGAGCTCCACCCTGCTTTGCCACCGCATAGCGAAGGTCCACGCCAAGTCATGGCCGGGTATGCCAGGCAGGACCCAGGTAGTTGAGGCAAGGAGCTGATCTGGGTCAGTGATGAGTGCTGCCCTCAGGCCCTGAAGTGGCGTGAGGCTGTGGCTGCTGCGGGGCGTGACGGGGCGGCTGGGCTGGAAGCACTGCGCCAGTTGCTGCAGCAGGCGGCGCAGGAGCAGCAGGAGGGCAGCCAGCAGGCCGCAGACACACTGGACACTGTGTTTGGCTACGGCTCAGGCCTTGGAGCTCGCCTGCTGCAGTATGCCACTTCACCTCCAGCAGCAGAGGACCAGGTGGGTGGCCAGCTGCTCTGACCACATGGCCAGCATCAGTACCATCAGCACAAGGTTGCACCACTACTCTGCTCATGCCATGAGGTCAGTGCCACTGACTGACAGCTTAGGGCAGTGTCCAAGTCCATCCGCAGTGGTCATTATGCCTGTGCAGCCCAACATGTCCGTCCTTACTACCTACAAGCAGTTGAAGAGGGGCCTGGCCCTAATGGGTGAGGCCAAGTGGATCCAGGCCTTGCAGTATTTTGAGGCTCAGGCTGCAAACACACCCGGCAATGCTGAGCCCGCCACTGCCACTGACAGCCATCCTGACCCCGGCAGCCGCCCAGGCACTGCCTTTGATTCCCAGCCTGCTGAGGGGGCCAGCAGCAACAGCAGCAACGGTAAGGGTGGAAACAGCGTGGTGGCAGCCTGCATTGCGCTATGCAAGGCCAAGCTGGGCTTTGCTCTTCGCAGTTTGGTGAGACTGCCTGACATGGAAAGCAGTGGTGGCAAGCCTGACTCCGCCTGGCCTGACCCGCTGCAGCACCTCAGCAAGGCCGTGAGTGCAGCTGCCCAGGCCAAGAGTGGCCAGGGTGGCCGGCAGCAGCCTGGGCAGAGCGCAGCCGTGGTGGTGGGGGAGGCGCTGGCCTGCCTGCTGCACCCAGGCACACCAGCCTGGCTGCCTGCGCCCCTGCAGCAGCTGGCCCAGGGGCTGCTGTCAGAGCAAGCAGCCACCTTCGCAGCCACTGGACCAATGCTGTCAGGGCCAGCACCAGGCGCAGGGCAGCCAGGGGAGGTGCCGGCAGGCTGGTCGCAGCGAGCCAAGACCAGCCAGGCACTGAGCAAGCTGCTGCAGCTGACTGGCCTGGAGCCTGTGAAGAGGGAGATGTTCAACCTGGCAGACCAGGTGGGTCACAGCATGCGGCTGGTGGGATGCTGGGCAGACAGGGATGTGCATGGATCCTTGCTCTGCATTTTGTCCTGGGGTGCGTGTTCTTCAAATGTTTGTAACCACCATGGCTCCCATTTGTAACTTTTGTGGTTCTGGTGGTGATGGTTTTGCAATGTACCAAGTCACAAGTCAAGACATCTGAGTCTCAAGTCTAGCTTTGCTCTGATGTTGTGTGGCCTCACCATGGCGCATGGTCTGGTTGCCATGTGCCATGCAGGTGGAGCTGGAGAAGAGTCGGAAGCGTGACCTGAACAGTCGACAGTACAACATCTGCTTCTACGGCAACCCAGGCACGGGTAAGACCACGGTGGCGCGCATCTATGCTGCGCTGCTCAAGGAGCTGGGAGTGCTGCCAGATGCCCAGGTCAGTGCGGGCAAGGGAAGCGCGTAGCAAGCCAGCAGCAGCGTTTCAGTATGGCTGTGAAAACGCTGAAGCTGTAAAATGCTCCACAACACCGTGTATTGTGTGTTTGTAGACTTACAGGCTGAGGCAAAGGTAGAGGACCTTCACCACACAATACGATACGATACACAGCGCACCTGGTAAACATTATGAGCAACACAACCATGGCTTTCACATGCCACCCTGGTGCACAACATGGGTAGCAAACTAGGTGACTGGTGGCTGCCATGTGAGCATCATGGCCATTGGTGCTGGCTACTGCCTGGACATCACCTGCATTGCCATCACTGTTCATCACCTCAAACGAGCATCATGTCAGCAAGTCAACAACAAGCCAGCACAAGATGCACCTTTGGAAACACGGTGCATGCCGCCCCAGCCCGCTTTGCACATGCTTAGCAACTACTTCCCTGGATGGGGCAGTGCTACATGTCTCAATGTCAATGTGTGCAGCTCAATGTCTCAATGTCAATGTGTGCAGCTCAATGTCTCAATGTCAATGTGTGCAGCTCAATGTCTCAATGTCAATGTGTGCAGCTCAATGTGTGCAGCTAAGACAGGTAAGTTCACCTACCAAGCCATTAGCCTTGGCATTGCTAGATTGGCAACCGTGGCAGGTGGCCTTTAGCCTCCATGGTGGGCCTCCATGGTTTAGCCTCCATGGTTTAGCCTCCATGGTGGGCCTCCTCGGTGTTTTCTCTCTTACTCTCTAGTGCACTTTGCCCTGGTGTGTGTGTGAGGGTGCAGGTGGTTGAGACCAGTGGCTCGGCTCTGGCCAATGGGGGTGTGGAGCAGCTGAAGAAGGAGCTGACAAAGCTTGAGAAGGGCGGGGTGCTGTTCTTGGACGAAGCGTACCAGCTGAACCCTAAGATTAACCCATCAGGCGCCGCTGTGAGTGGCTGCATGCCTGACGACAGTGATGAAAGCCTGTCCCTAGTTTAGTGGCGCTTGCAGCCCTTGCAGACCAACCGCCCTGGTCGTAGCTGGCCTGACCTCTTTACAACCAGCTGCCCTGCATTGCTCTGTGCCCAGTGCCTGCTTCCTGGCCCCTCCTCCAGGTGCTCGACTACTTGCTGCCAGCGATGGAGAACCGGCGCGGCAAGCTGGTCACGGTGCTTGCGGGGTACCAGAAGCAGATGGAGTCGCTGCTGGGCTACAACGAGGGCCTGCCCAGCCGGTTCTCGCGCTGCATCACCTTCCCTGACTACAGCGACAAGGAGCTGCTGAAGATCCTGCTGGACATCATCGCAGAGGGCAAGCCGCAACCCTTCAAGCTGCAAGACGAGAAGCACGCGCGCATCGCCGCTCGCCGCCTGGGCCGGCAGCGTGGAACGGTTGGGTTCGGCAACGCGCGTGCCGTGCGGAACTTTTACGAGCAGGCTGTTGCTCGGCAGTCGGCGCGCTGCGTGGAGGAGCAGCAGCGGGGGTGGTGCCCTAACCTGTGAGTCTACCTGCACCTTGACCAGATGCGACTTATCCTGCTGCCCTGCATGGAAAAGGAAGGCAGGACTGAGAGGGCAACTGAGTAATGTGCAGCTGCTGTGCATCGTCTTTTGCAGCACAGCTGCCTTGTGCCTTGCTGCTGGCTTCAGGTGGTTGCTGCGCCGTGACGACCTCCTTGGCCCCAAGCAGCTGGATGTGAGCAGCAGCAGCGCACTGCAGGAGCTGCAGGCCAAGGTGGGGCTGCAGTCCGTGAAGGACAGCGTGGCCAACCTGCTGCAGCTCATTGCCACTAACGTCGAGCTGGAGGAGGCGGAGAAGCCGGTGAAGGAGGTGGCTCTCAACAGGGTGTTCCTGGGCAACCCTGGCACAGGTCAGTGCACTGTCCAGCCAACAGTGAGTTGCTATGGCCTTGCCATGACCACCCTCAAGCTGTTTGCCTTTCTTCACAAACTTGCTTGACGCTTGCTATGACCACCCTCAACTTGTTTGCCTTTCTCCACACGCTAGACTTCATGTTGCCCTGTGCATGCACAAGCTCTGCTGCCAGTGGCTGGGTGTTCTCTGCAGGCAAAACCACAGTGGCCAGAATCTATGGCCAAGTGCTGCGCGACCTGGGTCTGCTCAGCAAGGGGGAGGTGGTGGAAAAGATCCCCGCTGACTTCATTGGGTGGGTGGCATGCCGTGACAGTGAAATCAATGCTACATCATTTAGGGCTGCTGTTCAACACAAGACCCGTTGTGGCTAGGCAGGCTGGGCAGGCAGACATGGTGCCCTGAAGGAACATCGCGGGACTGAGCTTTCCCTGCAATGGTGTGGCACAGGCATCGTCGCACAGGGCTGGGCATAGCTGCATCAGGCGAGCCTCAACCATGGCATGTTGAGTCTTATATTGTGGTGATACCATCGCAATGACTGGATCATGGTGATGACTTGATGATGGTGCTCTGCTGTGTGCCAGGTCTGCCCTTGGCGAGTCTGAGCAGAAGACTGCGGCCATCCTGGATGCAGCCGTGGGTTGTGTGCTGGTCATCGATGAGGCCTACGGCTTGAACCCCAGCTCAAAGGGTCACAGCAGGAATCCATTCACGGTCAGCTGCCCCACACGCGGCTGCTGCTGAACCGCACCTGTTGCAGCCTGCCATTCAGTGCCATGCAGTGCCATACAACATGAGTGATTGAGCTGCTGGGCACACCCTGCCTGCTGGCACCCTTAGCATCTCTAGCCTTGACCCTGCTGCCCACCCTCCCATCACTTCTACCCTGCTGCCCCACTGTACCTGCCTGCTGCCCCTGCTGGCCCTGAGTTGTGCAGGAGGCCGTGATTGACACCATCGTGGCCAAGGTTCAGGGCGTGCCGGGTGACGACCGCTGCGTGCTGCTGCTGGGCTATGAGGAGCCCATGCAGGCGCTGATGCGGGAGGCCAACCCAGGGCTGGCGCGCCGCTTCCAGCTGGCCAACGCCTGGACCTTCCAGGACTACAACGATGAGGAGCTGCTGGCCATCATGAAGGAGGCGGCGCGCAGGAAGGGCTGGGAGTTGGGCTTGTCAGAACTCAGGGCCGGGGTCCAAGTCCTGGATATGGAGCGCCGCCGCCCCAACTTTGGCAACGCTGGCGCTGTGAACAACTTGCTGGCCACAGTGGCCATGCGCATGGAGGCACGCATGCGTGAGATGCCTGCCACGGCAAGGGCAGCTGCACAGCCTGTGGCTGCGGACTTCCTGCCGCCAGGAGATGCTGAGGCCGTGCAGGTGGACCAGGTGATGGCTGATCTCGTGGGCTGTGAGAAGGTGAGCAGTGATTGAGCCAAATGCCATCTGGGCCATCCGGGCCCCACCCAATGCACAGGCTGTGCAAGACCGGATGTGGCATCTAGGGGTGGGTGGCTCACAGCAGAGTATGCTTCAGGAACAGGGCAGTCCATAGGTGCCAGGCTGTGCCCTGGCTGCAGGTGCTGACCAAGCTGAGGGAGTGGAAGGCCACCATCAATGCGTCTCAGCGAGTGGGCAACAAACCCTCGGACAGCTTCGAGTTCAATCTTTTGTTTGTGGGCGGACCAGGTCAGGCTCTTTAGTGCTGGGGATAGGCGTCATGCTTGAACTGCTGCTGCGCATTGCACCCAGGGCTATGACTAGACAATAGCAAGCCTGCCCTGCCTGCGGGTCGGGGTAGGGCGGGCGGCAGCTACCCAGCCTTACGCTGCCTGACTGTGCGCCTGACTGGGCGCTTTGCAGGCACTGGAAAGACCACGATTGCTCAGCGTGTGGGCACAATGCTCAACTCTCTGGGTATCCTGAGTACAGACAAGGTCACCAGCTGCTCACCATCAGACTGCGTTGCAGGCTATGTTGGCCAAACCGCTGCCAAGACGCGTGAGCATTTCGAGAAGGCTGTGGGCGGGGTCCTTATGATCGATGAGGCGGGCAAGTAAGTTTGCACATGAATGGCAGTGTTGAGCAGTATCCTGAACCTCCCACCAGGGTACTCCTTGCACTATCTTTGTCAGCTATGTCGGGCGCTAAACACTGCAGATGTGACATTAGCAATGCTTCTGTGCAGGCTGATGCCAGACTCGGGCAATAGCTTCAACAAGGAGGTGAGGTTTTGATTGCGTGGCCCATGCCCATGCCCATGCCCATGCCCATGCCCATGCCCATGCCCATGCCCATGCCCATGCCCATGCCCATGCCCATGCCCATGCCCATGCCCATGCCCGTAAGTTGCCCTGCCATCATATTGCATCGCCCTCTTGCATGGCTCCCCTGCTGCCCTGCTGCCCTAACCGCAGGCCCTGGATGAGATAGCTCAGCTGTTGATCAATCCAAAGTTTATGAAGAAGATGGTGGTCATTCTGACGGGCGATGAGGCACAGGTGTGCTCGGCTGATGTCAGTGTTGCCCTGTATGTGAAGCCTGGCTGCAGACTCAGTTCATGTTTTCTTGATTACCCTCAAGGACCCATCTCTGTTGGGACTGCCCCTAGAATGCTAGCTCCATGCTCCATGCTTAGTGACTTGTGTGCAGCAGCTGCTGGCTCTAGGAGCTGTTACTGTGCCAGCAGGCTAGTTGCCGGTTAAACCAAGTTAGTTAGCAAAGCCTGTGAACTTTTCTATCGTGGCCTGCCTGCATGTTGACATGGGATTTGGGACAGGGCATGTCGTCTCCCAGGGGCATGTCTCTTGTGAGCAAGAACAGCTGGCAGCCTGGATGCGCTCTGGGTCATGGGTGCATGTTGGGTGTTGCATGCAGATCGACCAGCTGCTGGCCGCCTACCCTGGGTTGAAGAGTCGGTTCAGTGAGCGCCTGCACTTCCCTGACATCAGCTGCAAGGACGCCTGTAGCCTGCTGCGCAAGCAGATTGCGACCAAGCATGGGCTGGAGCTGGACCCCCAGGCTTTGGCTGGCCTGCCAGACCTCATGCAGCAGGTCAGGGTGGGCGAGTGGGGCCTTCCTCATGGCATACCAGCCATTGTGGGCACCCAGCATGTGTGCCTGCTGCATCTGTGCGTCCCTGATGATGTACTGCTGCTGCCGCATTGCTGGCTGCAGCTCATTGCTGCGCCCGGCTGGTGCAATGGCTGGGATGTGAACGCCTGGGCAAACCGGGTTTGGGCGACATGGTCACTGCGTGCCACAGTGGAGCAGGTAGGGTGGGCTTACTAATTGGTGTACTAGTTCAGGCAGAGCATGGTGGGACTGGGGTGCAAGGCAGGGCGATAAGTGGTTTGACGTGACTGCATGCTGCCTGGGCTACCATGTGCAGGAGCAGGCAGGCAGTGAGGGTGGCAAGGGCAGTGCAAGGCAGGGCATGGCAAGGGCAGTGCAAGGCAGGGCATGGCGAGTCGCTAAACTGGGTAAGGGTTAGGTTAGGGTTAGGCTTAGACAAGACACAAGACATGGCTAGACATGGCAAGGCTAGACATGGCAAATCAAGGCCGGGCTGAGCTTGCATGCAGCAATACATGCAGCATGCAGGAGGCAGGGCACCCGGTGCACCCTTCATGGGCAACAGGCGCTGCACTGTTATCGTACCCTACCTGTTTGCCAACTGCAGGAACAGTCAGGTACCTTCGGTGATGAGGGCAGGATGGTGGCGACCTTGGCTGACTTGAAGCAGGCACTAGACTTCTGCCTGGCCAGCAGGACAGACAAGCCGCATATGAACAAGAAAGCCCGTGCACCACCACACGACACCTCACCACCCCCACTACAGGAGGAGCAGAGCCCTGCACCTCCTGCTTCACCTCCGCCTGTTGCCAAAGCACCTCCGCCATCTGTAGCAAAGCGATCGGCACCACCAACCCCACCAGATCAGACAGAGCAGCAGGAGGAGGACGCTGAGCTGGCGGCTGTGGCGTCAGCCTTTGACCGCCTTGGCCCTGAGTTCCTGGCAGGCCTGCAGAGGGCCCTGGAGCAGCAGGGTCACGACCTGTCCAACGAGGCTTTGGTGCAGCGGCTGGCAGGGGACGGCAGCCTGCCTGACGCCCTGCTGCCCCTATTGGCCCGGTCAGCTGGCAGTGCACGTGACCTGGGCATGCTGCTGGAGATGGTGCGGCAGTGGCAGCGAGCAGTGCAGCAGCAGATGGAGCTGCAGAGGAAGCTGGCAAAGAAGGGCAAGCGCCCAGTGTGGCGCTGCGCAGCATGTGGACGCTATGGCTGCCCTGTCGCACCCTACATTGAGCGCTATGAGGAGGTCGAGCTTTGACTCATGAGTCACATGTAAAGGTTGAGCCCTAGTAATCAGCTACACTCCCTTGTTCATTAAGTTCCAGGTTCTAGCTAGCAGGGCGCAGGTCGACGTAGATGTCAACTATGCCGGATATGCCAAAGCAGTTGCTATGCTTCCAGCTTTGCATCCAAAGCTGATGGTGAAAATGTAACAATGCCACGTTGCCTCCTGGGCCATGCAGCCATGCAAGGGTAATGGTGAAAACATGATCCACGCAGTGTATCAATACCCGCATGACTGTTGACAGCACTGCTTGTATATGCTGAATACTGACCTCGCATGGCCTGTGACTGGCCTGTACAGTGCTTACTCGACAACAGGAGCTGGGTGGTGGTGTGTAATGGGTTAAGAATGCAACGTATTTATTGCAATCCCATCACGGCAGCCATCAAATCTTACACAGCATTCTTTTTACCACTTGTGCGCACCACATCAGTGTCATGCAGTATACCTGCCAGGCCCTCTCCATGTCATGATCCACTTTAATGGTCTCACCAGCTGATCTTGAGGTCAAAGCGTGGGTCGGCCTGGTCTCTTCACACAGTATTGCACCCGCAGCCTCAGGGGCACTATTGTGGACATATTAGATCAGAAGGTGGCATAATGCTGTGCATGTTGATCCTTGCATTATCCTTACATCCTTATATGTATGTATGCTCACCTTGTGTGCTACTCCCGTCCGCCTCTTCCACCAGTCCAGATAGGAGGTGTGGGCATAGGTCAAGCTGTGGATGTGGATACCCCAGCCGCAGCCGTGCCTGACCAGGTACGAGGCTTGGCAGCTGCAGGCGTGCCTGACCAGGTACGACGCTGGGCCTGATACCCCAGCCGCGGCCGTGCCTGACCAGGTCCGATGCTTGGCATAAGCGGGGCAATGCAAGTGTCTATGCAAGGGCAATGCAAGTGTCTATGACGCGAGATTGCTCGACACAACATGCATCGCAGCTTGGTGTCTCTATGATTGCACAGACCTCTAGCGATCAAGGCAGCCCTGTTTCACCCGAGCCCGGTCAGAGGCCCGGAAATGCCTGCACTATCCATTCAAGCATTACCCTCCTCTTGCTGCGTTGCAATTGAAGCCCGGCAGGTAGGATGATGACGATGATGATTATTCACAGCCAATTGTGACCGACAGCCTGGTGTGACGCATAGCTGAGTGCACATCTCAACCTGCCTGAGCCATGCTGTGCACTGGCAGTGAAGAAAGCGATAACGCACATCATCGAAGATTGAGGAGTATCAGCAATGCTACATGAGTCAAAATTCCGCTTGCATCAAAACAATGATGCGCGCCCCCTATCGCACGCAAAACTACTGCACCTCCCTGTGATGAGTTGACGACCAGCCATGACCTCCCAGCCGCCGCTCTTCAAGCCCTTCCGGGCTCTCGGCTACATCACGGAGGATGCGCCATTTGCGGTGCAGCGCCAGGGCAAGGAGACCTTTGTGACCGTCAGCGTCGGCAAAGCTTGGCAGGTCAGCCCGCCCGTTGCGCCCCACTGGCATCCCTCGTGCGACCTCACCCCCAGCGCAGCCACAGCATAGCTGTACGCTATCGCGCTGCAGGTCTACAACTGCGGCAAGCTGACGTTGGTCCTTGTCGGGCCCCAGGTGAGACCCCAACTGGGCCAGTTGCCCACCACATCACAGTTGTGCTGCTCCCCCCGCCTTATGCCCGGTGTGGCTGCCTCAATGCTAACGCTGCTGTGCTCAATGATGACAGGCAGCTTCTGCCACCCGACCCCTGCTCACCGTCCTCTGCCTTACACACTCCTGTGCTGGCCTGCACTGCAGCTGCCTGGCACCATCCGTGCCTTGGCAGCCAAAGGGGACATCACCCTGGCAGCGGTGGGCAACAGCATCATTGTCTGCAAGCGCGTGCACAGGTCAGCAACAGGCCAGCTCCCCATGTGGCACTCAGTTCACTGCTTCATCAGGGAGAGCCGCGCACTCAATCAAGTGCTAGCGCACGCCTCCTTCAATAAAGCACCCTACTCCCCCTAGAACCTGGCAGCCTCCTCTTCCATCGCTGGCTGCCCTGTGCCAGCCTCGTGTGGCATTGCCTGCCCTGTGCCAGCCTCCTCGTGTGAAACTGGCTGCCCTGTGCAGGCTGTGTGTGCTGCGTGGGCATGCAGCGCCCATCCTGCAGCTTCTGGTGCTGGGCAACCTTGTGCTGAGCCTGGACACGTCAGGCCAGCTGCTGACCTGGGCGCTGCCTGGGGGTGGACCAGCAGGGGGAGCAGCAGCAGGGACCGGGGCAAAGGCAGCTGGGCCGGCAGCAGGCTCAGCAGAGGTGGCAGATCCTGTACCTCAGGTGAAAGCCTCAGCCTCAGCCTCAGCCTGACTGCCACCCCCCTCCCTAAGCCGTGTAGGAGGGCACTGGGTTGATGAGCCCAACAGCCGCGGCAGCAGTAGTAAAAGCAGCAGGAGCAGGCTGGGGTGACATTACCCTCATCCATGAGCTTTGAGAGCAGGCAGGCCGCATCGCCACCGACACCCATCCCCTCTGTTCCTGCTGCTGCCTGTGCATGCTTTCTACGTGCAGGCCAGCATGCAACTTCCCGCTGGCTTCCGCCCCACCTGTATGGCCCACCCTGACACCTACCTTAACAAGCTGGTCATTGGCAGTGAGGGTGGCCAGCTGCTGCTTCTTAACTTTGTGACCGGCAGCGTGTTGTACACCTTCAAGGGCTGGGGCTGCGCTGTCAGGGGGCTGAGCAGCAGCCCAGCCCTGGATGTGATGGGCGTGGCTCTGGCTGATGGCAGGGTCGCTCTGCACAACCTCAGGTGAGCATGGGTAGGCAAGGTAGCTGGAGCAACAGTGGCTATATGGTTAGTCTGGGTGGTTGGGGTGGCTCGGGCGGCTGAGGTGGCCCAGGCGGGTAAGGTGGCGACAGCAATGGCTTGGTGACAGAGTGTGTGGTAGGCCAAGCATATGCTGGCTAGGCTGTACTCTGGGAAAGGGAAACCTGAAGGGATTACAGGCCAACCTTTCAGGCAAAGCAACCTTGGAGCATTGACACATGCTCCTGCCCTGCTGTAAACGCGCATGTCAAGTTTTCCTGCCCAGGTTCGACGAGACAGTGGTAGTCTTCTCCAACGCAGCAGGCGTGGGCCTGGCCTCTGGCATGTTGGCGGGGGGCCAAGCCACGCCAGGTCCGGAGCAGCTGAGCGCAGGGGGAGGCTGCCGGACACTGGCCTTTAGGACAGGGCCTGGAGTCCCATTGATGGCCGCTGCAGGGGGTGCAGGTGAGTGCGCAAGCAACGCGCTTGTCTGTCGTGTATGCCGACTGAAGCCGCGGGAAGATACTCGAGGAGTTCGATGTCGGGTGCATGATCGCAGGTGTGATCACGGTGTGGAATCTGGAGTCCCGCACCCTGCACACCGTCATACGCGACGCTCATGACGCTGCAGTTGTTGCGCTGCACTTCTTTGCCGGGGAGCCACTGTTGATGAGTGCCGGTGAGCGCCAGAGCTGCTGTGGGGCTCATTGCCTGGTCCTACCTGGTCAAGACCAGACTTGCCCACTGATGGTACACACAACAAATGCATGGACGACATACCCTTCTTGTTTGACCAGCTGGCTGGCTGGCTGGCTGGCTGGCAATGGATGACAGCGCGGCATGGATGGGAGCATGGTGTCAGTTGGTGCTGCTCTTCATCAGCCATGGTCTGCCTGCGTGGCCTTGCCTCCCTTTCTGACCTCTGCAGGCAAGGACAATGCTTTGAAGCACTGGGTGTTTGACAGTGCTGACCCGAGCGCCCGCCTGCTGCGCTTCCGCAGTGGACATGCCGCCCCACCCACAGTGGTTGCGCATTATGGAGAGGTGGGTGGCTTGGGGTAGGATCAGGATGGGAGAACAGGGGCAAGAGCATGGTTTTAAAAGGGGCAAAGGCTCCTACACCCTGATTGGAGAAGCCAGGGTTTACTGATCAACTGTGGTCTATAGCCACTTGCTACGGTGCTATTGGGGTCGTTTGGCTGAGTAGCAGGGCCTGGCTTGTGTGGCTGCAGGGCCAGCGGCTGCTGAGTGCAGGGTCAGACCGCGCGTTCCGTGTGTTCAGCACTATCCAGGACCAACAAAGCAGGGAGCTCAGCCAGAAGAACGTGAGCCGCAGAGCCAAAAAGCTGAAGGTGAGCGGTATGACGCTCCAGCAGAAAGCGCAGGGATGGGCTCGTTCAAGTGCAGGCAAGAAAAGAGTATGGAGGCGAGTACTTGGATAGGCGATGTCGTTGTGCTGCCCAGGTGCGTGAGTCCGAGATCAAGCTGCCGCGCGTGGTGGCCTTGGATGCGTGCGTAGTCCGCGAGCGAGACTGGGCCAATGTCATCACGGCCCACGAAGGGGACCCGACCGCCTATGTATGGCGCCTGGCTCATTTTACCTTGGGCGAGCACGAGCTGCGGCCTCCATTACCTCCACCGCAGCTGCCCGTCGTTGACCGCGGGTCAGCCCGCGGAGCAAATGCCCCGCGACTCGACCAGCTGCCGCGATGCCAGCCTTCCGGTGGCGCACTCGGAGGACCCGTGACCTCGGTTGCGCTCAGCCCGTGCGGGAACTTCGGTTTGGTCGGATCGGGCACGGGTCGCCTGGACAAATACAACATGCAATCCGGGATTCATCGCGGGGTGTTTGGCCGGCAACCGCCGGGTGTAAGCGGAGCCACACAGCCCACGAGGCCGGTGTCGCTGGCGTCCCGCGGAGGCCTCAGAGCCGGGACCGGGGTCGTGCAGCAGGCAGCACACGATGGGCCGATAACAGGGTTGGGGGTCGACAGTTGCAACCGCATCCTGGTCAGCACGGGGCTGGACGGTTGGCTGCGGTTATGGGATTTCAAGAGCTTAAAGGTGGGGCCACCACCTGTGATGAGGATAGGGGCTTGCTGGTCCCTACCTCGCGGCACCTCTACCTTCATCAAGAGATGGGGGGCTACTGCTGCCTCCTGCTGACCCACCCACCAACTTGCCCTCCATTCAGCCAGTGCAAGCACTCAGCTGCTGCCAGCCATCCTGCCGCTTCAGACACCTGGTGCCTGACCCCACCCACCCTCCTGCCACCTGCCAGCTTGCTTGCCGTCCTCTTTTTCTGACGAGTCAATGCTGAGTAGCTGCCCTGCCTGCGGCCCTGTGCCCCGCCTACAGCTGCGCTGTGAGGTGTGTGTGGGCAGCCCGGTGGCTCGCCTGGCGCTGCACCCTGGCACCGGCCTGGCGGCAGTGGCCTGTGACGACCAGCAGCTGCGCGTGTATGACATCGAGGCAGAGGGCCGGCTGGTGCGCCGCTTCAAAGGCCACAGGTCAGATCAGGGTGGCCAGACCAAGTCAGGTCAGCTTAGGTCACATCAGCTTTGGCACGATCATGTTAGGCCAGGTCAGCTTCGGCAAAATCAGGCCAGGCAAAGGCCTCATGGGCAACACGATTGCTGTACAGCTGTGCAGCACCTTGCTGCCTCTGTGTGTAGCACATGACCAGGGTGTCCAAAGGCCACACACTGCCAGACACTGCCAGACACAGACCTGGAGCCACCACTGCCTTGCTGTCCCACTGCCTCACTGCCTTCAATGTGCCGGCAGCGTCTCCAGCAGCCTATCCAAAAGCCAAAGAAAATGAGGAATGCAGGAGTTGAACCTTGTACCCAGCCCTGCCCTGCCCTGCCACTGACTTGGTGGCTGCAGGGACCGAGTCACAGCGCTGCAGATATCCAGCGACTCGCGCTGGCTGATCAGCGCCTCGTTGGACGGCTGCCTGCGTGTGTGGGACATCGCCGCGGCCCACTGCCTGCAGGCCCTGCGCCTGGGCGCACCCATCACCGCCTTCTCCCTCTCCCCTGCCCTGGACATGTTGGCCACTTGCCACATCAACAGGTGGGGCAGAGCGCCATGATGCTAGGGCAGCTGGTGCGGGTCACCAAAGGGTCAACGATGGTGTGACCTGGTCTGTTGGTGTAACCCTTATATTGTTGTGTATGACGTGGTGTGAGATTTGTTTGGGATGAGAGATGCCACCGGCTTGCCTGACCACCTGCCTGCCTGCTGGATTGCCTGCTCAGGCGAGGGGTGTACCTGTGGTCTAATCAGGCCGTGTTTGGCAACCCTGCAGACTTCATCCCCAGCGACGTCCCCGTTGACCTGGCCCTACCTTCCCTGGCTGGGGGCAGCCAAGCGTCCAGCACCAAGGGGGTTGACCTACGGGCCAGTGACAAGGGGCAGGGCAGTGGCGGGCCCCAGGCTGGATCTGGATCTGGGGTGCGCATTGCAGGCCAGGCCAAGGCTGAGGGGGACAGGGGGGCAGGGGGGCCACGTGTAGCAGATGAGGGGGCTGAGGAGGGCCTTGGTGGGGAGCAGCAGCAGCAAGGGGAGGTGGGAAGCTCAGACGAGGATGAGGGTTATGCTGATGTCTCGCCATCCATGCCTGCGGCAAGCAGTGAAGTGGAGGGGTTGGGTGTGGAGGGTGAGGTGGCAGGCGGCGAGGAAGCTGGACAGAAGCTGGATGTCAGGGGCAGTGGGGCACCACAGCCGCTGGCCCCAAGCATGGTCACGCTGAGCCTCCTGCCGCGGGCACAGTGGCAGAGTCTGGTGCAGCTGGAGGAGATCAAGGCGCGCAACAAGTGAGGGGGTCAGAGAAGGGGGCAGGGGGCAGGGGGCAGGGGCAGGGGCAGAGGTCATCAGAGGAGCTATGTTAGGGCTTGTGGAGGGGCAGGCCAGTGCTCTGTGCCAATGTCAGAGAAAGGTCACCATGGCAATTGGAGGCCAGCAGGGCAGGGGCAAAAGGATGAAATACTGGCTTGCACACCTTTACATCTTTAGTAGCCTACCTTCCCAGCTGCCTGCCTGCCTGCCTGCCTGCCTACCTACTCACCTGCCTACCTAACCGCTTGTCCCCGCAGGCCCATAGAGCCCCCCAAGAAGCCTGAGGCCGCCCCCTTCTTCCTACCGACAGTGTCAGGCCTGAGCGCTCAGCCCGTCTTCAACATCACTGGCACCGAACCCCAACCTCCAGCCAGCGCCCATGACCCAGCAACCTCCGCTGACGCAAAGCCAACCAGCCAGAGCAAGGTGCTGCGGGGCAAGCGCGGGCATTCTGGCCTGCCCCTGGACGCCAGCGCGCCTGCAGGGGTGGATGGAGCGGGGACAGGGGGCAGTGGGGCGATGGGCCTGACGCCTTTTCTGCGGCTGCTGCGTGAGGGGCGGGAGGCCGGGGACTACGCGTCCTTCCTGGCGCTGCTAAGGGAGCTCTCACCCGTGGCGGTGGATCGGGAAGTGCGGGCAATGCAGGTGAAGGGGAGGCTGGCTGGTCAGTGACTCACTCTCACCTGGCAACACCTGCGGCCATGTGCCATACAACAAAGGACTGACCCTGGAGAACATGGGCTTTGACATGCATTACAACCTGCTGTCCAAGGGCCAGGACTATAGACGGGCCTGGCATCGAGCTCTGTTGCTGCGTTCTTTATGTGACCTGCGTGACATGCCATGCAGGGGCCAGGACTAGGTGGGCTTAAGGAGGGGTTCGTTTGCTGCGTCCTTGCTACGATGCGCTACCTAACACCTGGGCTGCCTGATGTGCATGTCTGCGGTGCAGGTTCTTGCCGTTGCACCAGAGAGCAGCACACCCTCAGTCAAGGCCAACAGCAGCCAGACAAGGCAGCAGCAGAAGCAGCAGGAACTGGATGAGCAGGACGACCCCCTCATCGCCGCTGCTGTGGCAGATGTAGCTGCTCTGCTGGACTGCTGCCTGGCGGCGCTGCAGCAGGGCACCAGCTTTGAGTACTGCCAGGCCTTGTTGCAGCTGGTGCTGCAGGTGAGAGCTAGGGAGGGGATGTGGAGGGGATGATGGAGGGCATGTGTGGGGTATGAGAAGAGCTAGAAGGGGATGGTAACTGGTAGCTTGTTGCAGCTGGTGCTGCAGGTGTAAGCCAAGGGGGGCCTGTCAGGGGGCATGCGGGGTGGAATGGGAAGAGCAGGATGTTAGCAGTGCTGAGGTAGAGGCGTTGAAGACAGCAGTTCATAGTTTTGTAGAAGGCGGGAATGGCTGGCCTGCAGGATTTTGTGAAAGGCGGGAATGGCTGGCCTGCAGGATGCTGGTGTTTGCTGAAAGTGCTCAACAGGCTGCTATGATTGCCTAGCTGTGCAAGAAGGAGGGGTTGAGCATGAAGTGAGGGCTGCATCTAAGCATCAGGTGGCTGCACTCTGCACCTCAGTGTGCTTGCTTGTTCTCTGCCTGTGTGCTCTTCAAGGTGCATGGGGAAGCCATCAGCGAGCGACCTTCCCTCCAGAGAGTTGCGCAGCAGCTGCTGAACCAGCTCAAGCCAGTGTGGCGGCGGCTGGATAACCTCATGCAGAACTGCAGATGCATGGTGTCCTACTTTGGCAACCTGCAGGCATGATGGCCTAGAGTGATGCAAGCCAGCTGTATGGCGTAGATTTGTGAAAGCTGCATGGTGGTGGCATGTGCCTGGCACACTTGTCTTAAGGGTGGCACATGCGGTAGCACCCCAGTGTACATGTCCGGGACCCGTAGCGATGCGCACTTCGTTGGTTGAATGAGCTGGGGAGTTGGAGCAATGAGGCTGCTGGCAGGTGGGATGTCAATGTAAGCGGCTACCACAATCTGCTAGTGCTGCTCTGGCAAACTCGAGATCCAGCACCAGATTCCCTCACCCGACCGGCATGTAGGCTTGGATGTATGTGGCAATGCTCAAGTTGACCACATGGGCAATTGTTAGGTTGGGCCCCATGGCACATTGGTACTTTCATATCGCTGACGGTCGGAGCTGGGCGCCAGCCCTCTTCCAGCAAAAGCATGCAGGCGGAGTACGTGTTTGCGCATGGCATGTCGTGGGCCCGGCCGGCTGATGCGCCGTCAGCTCGCGTCGGCACTACTCTGCTAACAACAGGTTGCGCCCGCTTGCTGCAGCTGCTGATGTATCAGTGCCCAGCCTGAAATGTCCCTGCAGCACCTGTACGTCCGGATGTCTGCTGCACATGATCAGGGACAAGCAGGCAGTGCCAGCCCCTTCCCGACCTGTGGGAACTGCCAGCTACCGAACAAAGCAAGCTAAGGGAGCTCTTGGTCCAGCTGCATAAGGTTTGCCCTCAATGTTGGTCTCTAACTCCAACATTCATTGAATCCTGGCATGGCCTTGCCTTCTGTGAAGCATGCGCGTTTACCCTGCGCCTTGCCTTCCACACTGCCCTTTAGAGGTGGACCACCAGGACTACCAGCCAGCCAGCACAGCCACAGCAAAATGCAGCTACAGGAACCAGTAAGAGGCCAGCGCAGCAACCTGCTTTGGCACCACCTGCGGCATCGGGCCCTGAAAACTCTCAAGCACTGGCTACCTCTGCAGCCAAAAACTCCCACACCAGCCAAACAGGGACAGACGAGGGAGAAGCAGCTGGCTGCCCCGCCAGCAAGCGGCTGCGGCTGTCGCAAGCATCTGCCCCAGCTGAGCAGTTGGACTCAAAGCTAGGCCAGGGAGGCAAGGAGGCAAGCCGCATTGCAGGTGCTGCGTTGCTGCACCTCATCAGGTGGGGGGCTGCCATGCCATTGCCTGCCATCACATGGTACGCCCTAGTGATCCTAATCAGGCGCCCTCCCGCCCCACCAACCTGCTGTGGCCTGTTGAAGCCATGTCAGAGGATCTGCTGCATGGTCAGGCACAGCTGTGCATGGCTGTGCCTCCAGGCCCATGGCCGTGCTGCAGGCCTTGTCACCGGCATGGGTTGGGTGCTGCAGGGCCTGCTGGCGAAAGCTGGGCCTGGAGGAGGAGCAGGCAAATGCAATGGCAGGTGGGAGGGGCAGGTGGGAGGGGCAGGTGGGAGGGGCAGGTGTGGGAGCCAGGTGTGAGGGGCATGATTCAAGATGACGACTGGCTGGGAGGATAGCAGTGCACATGCTAGCTACAAATCCTGATCCTGGTTGGTTATGATATGCAAATTATTCAGACAACCATGCTGCCCCTGCCGCTGCTGTGACTGCAACTGCTGCTGCTACTTGTGCATGTAAGCCATGTGTGTTCCCAGTGGCTGGAGCATCGCTGTCCTGCACTGTGTGCAGCCGCCCTCTTAGCGTCTCATGCATTGGCAGAGGCACAGCAGCAGCAGCAGCAGCAGCAGCAGCAGCAGCAGCAGCAGCAGCAGCAGCAGCAGTGCATTCAAATGGGAACACGCGAGGAGCTGTGCCACACCAGCCTGGGCCGAGTGGAGCTGGCTACTGTGTCCATGAGCTGGGACCAGCTGAGTCAGCAGCTCACCAAGGTCAGTGGCTCGAGCTCCCTGTACTGCCCTGTAGGTGTGGCTCAACCTGTGTATTCTCCCATTCCCCCTCAACTTACTCCACCCCAATCATGCCTCTTACCCCCTCCTCACCCCTACCCCAAAGATCATGATACAGTGTTGAGCAACTGTGCTCATAGCCCTGTATTTCCCCTTTCACCTCATCCCACAACTCCACCCCTCACCCCCTCCACCCCTCTAACCAAGCTCTCACTTAACCCCCACCCCCCACCCCCCACCCCCTCCTGTCACGACCCAGGCATACTCGGAGCTGGTGCGGCAGCAGGCAGCGGCCTCCTCCCTCGCTGCTGCCCAGGCCCTGTTGCGCCTGGGTCCTGCCGCCACCTTGGAGCAGCTGGGCCAGGTGGAGGTGGCTTTGAGAGCCTGCATAGTGGCGGCCCCCTGGTTGCTGCCAGCCCCCTGCGGTGCTGGCTCAGGCTCTGCCTCCTCTCAACTGCAGCTGATGTCAGACGGTGTGCAGGGGTCTTCTCAGCAGGGAGGCGTGGGGCAGGGGCAGAGGCAGGGGCAGGGGCAGGGGCAGGGGCAGGGGCAGGGGCAGGGGCAGGGGCAGGGGCAGGGGCAGGGGCAGGGGCAGGTTTTGCGCTGTAGTGTGGAGGGAGGGAGGTCTCGTCTGCTGCTGGCGAGTCAGCTGCGGGCCAATGCTCGGCACGTCAGCCAGATCAAGGAGGCTGAGCAGCTGCTCTGGCAAGTTGTGGACATGGGGCGGGCAGTACAGAGCGTGAAGGCGGGCGGCACGGGAGTGGACGACAGTGAGGGAAAGGGGCATAAGGTGGAAGAGAGCGCCCAGCTTGTCAGCGAGGTGAAAGAGGGAAAGGAGGAGGCGGGGGTTGGGGAGGAGGTAGTGGAGAATGGGGTAGAAGAAGAGAAGGCAGTAGGGAATGAGGTGGGGGGCGATGACGATGATGAGGAGGAGGAAGAGGAGGAGGGAGAGGAGGAGGGTGAGGATGAGGAAGAGGAGGAGGGCGGGGAGGAGGAGGAGGAGGAGGAGGAGGAGGAGGGAGAGGAAGAAGAGCACCCTAGTGGATTGAGCGCCTCAGAACGTGCAGAGTTTGTGAGCATCACTGAGGCCGCCACATCCCAGCTGGCGCTGCTGCTAGCCCAGGAGGGTCGTGACCAGGAGGCAGGCCCCCTGATGGCCGCCCTGGGTGCAGCCTACCGCCTCAGCCCCGCTGTGCTGTGCCCCAACCCCTTGCCCAGGCCCGGCTCTGAGCAGCCAAGGCAGCCACTCCCTGCTCCCTGCTCCCCCCAACACCTCCCAGCTGCCACGAGGAGCAATGCTGACCCTCAGCGAGGCGGCAGCCAAGCAGCCGGCCTCAGGCCCCTGGACAAACCTCCACCATCGACCCAGGGCACCACAGTCCACCCTGACCCTCTGCCTGCCGTCATGACAGCAGAGCCCCAGGTCACACCACCGGGTCACACCTCAGCCGCCTGCGGAGTGCAGACAGCAGGTATGAATAGGAGCGTGGCTGGTGATGCAGCTGAGGTGGTATGGGCGCTGGATGGCGCCCTCCCGCCTGACCTGCTGGCCCTGATGCAGCGGGCCCTGGGTCCTGCTTCACCCTTCTGGCTGCAGCACGGCTACCAGTCAGACGGCAGCACCCCATACTTCAGCTACTGCCACAAGCTCCCTGCATGGGAGGCAGCAGCAGCCTTGGCAGAGGCAGGTGGTCACACCTCGCCACCCTGTGCATGTGATGAGAAGGGACAGCAGCAGCAGCAGCAGCAGCAGCAGCAGGGCGTGGCAGAGCATGTGAGCTGTAGCCAAAGCCACCCCGCACAAACTTCACCAGCCAGCAGCGTAGCTGGCAACACACTGGACTCGGTATGTGCTGTCTATGCCCCGCCATACCCTTGCTCATTTGTCTCCACTATGCAGCTTGCGGCCCAGCTGCATCGGCATCACACCTCATCACCCTGGCCATGTTTTCAACGACACGCTCAGTATTGACTGTAGCAACCATGCAAGGGGTAACAGCCATCCTTGCTACCTCCCTTCATCAACCCAGCTTCTGCTGCAGCTGCCCACTCTTAAGCTGCTGCATGAGCTCCTGCAGACCACAACCTGCCGGCTACCTGCCTCATCTGTTTCCGCCCATGGCATGCTTGCTGGCTGTACTCACATCACACAAGTCACACTGCCAGCCAGGCAATCCTACCAGCCCCTACATTCTCTGCCCGCTGCCCCCTGCCCCGTTCCTAGGTGATTGCTGTCATCTGGGCCCATGCTGGCCGCCTCTACCCCGCTGCGCGATCCGCCCGCTGGGCCGAGTGGTGGTGCCACTGCCGGTAAGCCACCCTCTGCTGACAGCCCCTGCCTCACCCTAACCCTGCACCTCACCAACTTGGTCACAATCCATCAGCTTGCAGCTTCCAGACCAACTAGTTAACATGGGGACGGCTCTGCTCACATATACACTTCATTTCGCAGGCTATCTTGTATGTGCCCTCCCACTCTTACCTCACTCTTACCCAGTAGCTGCCCTTCCATGTGTGCTGTGTGCATGGGCGCTGGCCCTGATGTGCGCAGGCCACACACTGCTGGACACCAGCTGCACTTTGACTCAGCCAATGAGGGCAATGAGGGCCGTCAGGGCGCAGTCAGCAACCCGCTGGTCAGCTCAGTACTGTACCTCACGGACGCTGTGGGAGGGCCCACTCTGGTCACACCTCAACGCTTCATGCAAACCCGCATGGCGCAGCATGGGTGGCTGGTGGCCCCCCGAGTCAACCGCCTAACCGTTTTTGATGGGGCGGTGCTGCATGGGGTCATCCCAGGGTCGGGAGTGTGCCATGCGGGGTGTGACCCACTGGGCTGTGAGAGTGAGGGAGGCCAACAGCATTCCGTGAAGGAAAACCCTAGCCACCACACCACAGCCCTGGGTGCAACTCGGCTGCAGCGAGTCACCTTCATGGTTGCCTTCTGGCAGGATTTGAGAGTGAGGCCAGGTCAAGGGCCAGGAGCAGCCCGTCCCTTCCCCACCCTGCTCAAACCCTCCCTACCGCTCCCCGACACCACCATCACTCCCATGCCCTGTGCTGACAGTCCCCCACACAAGGAAGTGGTCGATAAAGCTGAAGGGATCTCCAGTTCCCCATGCGCATGGCCACAGCTTTTTGAGTCCAACTGCCAGCAGCCTTCAGCGTCAGGCATGGTGCAGCAGCCAGAAGTAAGGGCGGAAGGGCCAGGGACTGCCCCAGTGAGCCAGGCAGCAGGTGGCACATGCAATGGGGGCCCAGAAGGAGCTAAGCCTCGGGCTTGGGCGCTAAGTGAAGCTGCACGAGTGGAGCCTTGCATAGTCACTCCCATTTGGTGTGATGTTGTGGATCCGCAGCCAGACAGCACGCCCCCATGCAAGCAGCACCTGAAGGAGTTGGGCCCAGGACAGGTTGGAGCTCGGCATCGAAGGAGCATTGCAGAGCTAGAAGTGCTAGGGGTGCTGCCCTCCTATGACGACTGCTTTCAATTCTGAAGCATGCAGGGCACGGCTGACTGCCGTTCATAACCAGGGTGGAAGCGGGTAAGGGCTAGTCAAGCGTCAAGCGTCAAGCCTGCTGCCTTACAACACCGCACAAGCAACCATTACAGGCATGGCACCGTGGTCCCCAACTTGACTGAGAAGTACAAGAAGACTGTTTTATAAATGATTCTTTGTGCCTGGGTCGCAGAGTGCTAGTCTACTATAGGCATGTGATCGACACAATTACCACTAAGCAGCTGGGCCTTGCCCTGCACCACCTCACGCTTGCTGGCTGACTCAGCAACCACTCTCCGCTTGTCATTCTCAGTGTGCTGCAGTTCGTGCTGCTTATTGGCCTCGGCCTGCTGCAGCTGTGCACTGATTTCTGCCAGCTGACGCTGCTGATCCGCCACTTCCTTCATCAGCTTTGCCTGATGTGTCGCCTCCTCAGCAGCCTGAGCAGCGCAACAGCACTTTTATGTGTTATGGTGGTTGAAAGTAGACAATGGTAATGGAGGTCAGCAGCCCTGGCAGCCAATTGTTGCCCTGGCCAATTGTCGCCAACTCCCAGCCTGACCAGCATGGCAGCATGGCGCAGCAGCGGCACGATGGTGAGTTTGGTCAGCAGCCCTCGACATCGACAGCCTCTTGCCAGTTCCCTTGCCATATAGGACTGGCAGGATCCGCGACACAGCGGCCCTTTTCAGCCCTGGCAGCCCATCACCGCTTTGACAGCCCCTTGCCTGTTCCCCTTGCCATACAGAGCTAGCGGTGTTCAAGACAGGCTGCACACGCACCAGCTTGTCAGCCTCAAGGCGCAGCCGCTCAGCTGCAGCCCTCTCCTCCTGAGCCGCCGTCATGCACACCTCTGCTGGCAACCTTCTGTGGGCAGTATTGTTGGTCATCAAGGGGGCATGCAGAGGGACAGCAGGCATTGAGGCAAGAGGCTGGCAACCCTGGTGCTGTACAACCCTGGTGCTGTACTCTCCTTGGCGCCTGCCCTGGTGCTGTCTACCCTAAGGGCGCTGTCCAGAGCCTGACCTGCAGCTCCAGCGCAAGCTCCAGCTTCTTGGCCTCCATCTCTGCTGCCATGAGCTCTTTACGCCGCCGTAGGTCATCCTCTAGTGCCCGCTGCTGCTGCTGCAGGGCAGATGCCTTGCCCCTCAACTGCGCTGCTTCCTGATCACTGACATACCGCTTGCGCGCGCCATCCGCCTCCTGCACAGCAAACAGCTTAGCTAGTCATACAAGGGAGTGATGGCTGTGGCTGAGGCTAGAGCGTGCTGAAGATTGCTAGCTGGCTGAGGGTGCTAGCTGTGCTGCATCAGGCACTGTGGCAATGAGCACAGCAGGAGTGGGGGCATTTGAGTTTCTTCTTCAGTGATTGCTTGCTTGAGGTTGCCGTACTCTTTCTTTTGCTTCGCGAGGCCCCGCGGGTTTCCACGTACAATTAGATTGGAAGCAACATATGATATTCTATGCGACCAGGGCATGCAACCAGGGCATGTAACCGCAAGCGCGTCATTTGTTGTTTGGGCCGCGGCTGGCCGGCTGGCTAGGCTGAGCAAGTCATACTGCGTTGGCCGCGACTTGCTGGGAGCGGGTTGTGTGTGTAAGGTTGGTTGCAGTATTACAAGTTTGCACAGCAAGCTGGTGCTATGCTCTCCACCTAATGCATGCAACTCTACTTGGAGCAGGCTGGGATGGCGGGGACGAAGGTGGTAAGCATCATGAGTGCAACTTTACGATGTGCGAGCTGTGGTGCACTGCAGTCGTGCAAATGAAACTCTCCGCACTAGCGGACCTAGCGGGACTACTCTCCGCTGAGCGGACAGAGCAAATCGACAGAAAACAGCGATGCAAGCAAGTGCATTGCAAAAGCATGACTCCGTATGAGCGGGACAAGCTGAGCGGGCATTCTCCGCAACAGCGGGTATCCTAAGTCTCGGCTGCTCGACATGCGCGCTTATCCTGTAAACGTACTAGCCTGGAAGCAACCCGTAATGTAAAGGGATACTGTATAATGTCTCGGCCCGCGCTGTATACGTTCTAAGGCTAAGGCTTGTTTTAAGTGCCCAATGGCCTGCCACGTTTGCCCAATGGCCTGCCACGTATGGGTGGACCATCGGCCGTTGCTGCAGCTGGCTTGGCTGAAGGCTTGGCTGTTGACATGGCTCACCACTGCTGAGTTGCCACCATCAGCTGAATGGCTGTCAAGGACTGCCCACACTTCTCGACAACCGCAACTTCGCGATCGAGCGCCCTTTGATGGAGCATTTCATCGTGTTGGTTAACCTGGCGTGGCAAGTTTTTGGCTGCGACGTCGGCACTGATGCCATGGACTACGAAGCGGTGCATCGCAACACCAACCATCAAAATCAGTTAGGACGACCAGCACGCATGTGTTTCGTTGCTGCCAATACTACCTCCTTATGTTTCTAGACATTTGGAGATCTTTGTGACCGGTTTAGGACGGTTTAGAAGTATGTCGATGCGGCATTAAGCATTGAGGTCTAGAACTAGTGTCTATAGAGTTGACAGTGAGGACTCCATATGATAGCAAAGCAAAGCTTGGGTGGGGCAGGCAGTGAGTGCTCCATATCATAGCAAAGCTTGGTTGCTTACTGTTGAAGACAAGCTGTGTCTCAGGCATGTCAGCCAGTCCCTTATAGCGTTTATAGTTTGTCTTTGAACTATGTGTGAGACCCATCTTAGCTTTTGCTCTGGGTAGAGTTCTTCACTGTTGGGTTCGTGGAGTGCTCGCTCATCTTCTTGGGTCTCGCTGCTAACAGGTGTGTTCTATTGTAACTGTTGGGTTCGTGGAGTGCTCGCTCATCTTCTTGGGTCTCGCTGCTAACAGGTTATGGGCCCACTCGCCCCGTGCGATGGCTAATCCTAAAGCCGAGCTGAAAACCGAGCAGGGCGGAAATTCCAGACAGCAGTCGGGTGCAGTAACAGCAACTGGAGGCGTCATGCAGCTGTCAGCTGCAGCCCCAGTGTTGAGCGCCGGCAGCAATTTCGCTGCGTGGAGAAGAAAGGCCAAGGGGGTTCTCACCCTCGGCGGCTGCTGGGACGCGGTGGAGGGCCGCGACTCCGACCCAGCAACCTGCAGCCGTGCTTATGCATGGCTGCTTTGCCAGTGTAATGACCACTATGGCAGAATCGTCGAGCAGGGCAAGACAGCTGCAGGGGCTTGGAAGGCACTGCTGGCTGTGAATGCCAAGCAGAGCTACGGGCAGCGTCAGCAGCTGTGGAGACAGTTTGTCAGCTTTCGCATGGAGGCTGGGGAGACAATTACCCAGCTCTATTGCCGGCTTGCTGACTTGTGCACAGAGCTGAATGATGCCGGCAATGAGATTCCTGAGCAGCAGCAGATTGGGTGCCTTCTGGAGGCCCTACCCCACACTGTCCCCTTCCAGATAGCTAAGCAAGCGCTCACCAACCCGCTGCTGGACACCCCTCCCTCCCTTGCAGCAGTCCAGCAATACCTTCTGGGTGTGGAGGGTGAAGCTGAGGCTGTGCAGCCTGCTCAGTTGGCTGCCATGCATGTGCCTCGCAAGCCCATGGGTGTGGGCGGTGCAGGGAGCAGCGGCAGCAGCAGTAAGCAACCAGCAGCCAAGCCGGCTGCCACCCCGGCCCCGGATGATGCGAGACATGCAAATGTCACATGCTTCCGGTGTGGCAAGAAGGGCCATATCGCCCGCAACTGCCGGGAGCCGGGTGCGAAAGGGAGTGGGGCAGGCAAGAGGGCAGGGGATGGTGGGGCTAGCGGGTCAGGTGGGGCTAGCGGGGCAGGTGGGGCTGGTGGGGCTGGTGGGTCAGGTGGGGCAGGTGGGGCTGCGAGCGCACCAGCTGGGCTGTATGCAGCCAGCCTCATGGCTATGCAGGTCGAGCATGCTCATGCTCCCTGTGAGGCCTCCCATGAGCCAAGCAGCGGGGGTAGTCAGGTGGGGGTGGGTAGGGATGCACGGTCGTGTTGTGTGGCGCATCAGCTGGGGCTGTTGGCACCCCGTGCACCCTGTCCCTGCAAGCCGTCACCCTCCCTAGCTGCTGCTGCAGCGCCACCAGGTGCTCCCATCGCTGCTGGTGACAGCC
This sequence comes from Haematococcus lacustris, assembly GCA_030144725.1. Lineage (NCBI taxonomy): Eukaryota > Viridiplantae > Chlorophyta > Chlorophyceae > Chlamydomonadales > Haematococcaceae > Haematococcus > Haematococcus lacustris. The sequence goes on from JASKMD010000031.1 coordinate 3,086,772, forward strand.
TGGTCAGCAGCAGGAGGCTGTGGCTAGCCGACTCGGGTGCAAGCCACCACATCACCCCGGAGCGCGCCCTCCTCCATGACTTCAGGCCATTGAACCAGCCCGTGCAGATCGTGCTCGGCAAAAGCACGGTGAGGCTGGTGGCGTATGGCATGGGGTCTGTGCACCTGACCAGCGACAGCGGGCAGCCATTCACACTGCGGGATGTGTTGTGGGCTCCTGATGCCACTGCCAACTACATGTCAACGCTGGTGGCTGACCTGGCTGGGTGGCGGGTAGTGCATGAGGGTGGGGGGATCAGGCTAGAGGACAGGGCCTCCCCTCCCACCATCGTCAGCGGCAAGCTAGTGGGCAGGTCATACCAGCTATGGTGCACCGCAGAGCTTGCTGTGGTGGGTTGTGAGCCCCCGGCGTCGCTGCAGGCAGCCACAGCGGAGACCCCACAACTGTTGCATGAGCGACTAGGTCACCTTAGCTACAGAGCCATGGCAGAGATGGTGGGCAAGGGGATGGTGGAAGGGGTAGGTGTTAGTGCAGCCCAGTGCAAGGCAGCCTGCAGCGGTGTGTGCCCTGGCTGCCAAGCTGGCAAGGCACATCGGCACGTAGCCGACACCCTCCCCTCCTTGGCGCCCCCTGTGAAGGGGGTGCTAGATCTGGTGCACACAGATGTGTGTGGCCCATTTCGTGTGCCATCTGTCAGCGGACTGCGTTACATGCTCACCTTCCTGGATGATTTTAGCCGCCTGTCCGTAGTGGTGTGTCTCAAAGCCAAGTCAGATGTGCCGGAAGCCATTAAGGCTACTGTGCAATGGCTGGAGACCCAGTCAGGGCGCAAGCTCAAGGCGCTGCGCAGTGACAGAGGCACGGAGTTTGTGAATCGGGAGGTGGGTCAGTTCTGCGTGGAGCGGGGCATTCAGCACCAGCAGACAGCCCCCTACAGCCCAGAACAGAATGGGAGGGCAGAGAGGCTAAACCGCACGCTCCTAGAGAAAGGCCGCTGCATGCTCTTTAGCAGCGGCCTGCCAGCCAGCCTGTGGCCTGAGGTGATGCGCGCAGCCAACTTCCTCCGCAATGTCTCTGCCACCCAGGGCAGGAATGCCACCCCCTGGGAGCTGTTCTTTGGGGTGAAACCCAACCTGGCTGCGCTGCGTGTGTTTGGTGCTCGGGCCTATGCCCATGTCCCTGAGCACATGCGCAGCAAGCTAGGGTTCAAGGCAGTGCAGGGGGTGATGGTGGGCTATGAGCCGGGCAGCAAGGCCTACAGGGTGCTGGTGCCAGGGGGCAAGATTCTCATCACCAAAGATGTGGTGTTTGATGAGCTGTCACAGAATGTGCCCTCTGCTGAGCCAGCTGGGGTGCTAGAGGTGGTGGAGGAGGGGGCAGCGGGGCTGCCGCAGGAGTTAGACCCTCTGGTCAGTCTCACTGGCGTGCCACTGCCAGGACCTGTGCCAGCGCCGGCTCCAGCGCATGTGCCGGTGCTGGCTGGGGAGGCAGAGGCAGCGGCAGCGCCGGGCCCAGGGTTTATGCCAGCAGGGACGGTGGGAGCTGGTGGTGGGGATGGGGCTGCAGCTTCAGCAGGTGGGGATGGGGGGGGTGCTTCAGCTGCAGAAGTCAGCAGCCTGCGCCGCTCAGCTCGCCTGTCACAGCAGCAACCTGAGTATGGCAGCTTGGCAGCAGCTGTTGCAGAGCCTCCTGCTGCCAGCGTGTGGGTGCCGCGCACTATCCAGGAAGCGCGAGCAAGCCCCCTAGCTGAGCAGTGGGCAATGGCTACAGATGCTGAGATGGAGTCTTTGCTCAGCTATGGTACGTGGGAGCTGGTGCCTTCCCCCCCTGGGTGCCGGCCCCTGGCCAACCGCTGGGTCTTTTCTGTCAAGGAGGACAGCAAGGGCAACAAGCGCTTCAAAGCCCGGTTAGTGGTCAAGGGGTATTTGCAGCGGGAGGGGGTTGATTTCACGGAGCTGCATGCCCCTGTCAGCAAGCATGCTACTGTGCGTGCTTTGCTGGCTGTGGCAGCTGCGGCAGACATGGAGCTAGAGCACCTCGATGTTATGACAGCTTTCCTCAATGGCTGGCTGCATGAGGAGATCTACATGCAGCAGCCAGCTGGGTATGAGGATGGAACAGCCCGTGTGTGCCGACTTCGGCGTGCCCTGTATGGGCTGCGCCAGGCCCCGCGCGCCTGGCATGCGCGCCTGAAAGCAGAGCTGGAGCAGCTGGGGTTTGTGGCCTCAGAGGCTGACTCCTGCCTGTTTACCATGGTGCGGGGCAACAGCAAGGTGCTGCTCGCTGTGTATGTTGACGACTGCCTCCTGGCTGTCAGCAAGGGGGACACAGCCACAGTGGCCTGGGTGAAGGAGCAGCTTGCAGCTGTTTTCAACATCCACCAGCTGGGTTCAGCAGAGCGGTAGCAGCTGGGCAGCTAGTGCTGAGCCAGGAGCGGTATGCCACCTCTGTGGTAGACCGCTTTGGCTTAGCTGACAGCAAGCCCCGGAGTGTGCCGCTGAGCACATCAGAGCAGTTGGTCAGGGAGGGAGAGGTGCAGCCACACATGGGGGGGCACAGCTATGCCGAGCTGGTGGGCAGCCTCATGCACCTGGCAGTGTGCACACGGCCTGATATCGCTCAGGCTGTTGGTGTCTGTGCCAAGTATATGGCTGCACCCACTGCGCAGCACTGGCATGCACTGCGTGGTGTCCTGCGCTATGTGGCTGATTCCAGGGCTGAGGGGCTGGTGTTTGGTGCAGCTGAGGGGCTGGTTGGGTTCTGTGATGCTGATTTTGCCGGTGACACAGACACCCGTCGCAGCACCACTGGCTATGTGTTCATGCTGCATGGGGGTGCTGTGTCCTGGTCCAGCCGTCGCCAGCCTACTGTGGCTGTGAGCACCACAGAGGCAGAGTATATGGCTGCCTCTGCAGCTAGCAAGGAAGCATTGTGGTTGCGCACCCTGGTGGCTGAGCTGGCTGTGGGCTCTGATGTGGTGCAGCCTGTCACCATCATGTGTGACAATGAGGCTGCCATCACTCTCATCAAGCATCCTATTGCCTCTGCCCAGTCCAAGCACATTGATGTGCTGCATCATTTCGTGCGTGAGCGGGCTGCCCGGGGTGAGGTGGTGTTCAAGTTCTGCGAGTCTGAAGCCAATGTGGCAGATGGCATGACCAAGGCTCTGGGTAGAGTTCTTCACTGTTGGGTTCGTGGAGTGCTCGCTCATCTTCTTGGGTCTCGCTGCTAACAGGTGTGTTCTATTGTAACTGTTGGGTTCGTGGAGTGCTCGCTCATCTTCTTGGGTCTCGCTGCTAACACTTACCTGTTGCTGGTATCTGCTACCATACCAGCTCCATGTCACCAGCTGGATCAATCAGACAGCTCACCTCAACCTCGCACTCCACCCTAGTTTAACTCACCAACTTCTTCAGCTTGGCCACCTCTTCATCCCCCACCCGCCTCAGCTCCACACAGGTAGGGCATGCCGCATCAGGTTTGGAGCACAGCTGGATCTGCGCATGGCCAGCTGGGCAGAAGGTTGTGACGTGCACCTTGCACTTCATGTGCTCATGGCCGCCAGCATGGCAGCGCAGCTCACAAGGGTGGCCGCAGGGAAGGGTGGCGCTGCAGGGCTCACAGCAGCCGCCATCTGGTGAGCGCTGAAGGAACGCTGCTGGGCTGTCCAGTACTGGCAGGATGGGGCGCTGGTGGCGCTGGCACACGGCTGGCAGGCCCGTGTGGATTTGGCCCGCCTCGCCCATGGCTGTCAGCACCCTGCCCCAGTGGCTCTTGGCGGCGCTGCTGCTGGCGTTGCGCAGGGTGTCGGCATTGCCAATCAGGATCATGCCATGGCGGGCGCGTGACAGCAGCATGTTGATGTGTTCAGGCTCCTTCAGGAAGCCAACCTCTCCGGCGCTATTGCTGCGCACCAGGGAGGCCACCACTATGTCGGACTGCAAGGCAGGAAGACAGGGAGAGCAAGGCCATGATGTGCAGCAGAGCCGCAGGAAACTGAGTCAACAACGTGCATGGACTACTGTAGCAGACAGACATCATCCCTGGCAGGGTGTGTCCCACTATTGAGAATGTCCCATATTCTGAATAGTCCCATATTAGCCCACAATCATGGCCCATCAAGGAAGAAGGAGTGAGTCTGACACAGGGCAGATGGGGATGAGCACAACTGAGGCAAGGCTGCAAAGCTGAGACATGCACCACACAAGGGTAGGCATGAGAACTGATCTGGGCAGTGTCAATGGCACTTGCTGGTCCTTGTCTGGCCCCAAGACTGTAAAACCCGACAGGCACACTGCCAGCCCCTGCCTGCTGAGGCCCAGTGGTGATACTCCCAACAATTGTATGGCACACCTCATGGCAACCCTGTTTGGTAAGGCCCGGTCTGACTGAGGCTTATACGGAGCCATTTACACTGTGTCAACAATGTGCAGGGGCAGCAATGTGCAACAGCCTATCACCCCTGCCGGCTAAGGCCTACACACCCAGGCACCCTTTTCCTTCTTAGGTAGCAACCCAGAAGCAGCCCGGCCCCTTCCTTTCCCCTACCCACCTCCTCCCCCTGGTAGTTGTCAATGGTAGCCAGCCGCAGCCCGCCGCTGCCCTGCTGCTTGTCCTCGTCCTTACCACCCAGGTTGGCCAGCAGCTGCGGCAGCACAGCGTCGCGCAGGTCCGCCATGTCCTTCGCATCAATAAGGGCCCCCATCTCGTCAGACAAACCTTGCTTCAGCTCCAGCAGCTGCCCCAGGTAGGGCGTCAGCACCACCAGCTGCTCCTTGGCGTAGCCCTGCTGCAGCAGGTAGGTCACCACCGCCCGCACCATGCCCACCTCGTGGCTGTTCACCTTGCTCTGCTGCATCTTGGACGCATGCCACCCGCTGTTGCTGTCCTCGCCATCCTCCGGCACCTCATGGTGGATGAACACCACTCGGTGCTGACCCAGGCCCTTGACAGCCGGGTGCTGGGCCACGCTGGGGTGGTCATGCAGGGCGGGGTAGGTGGGCCGCACCAGGCGTGAGATGTCCGGGTGCATGCGGTGCTGCACGGCTAGGGAGGCGTGAGGGAAGCCAGCCAGCACCAAGCGCTCAAACAGCGACACGTTCAAATCATAGCCCCGGCCTGACTCCTCCTGCAGGCTGTAGCTCTCCACCATTGGCCGCAGCTGCTTGTGGTCGCCGATCAGCACCAGGTGCTTGGTCTTGGTGCTCAGGCCTGCAGGTGTGCAGGAGTGAGCAGGTCATGTGTGTGTGGCTGCCCTGAGTGGGACCAGCCTGGTTCCTTACCTGGATGGCTTATGTGGTGTCAGGCTTCACAACCCATGCCCTGGCAGCCACTGTGTCTCTTCATAGACACATGGTTTCACTAGCACTGGCAGCAAGTACAGCAGCAGTGCCCTGGGTTAGACCCTGAGTGAGACCAGCCTGAGAGTATGGAGCTCATCTGGTTGATGACCTGATGCCAAGCGTCACAAGCAGGCATGCACCAGCAGCAAGTACAGTAGACATGCCAGGCCAGGTCTGGGCATTAGCCACAGCAACAGAGACTCGCCAAATGGCATCTATATTCGCCGCCACCAACTCACTGGTCAGCACATGCGCCTCCAGCAGCTCGCCCGCCTCCTCCACCAGCAGCACGCCTGGCTGCAGGGCGTCCAGCAGCGCCTTGTGGCTGGCAGCGCCCGTCATTGTGCAGCCAATGACCCGGGCCTTCTTTAACACAGCCTCCCAGCCACTGTTGCGCAGGTCCTTCAATTCAGCCTGCATGTCATTCACTTTTTGCATGCAAGAGGCCAGGTCCTCACACAGCTGTTGCCGCCTGGCGTCTTTCCAAACCCTCAGCTTCACATCACGCTCAGAGCGACTGAGCCGCCACAGACTGCCAGGGGCCGGCTCAGGTGTAGGTGATCGCCAGGATGCAGAGCGACTGCCAACATTGGATGTCACCTCCCCTTTACACCAGCTGTAGAAGCCATGCTCGCCTCCCAGCTGCACCCACTCATCAGGTTGCTCTGCCATGATGCTGGGCGACAAAACATGCCACAGGCCAAGGCGAGGCTGGGGCTGGAGTCTGGTGTTGTCAATCTTCTCCTTGTAATAGCTGCCGCCTCTTCCACTTCGAGCATTGCGCTTGGCCTCATACTCTGCCTGCTCCTTCTCGATACCGTGCTGGTGCCTGGACCTCGCCCAGAATGGACCCTCCATCCTCTCCTGCTCGCCAGGTCTTCCTCCCTGCCTCTGCCTTTGCACATGCTGCTGCACTGGTGGCTGCAGAGCTGCCAGTTTGAGCTCGATGTCCTTGATCTGCATGAGCTCTGTGCTCAAACTGTCATGCAGAGAAGCGGTACGCCGCCGGCAAGTGTAGTCCAGTGACTCTCCTTAATTTACTTTGGTGAGCTCCCGCACATTGTAGGGTGCCAAGCGTGTAGATTTGCATTGTCTGCATGCATGCATGCATGCATGCATGCACTATGAGCTACATGGGCCGTGAGGCGCTGGATTGAGGCGCGGCATTGGTAAACGACGGCGAGGGAAGACGGTTGGCAGGGGGCGAAGCGGGAGTGAAGCAAATGGCGAAGCGGGCAGGAGCCAGTGCAAGACTAGCGCCCCTACTTGTGATGTAGCCTTGACCCCTCTTCCATTTTCAGCTGTTGTTGGGTTGGCTGGTGTCTGGGTTTGTATGTCACCACTGCATGCTCTGCTCCGTAGCACTCATGTCAGCCATTCAATGAAACATCAACCACTGTTGTACCGTGACCATAGGCTTCCATGCTCTGTAGCTGGCCTGATGCCTAGCTCTTTGGCATGACAATAGTCGTCGGTCGGTCGGTCGGTCGGTCGGTCGGTCGGTCGGTCGGTCGGTCGGTCGGTCGGTCGGTCGGTCGGTCGGTCGGTCGGTCGGTCGGTCGGTCGGTCGGTCGGTCGGTCGGTCGGTCGGTCGGTCGGTCGGTCGGTCGGTCGGTCGGTCGGTCGGTCGGTCGGTCGGTCGGTCGGTCGGTCGGTCGGTCGGTCGGTCGGTCGGTCGGTCGGTCGGTCGGTCGGTCGGTCGGTCGGTCGGTCGGTCGGTCGGTCGGTCGGTCGGTCGGTCGGTCGGTCGGTCGGTCGGTCGGTCGGTCGGTCGGTCGGTCGGGCGGGCGGGCGGGCGGGCGGGCGGGCGGGCGGGCGGGCGGGCGGGCGGGCGGGCGGGCGGGCGGGCGGGCGGGCGGGCGGGCGGGCGGGCGGGCGGGCGGGCGGGCGGGCGGGCGGGCGGGCGGGCGGGCGGGCGGGCGGGCGGGCGGGCGGGCGGGCGGGCGGGCGGGCGGGCGGGCGGGCGGGCGGGCGGGCGGGCGGGGCGGGCGGGCGGGCGGGCGGGCGGGCGGGCGGGCGGGCGGGCGGGCGGGCGGGCGGGCGGGCGGGCGGGCGGGCGGGCGGGCGGGCGGGCGGGCGGGCGGGCGGGCGGGCGGGCGGGCGGGCGGGCGGGCGGGCGGGCGGGCGGGCGGGCGGGCGGGCGGGCGGGCGGGCGGGCGGGCGGGCGGGCGGGGCGGGCGGGCGGGCGGGCGGGCGGGCGGGCGGGCGGGCGGGCGGGCGGGCGGGCGGGCGGGCGGGCGGGCGGGCGGGCGGGCGGGCGGGCGGGCGGGCGGGCGGGCGGGCGGGCGGGCGGGCGGGCGGGCGGGCGGGCGGGCGGGCGGGCGGGCGGGCGGGCGGGCGGGCGGGCGGGCGGGCGGGCGGGCGGGCGGGCGGGCGGGCGGGCGGGCGGGCGGGCGGGCGGGCGGGCGGGCGGGCGGGCGGGCGGGCGGGCGGGCGGGCGGGCGGGCGGGCGGGCGGGCGGGCGGGCGGGCGGGCGGGCGGGCGGGCGGGCGGGCGGGCGGGCGGGCGGGCGGGCGGGCGGGCGGGCGGGCGGGCGGGCGGGCGGGCGGGCGGGCGGGCGGGCGGGCGGGCGGGCGGGCGGGCGGGCGGGCGGGCGGGCGGGCGGGCGGGCGGGCGGGCGGGCGGGCGGGCGGGCGGGCGGGCGGGCGGGCGGGGCGGGCGGGCGGGCGGGCGGGCGGGCGGGCGGGCGGGCGGGCGGGCGGGCGGGCGGGCGGGCGGGCGGGCGGGCGGGCGGGCGGCGGGCTGGCATGCAGCAGCCAGGCATGCAGCAGCCAGGCAGGCAAGAAAGTAGGGGAAACATGCGGCATGGGTGGCAGCTATGGCAATATGACACAACATGACACAACAGAAACACATAACACATGCAACGTGGGGCAGTGGGCCGTAGCAGCCAGCAGCCAGGCAACAGCCAAGGGTGACAGAGTCACCAGTAGGCGGCAGCCAGGGGAAAACATGTGGCACGGGTGGCAGCTAGGGGATAAATGAAGTAGCTGGCAGCAGCCAGGGGCATTAGGCACGGGCAATCGCTTGGAAGCAGGGAAACTGCAAGAATAGTCACATATAGCAATAGCAAGGGCCAGTGGAATGGTGGCAAATGTCGGGTAAAGCTGAAGCCATCACCTGCATGCATGGCTTGGCACGCCCCAGCCCATAAGGCCAAGAGCTCCGTTGACGCATCCAACGGCAAATCATGAGGGTCTGGCGGGATGCCGGTGTTTAACTTCGCCTACTTTAATTGCAAAAATGACCAGGCTACCCTGTAAAATACAGTGGTCAATGTTGCAGTGCTTTGTTATCGTCGATGCTTGTCGGTGGGTGATGCTGTGACTAAGTCAGATACAGGCAATGGGAGTGGAGACTGAAGCCTGGAGTAAGACATGGCGAAAATGTGTGCCTTCCACCAATTACAGAAGTATGCGACTGCTGCCCCTCACCCTCCAATGCGTACAATGTCCTTGATGCCCTTGTCCAGCAGGGCTTCCAGGAACTGGTCCAGCGCATGGTTAGTGTAGCACACACACAGGATGGTCTCCTGGCTGTGACGCACAATGGCCTGGCTCAGCATGCCGCCGATGAAGGTCTTGCCAGTGCCGGGCGGCCCCTGGATCAACGCTACCCGCCGGCTCAGCCCATGCTCCAGCGCTGCCGCCTGGCTCGGGTCAAGGGCCATGCCAGCAAGCTGCAGAGCCTGCACCCAGCAGCAGCAGCAGCAGGTGCCTGGCCTCGTGGTTGCTATGGCAATGCATTGATTGCAGGCACCCAAGTCACATAATGATGGGTCTGGGCCCAAGGCCAATTGCTTTCAATACATGCATGTACAAACCACGAGCAGCCTCGGGCATGGATGACCGGATGAGCGTGCCATGGAGGGCTGTGCCTGGCCAGCACCAAGGTGCCTCAGCGCCTGCCAGTGCTATGCAGCCAAGAAGAGGGCCAGGGGCATGCTCTAGCTTGCCTGCTATGCTACATGAAGGCCTTGCCTGTATGCAAGGTGCAAGGTGCAGGGTGGCAGCAAGGTACATGGTGTCAGAGACATAGCTTTGCTGCGCAAGGTGCTGTGCTGCAGGGTGGTAGGCCCACCTGTTGTTGCTGAGCTACCACAGCTTCCACTTGTGCAGCAGAGAGGTAGATGGTCCGCTGCGGGGCCTGGCCGTACACCAGCTCCTCAGCCAGTGGCACCGTGGGTAGCGCCTGCAGCCCCTCAAGCACTGGCCTGATGCTAAGCAGGTTGGTGGACACCTGCAGCAGCCAGGCAGCAGCAGGCAGGCCGGGCTATATACAGGCAGCTTGTAGTGCTATTGCTTGAGTAAGCCAGAGGTGAGTAAAGAGAGGGCAAGGCTGCTTCCAAGAGGCCCAGTCATGGACAGAGCATGCTAAAAAAGAACAGGGCTGCATATTTGCACATGGGCACCTGATCCATGTTTGCGTTGCTGTAGCTTAGTCTCTGTCCTCTGCTGAGTTGCTGCCCCCCACCTGCACCAAGACCTTGTTGGCCAGCGTGCTGCCAACCCAGGCCAGCACCTGCTCCAGGCCCCTGCCGGCCTCAAAGGACACCCCCACCAGTGGCAGTGCCTCAGCCATCTCCACTGGCTCGCGCCTGGCAGTAATGGGGCAGTGCGGTGCTCTTGCTGCCAGGCCATGGCCGTCCTGCGGTTGATGGCTGGCTGCAGCAGTTCACCCTTAATGAGCCAAGCCAGAGGCTGTTGGTGTCCATATGAGTGCAGCTGGGCAAGGCATCTGTTGCTGAACACTTTGCACATGGTGAATGCATTGCGATAGGCCCGAGGCTGACCATGACCACCTGGCAGTACCTTGCCTTCTGTGCCCCTCACAATGCTCTGCAACTGACTTGACCTGTATTCCTTGTGGCTCTCACTCTGCTTGGGAGGTGCAGCTGGAGGTGGATCAGGGACGATTGCCAAGCCTTGTGGTGCGCCCTCACCTGACCACGGTGCCAAACAGCAGTGGGTCTCCTGGGGCAGCCAGACAGACCAAGGAGTTCAGTGGCAGGGTACCCCAACCATGCTTGTCCCAGAACTCCTCCTTCTCTTTCATCGTCTTGAGGCAGTTGGCATGGTGGCCAGGTGGTAGCGCAAAGCTGAGCATGATGCATACCATGCGGTTTTGCTGCTTGCACACGCCCAGCACGCTGACCTGGTGATAGACATTCCGCAGCACCTGCTGCATGGCTGCCTGATTGGGCGCACCCCGAGCTGCATTGACATCCAGCTGCTGCCATTGGGTCAATGTCCTCAGCACCTCCCGCAGGGGCGCCACCATGTCCTCCCGCAGCAACCGGAAGTGGCGGTCCAGCAGCTGCGCCTCAGGGGCCTCAGCAATGTCTTCTGCTGCCTCATGATCCCTCCCAGACACCTGCAAGGTCGTGTGCCAAAGGAGAGGAACAGCACGGACAGCACGGACAGCCACTGTGCATGCTGTGAGCTATGGTCGAGGTGGTTGGTGTGGAGCGTGACGACCGCCTTGTGCAAGCTAGGAGTCGAGGGATGGAGGTGACAAATGTTGTACGGGGCTGGCGAAGAAGAGTGTAAGACAATGCCTGCCCCATGCAACAGGCAACAGGCAACACCCCATCATATGTTATGTGCAGGCCTTGTGGTGCAGGCCTTGTGGTGTGGCGCAGGCCTTGTGGTGCAGACAGGCCAACCATGCTATATGAGTTCATCTGTTGCAGGCATAGCTGATCAGGGCCAGCTTCCTGTTCAATGCGGGTGGCGGTTTTAAATAAATTGCGGGCAAGCACCAAGTGCTTGGGCGCGTGGAGAGGCACATGGATGTGTAAGCTGATGAGGCATGCCTGGCTTTGCACTGCCACAACCATCACTTTGTTGGCAGCTATGACAGATCCAACGAAGGTGTCAGCTCTCACCTCCGCATCAAAGGTTTGGACCCCTGGGGTAGTCTGTTGGCTGCTAGGCGCCAGGGGCAGGTAGGGCGGGTGTGAGCAGCTTGCCTGACAGCATGCCAGCACACCAAGCATGATGTCAGCACCTGACCTCGCTGAAGATATGTGGATGGAAGCATGAAGCCATCCAGCAGCAGCATGTGTGCCATTCTAAGCCAGCCCATGCATGCCATACCAGCAGCACGCTGCAATGGTGTTGTGCAATGGTGTTGTGCACCCTGCTGCCTTGATGGATGACAATGGCAGTTTATACCCTGCTGCCCGCTGCCTCCTGCCTGCTGCCCGCTGCCTGCTGCCTGCCACTGACCTCCTCTGACGTAGGGACAATCTTGATGTCCCTGAAGTTTGGCGCATCATTGTCATGGCGGCCCCCTGCCTGCACTCTCAGGTCCTCAAGGGCCGGTGCCTGGCCACTGCTGCCCGGGCCTGACCCAGCCGGTGACAGCACCTGCTTCAGCTGCCTCGCTGCTGTAGCCGCCCCGCCACCACAGGCCAGCAGGGGCTGCACCAATGCCTTCAGTTCAGGGTTGGCCCGGGTTGCTTCAGAGTTGAGTGCCAGGGTGAGGGCAAACCAGGCCACTGGGGTGGCATCAGGTAAGGTGCCTGAGGTAATGGCTTCACCCAGGCAGGGCAACAGGCCAGGTATTGTGACAATGGTGTCCAGCACTTGCAGCAGGGGCTTCCTGCACATGCCACTGTTCAGGCTGTCATCACACAGTTTGGCCAGGAAGGGCACCACGGACTGGGCAAGGAACTGGGACGAGTCACTGCTGCTCAGGGCCATATATATGCATCTCAACCCATGCTCCTGCACTCAGCGAGTGGCGCTGGTTAGCAGATAACTCCTGCCATCAGCCAGCGCTGGGAAAGGCACCGAAGTGTTGAGCTTTCACACCAGGCCCACGCCGCTGCTGGACTTGCTCACCCGGGGGTTGGTCAACCGGTACAGCATGTCGAGGTAGTCGTCAAACTCGAGCAGCGCGGACATGAACTTGACGCAGTCTGCAGGACTGAAGCTGGCGTTGGCTTTGCACATCACGCCGTCGAAGAAGCGCCGATGGGAGTACACTGGGCGGGAACCCCCTGCGATGGGACGGCATCCGGTAAGCTTGAGTTTACCTACTGCGATGTTAAAGCTGCGATGCGGCGAAGCTATAAAACGGCAGGAAGCCGTTCGCAACTATCCGCCTCGTCAGGGCGGGAGTACGCGGCGCGGTCGGTGCAGCGGGCGTGCCAACACCCGCACCATCGCCTTGCTCTCTCCCTGCAGGTCGATCAGCTCCGCGGCAGGCTTCCTCTTGCGCGCTTCCGAAGCGCGGCCGGCCCTCAGCCCACTTAGTAGCCATCTCGTGATGCAACCACGTCAGGCGCGCTAAATCAATCGTATCTAAGTTCACGGAGTTTCACGGATAGTCCATGCTGGGCTTTCACGGTTTTTTTGCGGGTACTGACTCTCGGGCGAAACACACTCTGCACTGCGAAGACTCCTGGTTGCGATACAGCAAAAGCAGAGGATTGCCCGACATGGCAGTGAGGACTTCCAGTGAAGCTGCCTAACACTCCCTAGCCTCCCTTGCACAGCTCTCCCTTGCCACTAGCACTTCGGTATGTGAGCGAGCAGGCCTGTCACTCAGCCAGCAGTGCATGCTGTGGAATATTAAGCACCACAGCCGCCTTGTGCCAACTATGGGCCTGATCCAACATGCCGGTTGCCGGGTGAAGCATGCAGAGCAGCCCCAACACAGCGCCATGCAGGATCCAGTGTGTCCATGGCATGCCATAACGATCCATGTTGCGCACATAACGAGCGCAGACGGTTACCTCCCCGCAGACTTAGGAGCATTGAAAGATCAGTTATTGGTCTGGTACTGTGCTTGTACTATTTGGCCTGCTACTGTGCTTGTTGCACTTCGTAGACCACGTCCATCGCCCTCACCGATGCATATCCACGTCCTCTGCAGCCATCAGGCTACTGAGGTGAGCAGCAGCTGCAGGGCAGCTGAGGTGGCAGGTGCCGCGAATGGCTGTGGTAATGGGTTGTTGCGTGCCCTTAGCTGTACTGTGAGGGCGGGTACAGCTGATTGGGGGTTGAAGAAAGGCTCGGCGTAGGAAAGGTAGGACTGCAGGCAGGATGTTTGTTGGTGGCTACCTCCCTTCATCACTCCAGCTACTGATGCAACTGCCCACCCTTTAGCTGCTGCATGAGCTCCTGCAGACCACAACCTGCCGGCTACCTGCCTCATCTGTTTCCGCACCTGTCTGTGCTCATGGCATGCTTGCTGGCTGTACTCCCATCACACAAGTCACACTGCCAGGCAGGCAGTCCTACCAGCCCATACCTTTTCTGCCTTGGCCCCCTGCCCCCTTCCTAGGTGGTTGCTGTCATTTGGGCCCACGCCGGCCGCCTCTTTCCCACTGCGCGATCCGCCCGCTGGGCTGAGTGGGTGGTGCCACTGCCGGTAAGCCACCCTCTGCTGACGGTCCCTGCCTCACCCTCACCCTGCACCTCCCCAACTTCGTCACAATCCATCAGCTTGCAGCTGCCAGACCAACTGAACAACACCGGGATGGCTCTGCTCACATATACACTTCATTTTGTAGGCTATCTTGTAAGTGCCCTCCCACTCTTCCCTCACTCTTACCCAGCAGCTGCCCTTCCATGTGTGCTGTGTCTCGGCACCGGGACATCCATGACAAGGTTGTGTAAATGACTTTATCAGGGTTGGGAGGGTCTGACCCAAAACCATACACATTCTTAGTCAGCCACATGTAAAGGGAAAAGGTATATGTACTCAATTCGCTAAAGTTCAGACATGCAAGCCGGTTTAAAAGATGCAAGCCGACCATGCTGCGCATGTCCACTACAACTGACTGCCGTTAATGATTAGGGTGGAAGCGGGGCCAAGCTAGTCAAGCATCAAGCCCACAGGAGGATGCTGGATGCCTAACAACCCCACATAGGGAACCATTTAAATACATGGCACCATTTAAACACATGATCCCCAACTTGACTAAGAAGTACAAGAAGACTGATAAGTACAACAAGATCGTTGTGGAAGTGGTTTCTGAGGCCTGGGTCGCAGCCTGCACTGTGCAGGCTAGTCCACTACAAGCATCCACTACCACTGAGCAGCTGTGCCTGCGCCCTGCCCTGCACCACCTCACGCCTGCTGGCTGACTCGGCCACCACTCTCCGCTTGTCATTCTCAATGCGCTGCAGCTCACGCTGTTTATCAGCCTCGACCTGCTGCAACTGTGCACTGATTGCTGCCAGCTGACGCTGCTGATCCGCAATCTCCTTCATCCCCTCCGCCTGCTGTGCCGCCTCCTCAGCAGCCTGAGCAGCACGACAGCAATGTAATGTGTAATGGTAATGGGTAGTAGACGATGGCAATGATGGCCAGCAGCCCTGGCAGCCAATCATCGCTTCAAAAGCTCCTTGCCTGTTTCCTTGCCATCTAGGGCTGGCGGTGTTCAAGGCAGGCTGCACACACACCAGCTTGTCAGCCTCAAGGCGCAGCCGCTCAGCTGCAGCCCTCTCCTCCTGAGCCGCCTGGTCCACCACAGCCTGGTGCTCCTGCTCTGCCGCCCAGGCAGCCAGCTGGGCAGGGGCTTGCGCTTTCTGCACGGCCAAGGTCATGTTAAGCCTGGGGCAGACAGGCAGTGTTGTCCTGCCACCACAGTGCCCATGCACACGACACAGCTGCTGCTGGGCAGGTCATGCACATCTTTGCTGGAAACCTTCTGCAGGCCGTATTGTCGGTGCTTGAGAGAGCAGGTGTAGCGAGGAAGACGGTGGTTATCAAGGGGGCATTGCAGGCAGAGGGACAGCAGGCACGAGGCAAGAAGTTGTCCCGCTGTCCAGAGCCTGACCTGCAGCTCCAGCGCAAGCTCCAGCTCTATGGCCTCCATCTCTGCTGCCATAAGTTCTTTGTGCCGCTGCAGGTCATCCTCTAATGCACGCAGCTGTTGCTGCAGGGCAGCTGCCTTGCCCCTCAACCGCACTGCTTCCTGATCACTGACGGATCGCTTGCGCGCGGCATCCGCCTCCTGCACAACAAGCAGTTTGGCTAGTCATGCAAGGCAGTGATGGCTGGGGGTGAGGCTAGAGCGTGCTGAGGGGTGATAGCTGAAGGGTGATAGCTGTGCTGCATGAGGCACCATGGCAATGAGCACAGCAGCAGTGGGAGCAGGCAGGGGTCTCAGGAGGCCTCTTGGTCATAGAAATGAATATTGATACTACATTGACATCAACAGTGATTGCTTGCTTGAGCTTGGGCAGATCAAGCGGCGAGTGCCAGAACGACTAGCACGCATGGGTTGCGTTGCTGCCAATACTAGCTTTTTATACTTCTGCAGTTCTATGGTTTTATTGTGACCCGTAACAGTCTCCACAACAGTCCAGAGTTGGTGTCCAAAGAGCTGGCAGAATATGTCTATATCGAGAGCTGGCAGTGAGTGCTCCGTATCAAAGCAAAGCAATGGTTGGGCGGGGCAGGCAGTGAGTGCCCCATTTCATAGCCCCAAGGCCCCAAAGCCTTGGATAACTAGCAGGCCTGGGTTTTGCTGCTGAAACGACAGCAACCACTTAAGCTTGTATGCGCTACCATACCAGCTCCGCTCACCAGCTGCACCCATCAGGCGGGTCACCTCATCCTGGCGCTCCACCCTGTTCCAACTCACCAGCTTCTTCAGCTTGGCCGCCTCCTCATCCTCCACCAGCCTCAGCTCCACACAGGTAGGGCATGCCGCATCACGTCCAAAGCACAGCCTGGTGTGCACATGGCCAGCTGGGCAGTAGGTGGTGACCTGCACCTTGCATTTGATGGTGTCATGACCGCCAGCGTGGCAGTGCAGCTTGCAAGGGTGGCCGCAGGGGAGGGTGGCGCCGCAGGGCTCACAGCAGCCGCCGTCTGGTGAGCGCTGAAGGAATGCTGCTGGGCTGTCCAGCACTGGCAGGATGGGGCGCTGGTGGCGCTGGCACACGGCTGGCAGGCCCGTGTGGATCTGGCCCGCCTCGCCCATGGCTGTCAGCACCCTGCCCCAGTGGATCTTGGCGGCGCTGCTGCTTGCGTTGCGCAGGGTGTCAGCGTTGCCAATCAGGATCATGCCATGGCGGGCGCGTGACAGCAGCACGTTGATGCGCTCAGGCTCCTTGAGGAAGCCGACCTTGCCGGCGCTGTTGCTGCGCACCAGGGAGGCTACCACAATGTCCGACTGCAAGGCAGGATGACAGGGACAGCCAAGCGAGGTTGTGCAGCAGGGCCACAGGACGCTGAGTCAACAATGTGCATGGACTACTGTAGCAAACAGACATCATCTTTGGCAAAATGTGTCCTGTTGGTGAGAGTGAGCATAGCCCACAAGCATGGCCCATCGCGGAAGAACGGAAGAGTCAGACACAGGGCATATAGGGATGTGCACAACCTTACGCAGGGCAGCAGAGCTAAGACATGTACCACTGTAGGGTAGGCATGAAGAAGCGTTGTAGACATTAGCATATTGCAACCTTACCAGCTAGGTCCCAACAGTCTGCAATGCCCATGGTACACTGTCAAACCCTACCTGATGAAGCCCAGTCTATACTCCCAGGGATTGCAAGGCACACTGCATGGCTCACTGCATGGCTCACTGCATGGCACACTGCACGGCACACTGCAAGGCACACTGCAAGGCACACTGCATGCACACTGCATGCACACTGCATGGCAGACTGCATGGCACATTGCATGGCACACTGCATGGCACACTGCATGGCACACTGCATGACACGCTGCTTGGCACGCTGTATGTCACACTGCACGGCACACTGCCTTACCCTTCCTCAAAGGCAACAGCACACACGTAGACATGCACCCATACAGAACCAACCAGCCCCCTCCCTCCCCTCTCCTTCTTAGGTAGCAACCATTACCTAGCCCGGCCCCTTCCTTTCCCCTACCCACCTCTTCTCCCTGGTAGTTGTCAATGGTGGCCAGCCGCACTCCATTGTTGCCGTGCTGCTTGTCTTCGTCCTCAACATACAGGTTGGCCAGCAGCTGCGGCAGCACAGCCTTGCGCAGGTCTGCCATGTCCATCTCATCCACTGCAGCACCCATCTCTTTTGCCAAGGCCTGCTTCAGCTCCAGCAGCTGCCCCAGGTAGGGCGTCAGCACCACCAGCTGCTCCTTGGCGTAGCCCTGCTGCAGCAGGTAGGTCACCACCGCCCGCACCATGCCCACCTCGTGGCTGTTCACCTTGCTCTGCTGCACCTTGGACGCATGCCACCCGCTGTTGCTGTCCTCGCCATCCTCCGGCACGTCATGGTGGATGAACACCACTCGGTGCTGCCCCAGGCCCTTGACAGCCGGGTGCTGGGCCACGCTGGGGTGGTCATGGAGGGCGGGGTAGGTGGGCCGCACCAGGCGTGAGATGTCCGGGTGCATGCGGTGCTGCACGGCTAGGGAGGCGTGAGGGAAGCCAGCCAGCACCAGGCGCTCAAACAGCGACACGTTCAAATCATAGCCCCGGCCTGACTCCTTCTGCAGGCTGTAGCTCTCCACTTTGGGCCGCAGCTGCTTGTGGTCACCGATCAGCACCAGGTGCTTGGTCTTGGTGCTCAGGCCTGTATGGGGTCCAATGCAGGTGACATGTGTGTTATACTGCCCTGAGTGGGACCAGCCTGACCCCTGACCTGGACGAATTCTGTGGTGTCAGGCTGCACTAGCCATACCCTGGCAGCCACTGTGTCTCTCCAGAGAGGCATGGTATCACTGGCACTGGCAGCAAGTGAGGAGTGCCCTGGGTTATACCCTATTTGAGACCAGCCTGAAAGTATGGAGCAGACCTGTATGATACCTGGACGCGAAGTGTCAACAGGCATCCACCGGCAGCAAGTACAGCAAACATGCCAGGCCCGCCAGCAACTCACTGGTGAGCACATGCGCCTCTAGCAGCTCGCCCGCCTCCTCCACCAGCAGCACGCCTGGCTGCAGGGCGTCCAGCAATGCCTTGTGGCTGGCAGCGCCCGTCACTGTGCAGCCAATCACCCGGGCCTTCTTCAGCACAGCCTCCCAGCCACTGTTACGCAGTTCCTTCAGTTCGGCCTGCATGTCATTCACTTTTTGCATGCAAGCCACCAGGTCTTTACACAGCTGCTGCCGCCTTGCATCTTTCCAAGCCCTCAGCTGATCAACACGTGCAGCTGGGAGTAGTTGCCACACACTGCGTTGGGCCGCCTCACACAAGAGCTCAGCTTGGGGCTTGCGGCGGGATCGCCAGGATTCACCATTGGGCGTCAGCACCCCTTGGCACCATCTGTAGAAGCCATGCTCGCCTCCCATCTGCTCCCAGATGTCAGGCTGCTCTGCCGCAATGCTGGGCAACAAAACATGCCACAGGCCAAGGCGCGGCTCGGGCTGGTGTATGTCGTCTTCATCCTCTTCGTCTACTTCATCCTCGTAATAGCTGCTGCCTCTTCCACTTTGAGCATTGCGCTTGGCCTTGAATTTTGCCTGCTCCTTCTCGATGCTGTGCTGGTGCCTGGACCAAGCCCTGAATGGACCCTCCACCATCTCCTGCTCGCCAGGTTTCCC
Organism: Haematococcus lacustris; assembly: GCA_030144725.1. Taxonomy (NCBI): domain Eukaryota; kingdom Viridiplantae; phylum Chlorophyta; class Chlorophyceae; order Chlamydomonadales; family Haematococcaceae; genus Haematococcus; species Haematococcus lacustris. The sequence continues at coordinate 3,105,611 of JASKMD010000031.1, forward strand.
TCCCTGCCACTGCCTTTGCACATGCTGCTGCACTGGCGGCTGCAGAGCTGCCAGTTGGCGCTCAATGAACTTGACGTGCATGAGCTCGTCGCTCAAATGGCCATACAGCGTACCGGTGCGGCGCCGGCAACTGTAGGCCAGTGACTCTCCTTGCTTTGACTTGGTGAGCTCCCGCACATTGTAGGGTGCCAAGCGTGTGGATTTGCATTGTCTGCATGCATGCATGCGACACGCGCCATGAGAACCATGAGGCGCATGAGTGAGGCACGGCATCGGTGGCACACGGTGAGGCAGGGCTGTTGGCAGGCAAGGGGTGAAGCGGGCAGGAGGGATGGCAGGGGCCAGTGCAAGACTTTCGCCTCTACTTGTGATGCAGCTTTTACCCCGCTTCTGTTTTCAGCTGTTGTTGGGTGGCACAAGAAGCTGGTGTCTAGGGTTGTATGTCACCACTGCATCAACCACTGTTGTATTGCGACCATAGACATGGTACAGAAGAAGAAAGAAAGAATATGTGTGGCAAGGGAGAGGCTTCCACGCTCTGTAGCTTGCCTGATGCCTAACTGTTTGGCATTAATAAAAATGGCAATGCCGTACACAACATTGCTAAATACTTTTGAGGTTCAGATACAGAACAGATTCAGAACAGAAAGGAGGCCAGCAGCCAGGGGCAACAATCGTCTGCAATAGGCAGCAGCTAGGCAGACAGGAAGCAGCCAGACATGCAAGCGCCAGGCAGGCAAGAAACTAGGAGAAGCATGAGGCATGAGCAGCAGCTATGGCAACATGACACAACATGACACAACAGTAACAAGCAATAGAGGCTATGCGACGTGGGGCAGTGGGCCGTAGCAGCCAGCAGCCAGGCATCAGCCAAGGGCGATTCAGCAGTAGGCAGCAGCCAGGGGAAGTGTGAGGTAGGCTGCACTATCCGATCCCGAGTTTGCCAAGTCCCTGAGGGCAGCTTTGTTCCCCAACGGTGCTTTTGATGCAACAACGCCGTGGACTGGGCGGGACAATGCTCCAGTCCCTCCAAGACAGACAGGCATTCATGAGAACGACAACGAAGAAGAAGAAGAGGAAGAAGAGGAGGAGGAATATGAAGCTTCTGAGGGTGAGGTCGACCCGTCCTCCGCAGACTTGGCCCAGTCGTTCTTGGATACGCAAGAGCGATTGCGTGATGCTCGTTCCGAGCTGGCCAAAATGAAATCTCTTCAAAAGCAACAGGCTGCACGCTGGCGACTTTGGCAGGAAAGGCCAAGCACCTGGCTAAGAGCCTCGAGCAAGAAGCCAACACCACTGGTCCCCCTTGGAGCACCTAGCATGACCTACCTGCCAGGTCCAAGGGTTGCTCTGCGCCCAGGGCAGGCATGAGAGCTGGACCCGCAGTGGCCTAATGCATTTACTTGGAGGCCAGAGCAGCTGAAGCTGCCAAGCAGTCTGACATGAAGCCTGCCCAGCACTGCCATCACTGCTATGATCCCAAGCATCTGCAGCCCCTATGCCCACACAAGGACATGTGAGCCTTGGAGGCAAGGGAGCTGTTCTCATCTTCCTCCTGATGCCAAGCCTCGAGGAATGGGTCACCCCAACCAGGGTGACCCAGAGCAGCCAAATTAGGGCAAGCTGGCCACCGCTAATGCCAAGTGAAACTTTGCACAGCCAAGGCTGTGTCATGCCTGTTTGAGCCTGCTATGAAGCATGTCTTATGCACATGTGCACCTCAACTTCATGAGTGCACCGAGGCCATGCAAACTGTTGCACATGGTGTTGCTTTGCATGTTGACGGCCAGCCTGTGTCCCATCAACCTTTAGTGCGAGCAGGTCAAGACATTGTTTTCTACTTCAGTGTTGCTGAACCTTGTGTGGGTTCAATGTCTCGTGTAAGACACCTCTTTGTTGTCCTCGGTTACCTTCTCAAGTCATCTGGGAGCCTTTGGTCAAGATGACAAGGTGAGATTCCAGTCGTTAGGAAGTAGGCCGTCACATAGGCAGTCACATACAGCAATAGCAAGGGGCAGTGGTATGGTGGCAAAAGTTGGGTCAAGCAGCAGCCATCAGCTACATGCCACTGACTGCATGGCTTTGCATGATCCAACCCACAGGGCCAAGAGCTCCGTAGCCGCATCAACCATGCAGCTATTCATAGGAGTCTGCAAGTATAGTGGTTAATGTTGCAGTGGTTGATTCCGGCCTTTCAGGCAGTTTACTAAGATTGATACTAGCAATGGGACTGGAGACTCAGCCCTGGAGTAAAAATTGAGAAAAACGGGCGCCTCAATGTGAGTGCGCTCAAATATGTTGTTCTCACCCTCCAATGCGTACAATGTCCTTGATGCCCTTGTCCAGCAGGGCCTCCAGGAACTGGTCCAGCGCATGGTTAGTGTAGCACACACACAGGATGGTCTCCTGGCTGTGACGCACAATGGCCAGGCTCAGCATGACGCCGATGAAGGTCTTGCCAGTGCCGGGCGGCCCCTGGATCAACGCCACACGCTGGCCCAGCCCACGCTCCAGCGCTGCCGCCTGGCTAGGGTCAAGGGCTCTGCCAGCAAGCTGCAGAGCCTGCACCCAGCAGCAGCAGCAGCAGCAGCAGCAGCAGCTGGTGCCTGGCCACATCGTTGCCGTTGCACCCAGATCACAGGCTGATGGGTCTGGGCCCTAGACCAGCTGCTTACAACACATGCATGGAGACGAGCAGCCCCTGTTGTAGATGACAGGGTATGCGTGTTCCACAGAGGGTCATGCCTGGTTGATGTCAAGGTGCCTCAGCGCCTGCCAGTGCTATGCAGCCAAGCAAAGTGCCAGGGGCATGCTCTAGCTTCCCTGCTAAGCTGTAACAAAGCCGCGTTTGTATGCAAGGTGCAAGGTGCAGGGTGGCAGCAAGGTGCAGGGTGTCAGGGGCATAGCTCTTGTTGTGCAAGGTGCAAGGCGCTGTGCTCCAGGGTGGTTGGCCCACCAGCTGTTGCTGCGCCATCACAACTTTCAGTTGTATGGCAGTGAGGTAGCTGGGCCGCTGCGGGGCCTGGCCATACACCAGCTCCTCAGCCAGTGGCACCGTGGGTAGCGCCTGCAGCCCCTCAAGCACTGGCCTGATGCTCAGAAGGTTGGTGGACACCTGCAGCAGCCAGGCAGCAGCAGGCGGGCTGGCCGGTCACATGCACCATGTACAGTGAGCCAGAAGTAGTAAGAGTGAGGGCAAGGCTGCACCAGTACCGTCCAGCCACAAGGCTGCAGGGAGCATGAAAGCTGAGAGATGAGAGCTGAAAAGGGCAAGGCTGCATGAGTGCAACCCGGGCACCTGATCTATGTTTGCCATGCTGTAGCTTAGCCGCTGCCTGCTGTTGGGTTGCTGCCCTCACCTGCACCAAGACCTTGTTGGCCAGCGTCCTGCCAATCCATGCCAGCACCTGCTCTAGGCCCCGGCCCGCCTCAAAGGACACGCCCACCAGCGGCAGAGCTTCGGCCATCTCTTTTGGCTCACGCCTGGCAGCAGTGGAGCAGTGCGGTGCGCTTGGGATGTCGCTGGGTGCTGCCAGGCCATGGCCCTCCTGTGGCTGACCTGCTGGCTGCACCAGCCCGCCATCATTGAGCCAAGCCAGAGGCTGTAGGTGTCCATACGAATGCAGCTGGGCAAGGCATCTGTTGCGACATGCTGAACACTTTGCAATAGCTCATGCTGAATGCATTAAGCATCAAGCATTAAGCATTAAGCATTAAGCATTAAGCATTAAGCATATAAACCCACAAGGAACAACCATCTTCAAACCAATATATAATCAATGAATTACCAACACAGTCACTTTATTAACTCTAATCATTACTAGACTGGATATGTTGCAACTTTACACGATGAAATTTGGTGCTGTGATGCACTAATAGGTATGATGCAGTACTGCCTCATGAGGAGTGAACATAAAAAGGGTAACTAACTATTATGTATGTGAATCACGTAGTTCTACCATTACTATGAAGATTTGAAGATGGCTCTGGAGCAACAGTCTCGTCCCGAGGGCAAACCATATACGAAAAACACCCCCTTCGCTAGTTGTGCACTGATTTGCGTGTGTGGTATCCCTTGTGGCTCACACTCCGCTTAGGAGGTGCAGCTGGAGGTGGATCACGGACCACTGTCAAGCTTCCAAGTGTGCTCTCACCTGACCACAGTACCAAACAGCAATGGATCTCCTGGGGAAGCTAGGCAGACCAGGGCATTGAGCGGCATGGTACCCCGACCATGCTTGTCCCAGAAATCCTCCTTCTCCGTTATCGTCCTGAGGCGGTTGGCTTGGTGGCCATGTGGCAGCGCAAAGCTGAGCATGACGCATGCCACGCGGTTTTGCTGCTTGCACACGCCCAACACGCTGACCTGATGATAGACATTGCGCAGCACCTGCTGCATGGCTGCCTGGTTAGGCGCACCCCGCGCTGCATTGCCATCCAGCTGCTGCCATTGGGTCAGTGTTCTCAGCACATCCCGCAGGGGCGCCACCATGTCCTCCCGCAGCAACCGGAAGTGGCGGTCCAGCAGCTGCACCTCAGGGGCCTTAGCAATGTCTTCTGCTGCCTCATGATCCCCTCCAGACACCTGCAGGGGTGTGCGTCAAAAGAGAGAGACAGCGCTGTCAGAAGAGCGAGACAGCGCTGACCTTCCAATCAGCCAGTAGTGCAGGCTGTGAGCTATGGTCGAGGTGATTGGTGTGGAGTGTAATCGAGGGATGGAGGTGACAAATGCTGTGCGGAGCTGGCGAAGAAGAGTGTAAGGCCATGCCTGCCTCATGCAACAGGCAACAGGCAACACCCATCATATCTTCTGTTACATAGCAGGCATGTCCGTGTGAGACCTTCTGGTGCAGACAGTCCGACCATGCTATATGAGTTTATTTGCTGCAGGTATACCTAGTCAGGGCCAGCTATCTGTTTGAAGCGGCACATGGAGAGGCACATGGAGAGGCTAATGAGGCTAGTGAGCTGACCCGCCATCACTTCATATGCATCACTTCATATGCGACTACCCCAGTCAAGGTGTCAGGGCTCACCTCTGCAACAAGGGTTTGGACCCCTGGGGTGGTCTGCTGGATGCTAGGCGCCAGGGGCAGGTAGGGCGGGTGTGAGCAGCTTGCCTGACAGCATGCCAGCCAGCACACCACACATGCTAGTACCTGACCCCGTTCAACATATGTGGATGGCAGCATGCAGCTATCCAGCAGTGGCATGTGCGCCATGCTAAGTCAGTCCGTGCATGCCATACCAGCAGCACGCTGCAATGTATGATGTTGTGCACCCTGCTGACTTGATGGATGACAATGGCACTGCATACCCCCCTGCCTGCTGCCTGCATACCTTACGCAGGCAATGGCATTGCACAACCTGCTGCCTGCTGCCTGCTGCCTGCTGCCTGCTGCCTGCTGCCTGCTGCCTGCTGCCTGCTGCCTGCTGCCTGCTGCCTGCTGCCTGCTGCCTGCTGCCTGCTGCCTGCTGCCTGCTGCCTGCTGCCTGCTGCCTGCTGCCTGCTGCCTGCTGCCTGCTGCCTGCTGCCTGCTGCCTGCTGCCTGCTGCCTGCTGCCTGCTGCCTGCTGCCTGCTGCCTGCTGCCTGCTGCCTGCTGCCTGCTGCCTGCAGCCTGCTGCCTGCCTGCTACCCACCTCCTCTGATGTAGGGACAATCTTGATGTCCCTGAAGTTTGGCGCATCATTGTCATGGCGGCCTCCAGCCTGCACTCTCAGGTCCTCAAGGGCCGGTGCCTGGCCACTGCTGCCCAGACCTGGCCCAGCCGGTGACAGCACCTGCTTCAGCTGTCTCGCTGCTGTAGCCGCCCCGCCACCACAGGCCAGCAGGGGCTGCACCAATGCCTTCAGTTCAGGGTTGGCCCGGGCTGCTTCAGAGTTGACTGCCAGGGTGAGGGCAAACCAGGCCACTGGGGTGGCGTCAGGCAGGCTGCCTGAGGTGATGGCCTCGCCTAGGGCGGGCAGCAGGCCAGGTATGGCGGTGATGGTGTCCAAAACCTGGAGCAGTGGTTTCCTGCACATGCTGCTATTTAGGCGGTCGTGACCCAATTTCGCCAGGAAGGGCACCACGGACTGGGCAGGGAATTGGGGTGAGTCACTGCTTGTCAAGGCTAACCTCAAGTTTCTCAACCCATGCTCCTGCACTCAGCAAGTGGCGCTGGTTAGCAGATAACACCTGCCACCAGCTAGCACTGGGAAAGGCACCGAAGTGTTGAGCTGTTACACACCATGCCCTGGCCGCTGCTGGACCTGCTCACCTGGGGTTTGGTCAACCGGTACAGCATGTCGAGGTGGTCGTCAAACTCGAGCAGCGCGGACATGAACTTGACGCAGTCTGCAGGACTGAAGCTGGCGTCGGGTTTGCACATCACGCCGTCGAAGAAGCGCCGATGGGTGTACACTGGGCGGGAACCCCCTGCGATGGTACGGCATCCGGTAAGCTTGAGTTTACCTACTGCGATGTTAGAGCTGCGATGCGGCGAAGCTGTGATCGGCAGGAAGCCCTTCGCAACTATTCGCCTCGTCGGGCGAGGGTTAACGCGGCGCGGTCAGTGCCGCGGGCGTGCCAACACCCGCACCATTGCCTTGCGCTCTCCCTGCAGGTCGATCACCTCCGCGGCAAGCTTCCTCATGCGCGCTTCCGAAGCGCGGGCGACCCTCAGCCCACTTAGTAGCCATCTCGCGATGCAGCCACCTCAGGCGCGCCTAATCAATCGTATCTAAGTTCACGGGTTTTCACGGGTAGTCCATGCTAGCTTTTCACGGGTACTCACTCTCGGGCGCGACATACTCTGCACTGCGAAGACTCCTGGTTGCGATACAGCAAAGGCAGAGGATTGCCCGACATGGCAGTGAGGATTTCCAGTGGTGCTGTCTCACACTCCCTGGCCTCCCTTCCATAGCTCTCCATTGCTACTACCACTTCGGTGTGTGAGCGAGCATCCCTGTCACTCAGTCAGCAATACAGGCTGTGGGCTATGGAGCACTGCAGCCGCCTTGTGCAAGCTTTGGGCCTGACCCAACATGCTGGTTGCCGATTGAAGCATGCAGAGCAGCCCTAATACATTGCCATGCAGGATCCAGTGTGTCCATGGCATGCCATTACGATAACGTAGGAAGGGTAGGACCGCAGGCTGGACATTTGCTGGTGGCTCTCTGCTACAGCCTGGGGCTGCAAAGCACAGCCTATCGGCCATCACAGCCCTGCAGCAGCAGCAGGAACAGCAAGAGCAGATCAGATGACAGCACCCCTTACTTCAGCTACTGCCACCAGCTCCCTGCATGGGAGGAAGCAGCAGCCCTGGCAGAGGCAGGTGGTCACACCTTGCCACCCTGTGCTTGTGATGAGAAGGGACAGCAGCAAGAGCAGCAGCAGCAGCAGCAGGGCGTGTCAGAGCATGGGAGGTGTAGCCAAAGCCACCCCGCACAAACTTCACCAGCCAGCAACGCTGCTGGCAGCACATTGGACTCGGTAGGTGCTGTCCATGTCCCGCCATACCCTTGCTTGCGTGATACGTAACGATCGGAACCAACAGCTTCTTTTTTTAATGCCTGGATTTCGTTACCAAAATGTCTCCTGCGTTGGCTGGCGATTGAAAGTAAAATCGATTGTTTATTAATGATATTAATGATACTTATGATATTTATACTATGTAACCAATTGTGACCAACTGCGTAGCCAGCCATGTCATGGTCCTGGGCCCTTCGTGACCAGCATTAGCTTGGCTGTTTTGGAAATAAAAAACACTGCATCACACCTCATCACCCTAGCCATGTAATTACTGACACATTCAGTAATGACATAGTATTATGCAACCATGCAAGGGATAACAGCCATCTTTGCTACCTCCCTTTATCACTCGAGCCACTGCTGCAACCTGGTGCCAACCCCCTAGTTCCTGCCCACGCTGGCCGTCTCTTCCCTGCTGCTTCACGATCCGCCCGCTGGGCCCAATGGTGGTGCCACTGCCGGTAAGCCACCCCCTGCTGACAGCCCCTGCCTCACCCTCTCCCTGCACCCTGCCAACTTGTTCACAACTCATCAGCTCGCAGCTGCCAGACCAACATGACAACTAACCCTTGTTTTGTAGGCTATCTTGCAAGTACCCTTCCACTCTTCCCCTCACTCTTACCCAGCTGCTGCCCCTTCCATGTGTTCTGTGTGCATGGGCGCTGACCCTGATGTGCGCAGGCCACACACTGCTGGGCACTTTGACTCAGCCAATGAGGGCAACGAGTGGCGGTGCTGCATGGGGTCATCCCGGGGTCAGGAGTGTGCCATGTGGGGTGTGACCCACATGGCTGTGAGAGTGATGGCGGCCAACAGCTACCCTTGAGGAAGAACCCTAGCCGCTACATCACAGCCCTGGGGCAACTCGGCTGCAGCGAGTCACCTTCATGGTTGCCTTCTGGCAGGATTTGAGAGTGAGGCCAGGTCAAGGGCCAGGAGCAGCCCGTCCCTTCCCCACCCTGCTCAAACCCTCCCTACCGCACCCCGCCCCCACCCTCACTCCCATGCCCTGTGCTGACAGTCCCCCACACAAAGAAGTGGTCGCAAGAACTACAGGGCTGTCCAGTTCCCCATGCGCATGGCCACACTGCTTTCCAACCGCCAGCAGCCTTCAGCGCCAGGCATGGTGCAGCAGCCAGGAGGCAGGGCGGAAGGGTCAGGGGCTGCCCCGGTGAGCCAGGCAGCAGGTGGCACAGGCAATGGGGGCCCAGAAGAAGCTAAGCCTCGGGCTTGGGCGCTAAGGGAAGCAGCACGAGTTGCGCCTTGCATGGTCGCTCCCATTTGGTGTGATGTGGTGGATCCGCAGCCAGACAGCATGCCCCTATTCAAGCAGCACCTGAAGGAGTTGGGCCCAGGGCAGGTTGGAGCTCGGCATCGAAGGAGCATTGCAGAGCTAGAAGTGCTAGGGGTGCTGCCCTTCTATGACGACTGCTTTCAATTCTGAAGCATGCCACACATGGCCGTCTGCTGTTAATGACCAGGGTGAATGCGGGTACGGGCTTGTCAAGCGTCATGCCTGCTGCCTTACAACACCGCACAAGCAACCCCATCAACACATGGCACCTTGGACCCCAACTTGACTAAGAATAACAGGAAGACTGAGAAGTACAGGAAGACTGTTCTGGGAGTGGTTCCTGAGGCCTGGGTCGCAGCCTGCACTGCGCAGGCTAGTCCACTACAAGCATGTGCTGCGCACAACTACTACACAACACAATCTAGGTCAATGAGCATCATATAGGACCCACACACCCACATCGAACCTCCCCAGCAGCCAGAAGATGTGTACATGTCCCATGCCAAGTGAGACATCTGCACGAATGGCTGGTCAGCATCTCAAGTGAGCCGATGAGCGTGTTGAAGGACTAGTTGGTGTTCAAGGACTAGTTGGTGTTCATGGCAGGCCATCATGCCAGTGCAAAGGCATGCGGCCGCTGCCCCTTTTGTTCACGGCAGGTCGACCTCCTCATAGCCCTCAATGTAGGGTGCGACAGGGCATCCGTAGCGTCCACATGCTGCGCAGCGCCACACTGGGCGCTTGCCCTTCTTTGCCAGCTTCCTCTGCAGCTCCATCTGCTGCTGCACTGCCCGCTGCCACTGCCGCACCATCTCCCGCAGCATGCCCAGGTCACGCGCGCTGCCAGCAGACCGCGCCAGCAGGGGCAGCAGGGCGTCAGGCAGGCTGCCGTCCCCTGCCAGCCGCTGCACCAAAGCCTCGTTGGACAGGTCGTGACCCTGCTGCTCCAGGGCCCCCTGCAGGTCCGCCAGGAACTCAGGGCCCAGGCGGTCAAAGGCTGACGCCACAGCCGCCAGCTCAGTGGCGTCCTCCTGCTGCTCTGCCTGCTCTGGTGGGGCTGGTGGCGCTGACTGATCTACCACAACAGGGGCGGCTTGGGCAACAGCAGGAGGGGCACGCACAGGGGCTGGAGGGGCAGGAGCAGCAGGGGCTGGGGCGTGCTGCGTCTGCTGCTGGTGTTGTGGCAGCATCAAGGGGCCAGCTGGCTTGCTGCTGGCAGGCACGTCGGCCTTGCTGGCCAAGCAGGAGTCCAGCGCCCTCTGCAGGTCAGCCAGGCTCACTGCTTCACCGCCCTCGCCACCCTCACTGCCTGCCTGCTCCTGCACATGGTGGCCCAGGCAGCATGAACAAGCTATCAGCATGGCTGCACCAAATGGTCAAGACAGGGTATCCCGGAAAGCCTTAAAATGAGCCAATTCACCCTATTTGTATGCATTTTGACATACTTGCACTGCACTGCACTGCACTGCACTGCACTGCACTGCACTGCACTGCACTGCACTGCACTGCACTGCACTGCACTGCACTGCACTGCACTGCACTGCACTGCACTGCTGCTGAAGAATGCAGTAGCCCTGCCTCATGTGGGTGGTGCTTGACTCGCACCTTCCCGCCCCCGCTTTGCCTCACCCCGCCCTGCCGACTATACACTACACACCGACTACTCACTGCTGTCAAGGGCAGTGGTCACCTGATCTGCCCTGCTTGTGAGGCCAGTGGTGCAGCACTGGATCTTCCCTGGCCTTGCCTTGCACCACCAGCCTGCAGCTTCAGTCCACCCTCACCTGGTCCCGTGTGGTCCGCAGCGACCAGGTCCTGAACACTCGGTCAGCCCAGGTGCCCACATCACGACCGTTGGACCAGCCAGGCGCGGCAATGAGCTGCAGCAAGCAACAGTGCAGCAACAGCACATCAGGGACGACTTGGAGCAGCAGGCGAAGTTGCAGGACACGCACAGTGGCTGGTATGCCACTAAGGAGCATGCAGCCTCATGTGGAGCAGCCCTGCAGCAGCCTGTCCCCGCTTGCCCACCCTGACCTTCTGCATCAGGTTTGGCAGGCCAGCCAGAGCCTTGGGATCCAGCTCCAGCCCGTGCTTGGTCTCAATCTGCTTGCGCAGCAGGCTGCAGGCGTCCTTGCAGCTGAAGTCAGGGAAGTGCAGGCGCTCACTGAAACGGCTCTTCAGCCCAGGGTTGGCGGTCAGCAGCTGGTCAATCTGCATGCAACACCCAGCAGCACCCATGCAGACATACCACGCTGTTGTGAAGCATGCAGTCGATCGGTTAACATGTCATGACCCAGAGTTTGCAACGACATGGAAGCGCAACGCCGGCAAGAACTGCATTGTCAGCATTGGTCTGGACCTCAAGCTCTGCTGCTCCCATTAACCTGCTGCATGCGGCTGTCTGGCAGCGTTCTGGATCTGTCTGGGTCATTATGGTGTGTAACATCTTGCAGTGTCTGCTAGTTACAGTGTCTGCCAGCCTGGTGTTGATGTCAGCAGCCAGGGCAAGGGGCAGCTAGCCAGGTCGCACACAACAGGCAAGCACCGCAGTGCCATGGTGTCAGCTGATCGCACCTCTGCCTCATATCCTGCCAGGATGACCACCATCTTCTTCATGAACCGCGGCTCCGTCAGCAGCTGGACAATCTCATCCAGGGCCTGGAGGTGGCAGGGCAGCAGGGCAGCAGGGCAGCAGGGCAGCGGTGAGGCTATGTCAAAAGCCAATTAAGACAGGGACAGGGCAGGAAGCACAGGGCAGTGGGCGCAGTGACAGAGTGGTGAGGAGGGCGAGGTCCAGCCAGCTCACCTCCCGGCCATACACATTGCCTGAAGCCGGGTTCAGCCTGCATGGCAGAACAACATCGTCATGTCAGCTGCTGCATGGGCTGGGCCAGGTTGGCTGCGGTGTGCAGGACCAACAGCGGCCACAGCATTTCAGCCCCGCAGACCTCAGGCGCCGCCCACCTGTAGGCCTCATCAATGAACAGCACCCCACCCACTGCCGTCTCAAACAGCTTGCGAGTCTGGCCGGCGGTCTGGCCTGCATAGCCCGTCATGAAGTCTGACGCCGAGCAGCTGGTGACCTCGTAGGTGCTCAGCAGGCCCAGAGACTTGAACAGCATGCCCACTCGCCGAGCGACTGTGGTCTTGCCCGTGCCTGCAGGCCAGCAGCACACATCCAGGTCGCAGCAGATGGCAGCAGGTGGCAGCAATGGCAGAGCATGGCTAGGCCCGTGGCTGGCCTGCCGCTGCGTTGCAAGGTACACGCAGCAGAGGCTGCCTGCTTCACATCAGCACTGTGACCTTCACAGCCAGGCTTGCTGGTGGCCAGGCACGGTGCTGGTGGCCATGACCTACTGCAGGTCGTGGATGCAGCTCAGCCCCAGCCCCACTGCCTGACCTGGTGCGCCCACGAATCTGAAGTTCAGCTCGAAGCTGTCCAGGGGGTCTTTGCCCATTCGCTGAGACGCCTTGATGGTGGCCTGCCACTCCTTCAGCTTGGCCAGGACCTGCAGCCAGGGCACAGCCTGGCACCTATGGACTCCGCTACCCCTAAGGCATACTCCGCCACAGTGCACACACCCACAGCTGTGCCCTACTCCCTGCCACACACAGCCGTGGCAAATAGTGGAGCCCAGCCCAAACACCGCAGCCTGCTGTGACCCACCCACTCAAAGCTGCCAGGCCCCCTGCCCCAAACAGCTTGTGTACATGTCCACGCCACCACCACCATCACCACTTCACGCCACCGCTCACCTCCTTGCAGCCCACCAGGTCCTTGAACACCTGATCTGCCCGCACAGCCTTGGCGTCCTCAGGCGGCAGGAAGTCCGCAGCCACAGGCTGTGCAGCTGCCCGGGCCGCATCAGACATGCCTTGCATGCGCGCCTCCATGCGCATGGCCACTGTGGCCAGCAGGTTGTTCACAGCGCCGGCATTGCCAAAGTTGGGGCGGCGGCGCTCCTTGTCCAGCACTTGCACCCCAGCCTTGAGTTCAGGCCAGCCCAACTCCCAGCCCTTCCTGCGCGCCGCCTCCTTCATGATGGCCAGCAGCTCCTCATCGTTATAGTCCTGGAAGGTCCAGGCGTTGGCCAGCTGAAAGCGGCGTGCCAGCCCTGGGTTGGCCTCCCGCATCAGCGCCTGCATGGGCTCCTCATAGCCCAGCAGCAGCACGCAGCGGTCGTCACCCGGCACGCCCTGCACTTTGGCCACGATGGTGTCAATCACGGCCTCCTGCACAACACAGGGCCAGAAGGGGCAGCAGGGCAGCAGGGCAGCAAGATCATCAGGCAGATGGTGGTGGGAGGGTGGGCAGCAGGGTAGAAGTGGTGGGAGGGTGGGCAGCAAGGTGTGGGGGCGGCGGCAAGGTGGGCGGTGGGTAGGCTTGAGGTGCTATTACGCAGGGTGTGCCTGGCCTCTAGAAACCCAAGGTGTTGTGTGGCTTTGCAGGCCAGGCTGCAGCAGGTACGCTAGCAGCACCAGGCCGGCGCCCAGACCTTGTAGGGGTCCTTAGACTTTGAGCCTGGGTTCAAGCTGTAGGCCTCATCAATGACCAGCACACAGCCCACGGCTGCATCCAGGACGGCCACAGTCTTCTGCTCCGACTCACCAAGGACAGACCTGGCACACAGCAGAGCAACACTCAGCACCATCATCGTGTCATTACGTGACCACTGCAGGTCAAGCTCACACCCGCAGTGAGCCTTCATGACACCATGTCTTCTTCATGACGCCCTGCCTGCCCAGCCACAATTGGCCCTCTGTCAAATAGCACCTGCTTCACAATGCCAGAGTTGGACGCGTGAGCAGTCAGCAGTACATGGCAGCTTAGACCGCTCACACTGTAACACACCATATTTTGTTCAAGTCTTGTTTCTGGCGGTGCTGTATGGACATCCCAGCCCAGCCCAATCACACACACACACCAACAGCAGCCTGATCCAAAGCAGCAGTAGCACCACCAGCAGCAGCAGCAGTAGCAGCACAGCAGCAGCATCATGCTACCAACCCCATGAAGTCGGATGGGGTCAAGCTCTCATCCAGGTCAAGCTCTCACCCGCAGTGAGCCTTCAGGGCACTCACATTGCAACATACCACAGTTTGTTCCAGTCCCTTTGCATGGCAGTGCTGTCTGGGCATCTCAGCCCAGCCCACTTACACCCATACCAACAACAGCATCACCAGCAGCAGTAGCAGCTCACCCACCCAATGAAGTCAGATGGGTTCTTGACCACCACGTCCCCCTTGCTGAGCAGCCCAAGGTCACGCAGCACTCGGCCATAGATGCTCGCAACTGTGGTCTTGCCTGCAGTATCCATTCATCCACCAGCAGCAGCCCCAGCTCCGGGTGGCACAGCTATGCACTGCTACTCATGAGAATGCAGACCATGCACCATGCAAACAGGCCTACTGTCCTGATCAAGTGTGTCACCTTGACCATGAGGGATGACTGCTGGTTAGGATACATCCCTTCATGGCTAGTACCCAGACTCAGTAGCTGCAGACTAGGCTCGATCCTGTAGCCCAGCAGTCAGCCGGAGGCAGTGCACTGACCTGTACCAGGGTTGCCCAGGAACACCCTGTTGAGCGCCACCTCCTTCACCGGCTTCTCCGCCTCCTCCAGCTCAGCATTGGTGCGGATGAGCTGCAGCAGGTTGGCCACGCTGTCCTTCACGGACTGCAGCCCCACCTTGACCTGCAGCTCCTGCAGTGCGCTGCTGCTGCTCACGTCAAGCTGCTTGGGGCCAAGCAGGTCGTCACGGCGCAGCAACCACCTGAAGCCAGCAGCAGCAAGGCACAGGGCAGCTGGGCTGTATAAGAAGATGCACAGCTGCTGCACATTATCCTAGTTTGCCCTCTCAGTCCTGCCTTTCTTTCCATGAAGGTCAAAGAGGTAAGTCACATCCAGTCAAGGTGCAGGTAAACTTACAGGTCAGGGTTCAACCCCTGCTGCCGCTCCTCCACGCAGCGTGCCGACTGTCGAGCAACAGCTTGCTCGTAAAAGTTCCGCACGGCGCGTGCATTGCCGAACCCAACCGTTCCACGCTGCCGGCCCAGGCGGCGGGCTGCGATGCGCGCGTGTTTTTCGTCTTGCAGCTTGAAGGGCTGCGGCTTGCCCTCTGCGATGATGTCCAGCAGGATCTTCGTCAGCTCTTTGTCGCTGTAGTCAGGGAAGGTGATGCAGCGCGAGAAACGGCTGGGCAGGCCCTCGTTGTAGTCAAGCAGCGACTCCATCTGCTTCTGGTACCCCGCAAGCACTGTGACCAGCTTGCCCCGCCGGTTCTCCATCTCGGGCAGCAAGTAGTCCAGCACCTGGAGGAAGGGCCAGGAAGCAGGCACTGGGCACAGAGCAATGCAGGGCAGCTGGTTGTAAAGTGGTCAGGCCAGCCAAGACCAGGGTGGTTGGTCTGCAAGGCCTGCAAGGGCTGCAAGCGCCACAAAGCTAGGGACAGGCTTCCATCACTGTAGGTAGGCATGCAGCCACTCACAGCAGCGCCTGAGGGGTTGGTCTTAGGGTTCAGCTGGTATGCTTCGTCCAAGAACAGCACCCCACCCTTCTCAAGCTTTGTCAGCTCTTTCTTCAGCTGCTCCACGCCCCCATTGGCCAGAGCTGATCCACTGGTCTCAACCACCTGCACCGTCACACACACACCAGGGCAATGTGCACCAGGGAGTAAGGGAGAGGAAAACGAGGTAAACGGAATGGGAGGGACCTGCCCTTACGGAGGCTGAAGGCCTTAGGTCACTGCTAAGGTATTTGGTTGGGCCATGCACCGTGTTAGTCCCAAAGGTGCAGCCTGTGCTGGCTTGCTGTCGTGATGCTCGTGTGAGATGATGCTCCCTCACAATGTTGGCGATGCGGGTGATGTTCAGGCAGTGGCCAGTATTAATGACCATAAACGAATGAACGAGTGGACAAGTGTGATAGCCATGGTTGTGTCACTCACAAGGTGGGCTGTGTATGTATTGCATGTGTGGTGAGGGTTCCCTACCTTGGTTGTTGGCTTGTTATTCCACATATACATTAGCTGAATGTCTAGCTTTGGATTGGTTATCGTTTACATTAGCGTTTGTACGGCCACACTGTAGCTCTGCTGCTGGCTTACTGCGCTCTGCACCTTTCCCGGCCTGACCTGGGCATCTGGCAGCACTCCCAGCTCCTTGAGCAGCGCAGCATAGATACGCGCCACCGTGGTCTTGCCCGTGCCTGGGTTGCCGTAGAAGCAGATGTTGTACTGCCGACTGTTCAGGTCACGCTTCCGACTCTTCTCCAGCTCCACCTGCATGGCAGCCAGACCAGCATGGTGTAGCCACACACCAGGAGGGTGGCAGAACAAAATGTCGAGCATGGCTGCATGCACATCCCTGTCTTGCCGGCATCCCACCAGGCGCATGCCGTGGCTCACCTGATCTGCCAGGTTGAACATCTCCCGCTTCACAGGCTCCAGGCCAGTCAGCTGCAGCAGCTTGCTCAGTGCCTGGCTGGTCTTGGCTCGCTTCAGCCAGCCTGCCGGCACCTCCCCTGGCCGCCCTGCCCCTGGTGCTGGCCCTGACAGCATTGGCCTAGTGGCTGCAAAGGTGGCTGCTTGCTCTGACAGCAGCCCCTGGGCCATCTGCTGCAGGGGCGCAGGCAGCCAGGCTGGTGTGCCTGGGTGCAGCAGGCAGGCCAGCACCTCCCCCACCACCACGGCTGCGCTCTGCCCAGGCTGCTGCCGGCCACCCTGGCCACTCTTGGCCTGGGCAGCTGCACTCACGGCCTTGCTGAGGTGCTGCAGCGGGTCAGGCCAGGCTGAGTCAGGCTTGCCACCTCTGCTGGGCATGGCAGGCACACGCAGAAGACTGCGAGGGGCAGGAGGTGGAGCAATGCCCAGCTTTGCCTTGCACAGCGTCGTGCAGGCTGCCAGCACGACCTCTCTAGTCTTGCTGCTTTTGCTGCTGGCCCCCTCAACAACAGGCCGGGTGTCTGGGCTGCTGTTGGAGTAAGGCTGAGGGGAGGGGAGGGAAGCGGTGGGCTCAGCGTTGGTGGGTGTGTTTGCAGCCTGGGCCTCAAAGAACTCCAGTGCCTGGATCCACTTGGCCTCACCCATCAAGACCAGGCCCCTCTTCAGCTGCTTGTGGGCAGCAGGGGCGGACATGTCCAGCTGCACAGGCATGGTGCACAGCCAGGATGGTTAGCTGCCGCCACTACAACTGGCATTGACCTCAGGGCATGGGCATGGGCATGGGCATGGGCATGGGCATGGGCATGGGCATGGGCATGGGCATGGGCATGGGCATGGGCATGGGCATGGGCATGGGCATGGGCATGGGCAGTCAGTGGCACTGACCTCTTGACATGAGCAGAATGGCACTGCATCGTAGTAATTATGCTGATGCTGGCATGGTGGCCACCCACCTGGTCCTCTGGGGCTGCACCAGCATACTGCAGCAGGCGAGCTCCACGGCCTGAGCCGTAGCCAAACACGATGTCCAAAGTGTCCACCGCGTGCTGGCTGCCCTCCTGCTGCTCCTGCGCCGCCTGCTGCAGCAACTGGCGCAGTGCTTCCAGCCCAGCCGCCCCATCACGCCCCGCAGCAGCCACGGCCTCACGCCACTTCAAGGCCTGAGGGCAGCACTCATCACTGACCCAGATCAGCTCCTCGCCTAACCTGGCTGGGTCCTGCCTGGCATACGTGCACGTCCGCTATGCGGTGTATAAGCTGGCAAGCAGCTCTATTCTTTCATTGCTTGACTGTCACCAGCTCGTCCCCTGCTGCCTCGTGTCACCAGCTGCTGCATGGCTGCACAAGGTCTGAGCACCCACCGTGGTGGCACTGAGCAGTTGTGCCTGCGCCTTGCCCTCCACCACCTCACGCCTGCTGGCTGACTCAGCAACCACTCCCCGCTTGTCATTCTCAATGCGCTGCAGCTCATGCTGCTGGTTAGCCTCCGCCTGCTGCAGCTGTGCACTGCTTGCTGCCAGCTGGCGCTCCTGATCCGCAATCTCCTTCATCAGCTTTGCCTGCTGTGCCGCTTGCTCAGCAGCCTGAGTAGCATGACAGCATTATAATGTGTAATGGTAATGGGTAATAGACGATGGCAATGAAGGTCAGCAGCCCTGGCAGCCAATCATCGCTTCAAAAGCTTCTTGCTTCTTTCCTTGCCATCTAGGGCTGGCAGAGTTCAATACAGGCTGCACACGGACCAGCTTGTCAGCCTCAAGGCGCAGCCGCTCAGCTGCAGCCCTCTCCTCCTGAGCCGCCTGATCCACCACAGCCTGGTGCTCCTGCTCTGCTGCCCAGGCTGCCAGCTGGGCAGGAGCTTGCGCTTTCTGCACGGCCAAGGTCATGTTAAGCCATGCAGGCAGTATTGTTGTGCGCCACAGTACCCACACACACAACACAGCTGCTGCTGGGCAGGTCATGCACATCTCTGCTGGCAACCTTCTGCGGGCGGTATTGTTGGTATTTAAGCGAGCGGGTGCAGCGAGGAAGATGGCGGTTATCAAGGGGCCATTGCAAGCAGAGGGATTAAGGCAAGAGTATTGAGGCAAGAGGCTGGCAACCCTGGTGCTGTACAACCCTGGTGCTGTACTCTCCTTGGCGCCTGCCCTGGTGCTGTCTACCCTCAGGGCGCTGTCCAGAGCCTGACCTGCAGCTCCAGCGCAAGCTCCAGCTTCTTGGCCTCCATCTCTGCTGCCATAAGTTCTTTGTGCCGCTGCAGGCCGTCCTCTAGTGCACGCAGCTGCTGCTGCAGGGCAGCTGCCTTGCCCCTCAATCGCACTGCTTCCTGATCACTGACATACCGCTTGCGCGCGGCATTCGCCTCCTGCACAGCAAGCAGCTTGGCTGGTCATGCACGGCACTGATGGCTGTGGGTGTGGGTAGGGCGTGCTGGAGGGTGCTGGATGGGTGAGAGCTGGTCACACAAGCAGTGGCGAGGCAGTGTGTGCAATGGTCCTCACGGTCTTGGTTGTGATTCTGCTACTGGTATGACATCATCAATAACAGATAGTGATTGCCAGGAGGACCAGCAGGCATGGCTTTTGCAGCTGCCAATACTAGCTTCTGATGCTGATGCGGTCTGCTGCAATACTAACCCTCCTACTCTGTTGATTTTCTATAACATGGAAGCTAGCTCTTGTGCGGATGTGATCGTCTACCATAATTGCCACAGCTCACCAGCTGGATCCATCAGGCGGGTCACCTCGACCTGGCGCTCCACCCTGTTACAACTCACCAGCTTCTTCAGCTTGGCCGCCTCCTCATCCTCCACCAGCCTCAGCTTTTCACAGGTAGGGCAGGCCGCATCAGGGTTGGAGCACAACCAAGTGTGCACATGACCAGCTGGGCAGAAGGTGGTGAATTGCACCTTGCACTTCATGTGCTCATGGCCGCCAGCGTGGCAGCGCAGCTTGCAAGGGTGGCCGCAGGGGAGGGTGGCGCTGCAGGGCTCACAGCAGCCGCCGTCTGGCGAGCGCTGGAGGAACGCTGCTGGGCTGTCCAGCACGGGCAGTATGGGGCGCTGGTGGCGCTGGCACACGGCTGGCAGGCCCATGTGGATCTGGCCCGCCTCGCCCATGGCTGTCAGCACCCTGCCCCAGTGGCTTTTGGCAGCTCTGCTGCTGGCGTTGCGCAGGGTGTCAGCGTTGCCAATCAGGATCATGCCATGGCGGGCGCGTGACAGCAGCACGTTGATGCGCTCAGGCTCCTTCAGGAAGCCGACCTTGCCGGCGCTGTTGCTGCGCACCAGGGAGGCCACCACAATGTCCGACTGCAAGGGAGGATGACAGGGAGAGCCAGGCCATGTTGTGCAGCAGTGCCGCAGGACGCCTATGTCAACAATGTGCATAACCTACTGTAGCATACAGACATCATCTTTGGCAGGGTGTGTCCCACTGATGAGGATGTCTCATTGGTAAGGATAAGCATGGAGAATTGATCCAGGCATTTGATATAGGCAAATATGTCCTATTGGTGACTATAAGCATAGCCCACAAGCATGGCCCATCAAGGAAGAAGGGAAGAGTTAGCCACAGGGCATGTAGCAGTGTTCATTTTTCGTTACGCTTGATCTTACTTCAAAACATCGCCAAGGTGAAAATGTAAGCAAGTTAAAGGTCCTTTCTATAGCGCAATGCGTGGTAGTGCAGCTCACAAAGCGACCATTTCATAGCACAAAACGACCCCTGAGTTATGGCATTTCATAGCGAACGATATATATAGTGCAAAAATAACACACTGGCATGTAGGGATGAGCACAACCATTGCAAGGCAGCAGAGACCAGGTTGTTCAGCTGCAGGACGCTGATTCAATAATGTGCTTTGACCGCTGTTGCATACAGACATCATCTTTGGCAGGGCGCGTCCCATTGGTGAGGAAAAGCATAGCCCACAAGCATGGAACCATTGAGTGAAGAGATGGAGAAATTCTACCACAGGGTAGAGGGGCTAGAGAGGACATGCACAACTGACGCAGGGCAGCAGAGGTGAGACATGCGCTACAGAAGGGTAGGCATGGAAAGCGATCTGAGCACTGCGCACTGCATCCTTGCCAGCTAGGTCCCTGTCCTCAAGTGGCTCCAAGACCGCTTGCGAGTCAGGCCCAGCCCGGCCCCTCCTGGGCGCTGCCAGCAGCACACTGCCAGCCCCTGCCTGCTAAGGCTCGCGATGCCACTTTCAGCACCTGCACTGAACCGCATCTGGGTGGCACTGCCTCAGAATCAGCCCAGGCCCCTTCCTTTCCCCTACCCACCTCCTCCCCCTGGTAGTTGTCAATGGTGGCCAACCGCACTCCACTGCTGCCCTGCTGCTTGTCCTTGTCCTCAACATTCAGGT
The DNA here is from genome assembly GCA_030144725.1 of Haematococcus lacustris. Lineage (NCBI taxonomy): Eukaryota > Viridiplantae > Chlorophyta > Chlorophyceae > Chlamydomonadales > Haematococcaceae > Haematococcus > Haematococcus lacustris. The sequence continues at coordinate 3,126,238 of JASKMD010000031.1, forward strand.
TGGCTAGCAGCTGCGGCAGCACAGCCTTGCGCAGGTCCGCCATGTCCATCTCATCCACTGCAGCACCCATCTCTTTTGCCAAGGCCTGCTTCAGCTCCAGCAGCTGCCCCAAGTAAGGCGTCAGCACCACCAGCTGCTCCTTGGCGTAGCCCTGCTGCAGCAGGTAGGTCACCACCGCCCGCACCATGCCCACCTCGTGGCTGTTCACCTTGCTCTGCTGCACCTTGGACGCATGCCACCCGCTGTTGCTGTCCTCGCCATCCTCCGGCACCTCATGGTGGATGAACACCACTCGGTGCTGCCCCAGGCCCTTGACAGCCGGGTGCTGGGCCACGCTGGGGTGGTCATGCAGGGCGGGGTAGGCGGGCCGCACCAGGCGTGAGATGTCAGGGTGCATGCGGTGCTGCACGGCTAGGGAGGCGTGAGGGAAGCCAGCCAGCACCAGACGCTCAAACAGCGACACGTTCAAATCATAGCCCCGGCCTGACTCCTTCTGCAGGCTGTAGCTCTCCACTTTGGGCCGCAGCTGCTTGTGGTCGCCGATTAGCACCAGGTGCTTGGCCTTGGTGCTCAGGCCTGCAGGTTTGCAGGAGTGAGCAGGTCATGTGTGTGTGGCTGCCCTGGGTTGGACCAGCCTGGTTCCTGACCTGGATGACTTATGTGGTGTTAGGCTTCACAACCCATGCCCTGGCAGCCACTGTGTCTCCTCATAGACGCATGGTTTCACTAGCACTGGCAGCAAGTACAGCAGCAGTGCCCTGAGCTAGACCCTGAGTGAGACCAGCCTAGAAGTATGGAGCAGACCTATATGATACCTGGACGCAAAGTGTTGACAGCTATCAACCGGCAGCAAGTACAGCAAACATGCCAGGCCCGGCTTGGGCTTAAGCAACAGGAACATAGACATGCCAAACGACATGTCAAACGACATCTGTATCTTTGCCCCACTGCCAACCCACTGGTGAGCACATGCGCCTCGAGCAGCTCGCCCGCCTCCTCCACCAGCAGCACGCCTGGCTGCAGGGCATCCAGCAGCGCTTTGTGGCTGGCAGCGCCCGTCACTGTGCAGCCGATGACCCGGGCCTTCTTCAGCACAGCCTCCCAGCCACTGTTGCGTAGATCCTTCAATTCAGCCTGCATGTCATTCACTCTTTGCATGCAAGCCGCCAGGTCTTCACACAGCTCCTGCTGCCTTGACGCAATCCAACCCCTCAGCTTGACATCACGTTCAGAGCGGCTGAGTTGCCACAGACTGCCGGGGGCCGGCTCAGGTCCAGGCTTAGCTTGGGGCTTGTGGTGCAGTTTTAATGATTCTGTGGAGCGACTGCCATCATTAGACATGGCGACCCCTTGGCGCCATTTGTAGAAACCATGCTCGCCTCCCAGCTGCACCCACTCGTCAGGTTGCTCTGCCATGATGCTGGGCGACAAAACATGCCACAGGCCAAGGCACAGCCGGGGTTGGTGTCTCTTGTTTTCATCCTCTTCCTGGTAATGGCTGCTGCCTCTCCTGCGTTTTCTGCCTTGAGCATTGCGCTGATATTGAACATTGCGCTTGGCCTGGTACTCTGCCTGCTCCTTCGCAATACCTTCTTGGTGCCTGTACCACGCTGAGAATGAATCCTCCACCATCTCCTGCTCGCGAGGTCTCTTCCCCTGCCACTGCCTTTGCACTTGCTGACGCACTGGTGGCTGCAGAGATGCCAGTTGGCGCTCGATGAGCTTGACCTGCATGAGCTCGTCGCTCACATTGTCATGCAGGGCACCGGTGCGCCGCCGGCAGCTGTCAGCCAGTGAATCCCCTTGCTTTGATTTGGTGAGCTCCCGCACATTGTAGGGTGCCAAGCGTGTGGATTTGCATTGTCTGCATGCATGCATGCATGCATGCGGTATTCGCCATGAGAACAATGAGGCGCATGAGTCATGCACGGCATTGGTGGCACAAGGTGAGGCAGGGCGGTTGGTAGGCTGGCATGGGTGGTCATTGACTTAGCTTATATTTTGCGACCACATGCCCCGCTCTGTAGCCTTGTGTCAGCTTATCAATGAAAAAAACAAACAAAATCAATGAAAAAAGAATAAGGGTGTGCAACAAAGTAGACGCTTCCTTGCTCTGTAACTGGTCAGATGCCTAGCTACTTGTCAAAAGAGAATGGCAATGCTGTAGACTGGCAATGCATCAATAAGTACGCATATCCCTGTCCAGTACAGGGAAATCACAGCAAATCCACAGCGTGATTACTAAAAGCCCCCCACCGTCCGCACCCACAAACCGTGCTACCCCACAAATTGTCGCTCTAGAAGTGAGGCTATGCCACACAGAATGCAGGAGATAGTGGCATCGCTCGGGGCCATTTATGCACGTTTTCAGGGCACATAAAGACTATCGGCGTTTCACTTTCTACTTCATCAGCAGGGTCAGGGAGCAGGTGATAATGTTGTATGCAACAGCAAGGAAGGAAGTCTAGAAGCCCGGCTGTGGGAGCGGTTTTTAGGTAACTCGCGGTTTGCAAACCATGCATGCAATAAGCACACTTGCGACATGCGATACACTCATGGAATGGAGTTCGCTGCTCGACCGCTGCGGCCACGGCCTCTGATATGGTTCATGCGGAATCACATGATCCAAATCTTGCATATATATGGTCAGGCCTGCATCAGTCCCTCACCCTCCAATGCGTACAATGTCTTTGATGCCCTTGTCCTGCAGGGCCTCCAGGAAATCATATAGTGTGCAATAATAGCATGCTGTTTAAAGCGATGTAGTAAGGTGAAGACCAGGTTCAAAGCTGCTGACTGTCCAATTTTGTCTTCGGCCTCGGCAGTGGCATGTAGCAGCTGGCGGTGGCTGATGATGTGCATTTGAGGGAGGCGGCCTGCTCCCAACATCAAGCAAGGAAGCTCTAGAGGTCTTCTCTGTAGGTGGTCCAATGCCTAGCTCGTTGGCATGAACCAAGAATGCAATGCTGCAGGCCATGTTGTACACTAGAGGAAGAAAGAGAGAGAGCGTTGAACTAAGGAGGCACTTCCCTGCTCTGTAGGTAGTCTTATGCCTAGCAGTTACATAACAATTGCAACGTTAACCTGGACTTCAATCTGTAGTAAGAACGGGTGGCCATAATAGGGCGTGCCCAGTGTGTCGAGTTATCCTGCACAATGGCCTATGTTGCTCAAGTCCCAGCGGTCTTAAGATTTACCCATAACAACTAAAGTATTATGTAATGGATGATTGGCGGCTGAGTACATTACGCCGAGGTGTGTATGCAAAGATGACGAGGCGCAGCCGAGGTGTGTATGGTCACGGACACGAGGACGAGTCCATTAGGTAGTAGATAGTGGAAGCGCCAGTAGTTTTAGGTGCCCTAAATCGGCGAGGCCGAGGCGTTGGTACACGACAGCGCCGAGGCCGAGTGTTTTGGGGGCCTGCAAAGTTTGTGAAAAATACCTGGCCCTATATTTGGTATACCGTAGTCCCCCTTTTGATTCCCGAGGCCTTGGAAACTATAAATCATATGATCCACCGCTCTTTACATCCACCTCTCTTGTAGTGGCCTCATCACCTGACCACGTAACATGGGGCACTGCACCTCGCTACCTCGCTACCTCAGAGAAACCATACATGAACATACATGCCAGCCGGGTGTCATTTCTGCTCAGCTCTCACGCTTATTCACGATTGTGTGGTGCAACCGTCCAAGTTGTAGAGTTGGTAACTTGACTCACGACTTGCAAGTTAACCATATCAGCAAGTTTCAGAAAGTTGCAGAGGACACGGAGCTAGCTGTTGGAGGGATCCTCATGGCTGAGGTGCGACTAAGATCGGTGGCATATTGGCCGGTGCATATGCACAAATTACTTGGGTAACTTTACTATACTGCACCTCTGCATATTGGCAATGACGAAAAACACTTCGTGTAGTCAGGAAGGACGAAGCAGGTGGCAGGCTGATGCGGAATGCGATGGCAAGGATCATATAATATAAGCCCAACAGTAACCCTAGGCAGCCAGCATGACAGCCATGAGCTCTGACAGCCAGCCGGCAAGCCTTGCCAGCTGCGGTCTGTCCCTCACCCTCCAATGCGTACAATGTCCTTGATGCCCTTGTCCAGAAGGGCCTCCAGGAACTGGTCCAGCGCATGGTTAGTGTAGCACACACACAGGATGGTCTCCTGGCTGTGACGCACAATAGCCTGGCTCAGCATGACGCCAATGAAGGTCTTGCCAGTGCCAGGCGGCCCCTGGATCAACGCCACACGCTGGCCTAGCCCATGCTCAAGTGCTGCGGCCTGGCTAGGGTCCAGGGCCCTGCCGGCAAGCTGCGCATCCTGCACTCAGCAGCAGCAGCAGCAGCAGCATGAGCATGTGGTGCCTGGCCTCGTGGTTGCTATTGCAATACTTTAAATGCAGGCAGCCAAGGCACATAATGATGAATTCGGACTCTAAGCTTGCTGCTTCCAATACATGCATGGCATGGCCGCCTCAATGTGCCTCAGCGCCTGCCAGTGCTATGCAGCCAAGAAGAGGGCCAGGGCCATGCTCTAGCTTGCCTGGTATGCTACATGAAGGCCTCGTCTGTATTCAAGGTGCAAGGTGTAGGGTGGCAGCAAGGTACAGGGTGTCGGGGACATTGCTCTGCTGTGCAAGGTGCTTTGCTGCAGTGTGGTAGGCCCACCAGCTGCTGCTGAGCTACCACAGCTTCCACTTGTGCAGCAGAGAGGTAGCTAGGCCGCTGCGGGGCCTGGCCGTACACCAGCTCCTCAGCCAGTGGCACCGTGGGCAGCGCCTGCAGCCCCTCAAGCACTGGCCTGATGCTCAGCAAGTTGGTGGACACCTGCAGCAGCCAGGCAGCAACAGGCGGTCCGGGCGGTCACATGCACCACGTACAGCAAGCCAGAGGTAGTAAGAGTGAGGGCATGGCTGCACCAGTAGTCTGTGTTTGCGATGCTGTAGGTCAGCCTCAGTCCTCTGCTGGATTGCTGCCCCTCACCTGCACCAAGACCTTGTTGGCCAGCGTCTTGCCAACCCAGGCCAGCACCTTCTCCAGGCCCCTGCCCGCCTCAAAGGACACCCCGACCAGTGGCAGTGCCTCTGCCATCTCCTTTGGCTCTCGCCTGGCAGCAGTGGGGCAGTGCGGTGCGCTTGGGATGCCGCTGGGTGTCACTGGGCGAACCAGCTGGCTTCACAAGTCCGTCATCATTGAGCCAAGCCAGAGGCTGTAGGTGTCCATCTGAGTGCAGCTGGGCAAGGCATCTGTTGCTGAACACTTTGCACATGGTGAATGCATTGCGATAGGCCGGAGGCTGACCTTGACCACCTAGCAGCACTTTGCCTGCTGTGCCCTTCACAATGCAATGCAGGTGCCATGCACTCATACTGCGGCTGAAAGGTGCAGCTGGAGCTGGAGCAGGAGCAGGGACAAGTGCCAAGCTTCCTAGGGTGCTCTCACCTGACCACGGTGCCAAACAGCAGCGGATCTCCTGGGGCAGCCAGGCAGACCAGGGCATTGAGCGGCAAGGTGCCCCGTCCATGCTTGTCCCAGAAATCCTCCTTCTCCTTTCTGGTCTCGAGGCGATCGGCATGGTGGCCAGTTGGTAGCGCAAAGCTGAGCATGACACATGCCATGCGGTTTTGCTGCTTGCACACGCCCAGCACGCTGACCTGATGATAGACATTGCGCAGCACCTGCTGCATGGCTGCCTGATTGGGCGCACCCCGCGCTGCGTTGACATCCAGCTGCTGCCATTGGGTCAGTGTCCTCAGCACCTCCCGCAGGGGCGCCACCATGTCCTCCCGCAGCAACCGGAAGTGGCGGTCCAGCAGCTGCGCCTCAGGGGCCGCAGCAATGTCTTCTGCTGCCTCATGATCACCTCCAGACACCTGCAAGGTCGTGTGCCAGAAGAGAGGGACAGCACTGTTACAGAGCAGGCCTGCCACGCAACCAGCAGTGCAAGCTGAAAGAACGAAAGAAAGACACCGCCCTCGCCGTCGGGCGTGCATTAATGGAGGAGAGTAGCCTCTGGGCGGGCCTTGCTACCCTCCCACCGGAGACAGGGAGGGTTGCCAGGCTACCGGGCGCACCCAGAGGCCATGTGAACATCCTCCCTCCCCAACAGTGCAAGCTGTGAGCTATGGCTGAGGTGATTGGTGTGGAGCGCAACGACCGCTTTGTGCAAGCTAGGAGTTGAGGGAGGGGCCATCCCATGAGCCTGTGCTCTAGCCTTGTGGCGCAGGCCTTGTGGTGCAGGCAGGCCTGCCATGATGAATGGGTTCATTCGTTGCAGGCCAGCTACCTGTTCAATGTGGGTGGTGGTGGTGGTGAATTGTGCACAAGCACCAAGTACCTGGGCACATGGAGAGGCACATGGATGTGTGAGCTGATCAGCATGCCTAGCTTTGCACTGCCACAACCATCACTTCACTTGCAGCTGCGACTAACCCAGTAAAGGTGTCAGCTCTCACCTCTGCATCAGAGGTGTGGGCCACTGGGGTAGTCTGTTGGCTGCTAGGCGCCAGGGGCAGGTAGGGCGGGTGTGGGCAGCTTGCCTGTCAGCATGCCAGCACACCAAGCATGATGTCAGCACCTGACCTCGCTGAACACATGTGGATGGCAGCATGCAGCCATCCAGCAGCAGCATGTGTGCCATTCTAAGCCAGCCCATGCAGGGCCATGCCAGCAGCATGCTGCGATTGTATGGTGCTGTGCACCCTGCTACCCTAATGGATTACAAAGGCACTGTATACCCTGTTGCCTGCTGCCTGCAGCCCCGCTGCCTGCTACCCACCTCCTCTGATGTGGGGATGATCTTGATGTCCCTGAAGTTTGGCGCATCATTATCATGGCGGCCCCCTGCCTGCACTCTCAGGTCTTCAAGGGCCAGTGCCTGGCCACTGCTGCCAGGGCCTGGCCCAGCCGGTGACAGCACCTGCTTCAACTGCTTAGCTGCTACAGCCGCCCCGCCACCGCAGGCCAGCAGGGGCTGCACCAATGCCTTCAGCTCAGGGTTAGCCCGGGCTGCTTCAGAGTTGATTGCCAGGGTCAGGGCGAACCAGGCAACTGGGGTAGCATCAGGTAGGTTGCCTAAGGTAATGGCTTCGCTCAGGCAGGGCAGCAAGCCAGGAAAGGTTGAGAAAGCACCCAGCACCTGGAGCAGGGGCTTCCTGCACATGCCGCTGCTCAGGCTGTCGTGACCCAGTTTGGCCAGGAAGGGTACCAGGGATTGAGCTAGGAACTCAGGTGAGTCAGCTCGGTTTAGGGCCACCCTCAGATAGTTCAAGCCATACTCCTGCACACAGCAGGTGGCACTAGTTCAGAGGAGGCCATGTCCTACCCACTGCCAACAGCCAGCACAGGCAAAGGCGCTTGCAGTGGAATCTGCACACCCGGGGTCGATCAGCCTGTACAAAATCTCTAACATTGGCAAAGGCACCTAGCTGCTCAGCCTCCACAGCGGGCCCAGGCTGTTGCAGATTCACACAGGCCGCTGCTGGACTTGCTTACCCGCGGGTTGGTCAACCGGTACAGCATGTCGAAGTGGTCGTCGAACTCGAGCAGCGCGGACATGAACTTGACGCAGTCTGCAGGACTGAAGCTGGCATTGGCTTTGCACACCACGCCGTCGAAAAAGCGCCGGTGGGTGTACACTGGGCGGGAAGCCCCTGCGTTGATACGGCACCCGGTCAGCTTGAGTTTGACAACTGCGATGTTAAAGCTGCGATGCGGCGAAGCTGTGAAACGCCAGGAAGCCATGCGCAACTATCCGCCTCGTCGGGCGCGGGTTAATGCGGCGCGGTCGGTGCAGCGGGCGTGCCAACACCCGCACCATTGCCTTGCGCTCTCCCTGCAGGTCGATCAGCTCCGCGGCAAGCTTCCTCACGCGCAGTTCCGAAGCCCGGCCGGCCCTCAGCCCACTCAGTAGCCATCTCGCGATGCAGCCACCTCAGGCGCGCCTAATCAATCATGTATAAGTTCACGGGTTTTCACGGATAGTCCATGCTGGGTTTTCACGAGCGTACTGACTCTCAGGCGAGACACACTCAGCAGTGCGAAGACTCCTGATTGCGACACAGCAAAAGCAGAGGGTTGCCCGACATGGCAGTGAGGACTTATAGTGGTATTGTCTCACACTCCTTAGCCTCCCTTCCATAGCTCTCCATTGCTACTACCACTTCGGTGTGTAAGCGAGCATGCCTGTCACTCAGTCAGCAATGCAGGCTGTGGGCTATGGAGCACCACAGCCGCCTTGTGCAAGCTATGGGCCTGATCCAACATGCCGGTTGCCGGGTGGAGCAGCCCTAACACAGCGCCATGCAGGATCCAGTGTGTCCATGGCATGTCAGCACGATCCATGTTGCGCACACAACGGGCGCAGACGGTTACCTCCCTGCAGACTTAGCAGCATTGAGAGATCATTCATTGGCCTGCTACTGTGCTTGTACTATTGCACTGCGTAGACCACGTCCATCGCCCTCACCGATGCATAGCCAGGTCCTCTGCAGCCACAAGGCTAATGAGGTGAGCAGCAGCTGCAGGGCAGCTGAGGTGGCAGGTGCCGCGAATGGCTGTGGTAAGGGGTTGTTGCATGCCCTTTGCTGTACTGTGTGGGCGGGTACAGCTGGCTGGGGTGGAAGAAAGGCTCGGCGTAGGAAAGGTAGGACTGCAGGCAGGATGCTTGTTGGCGGCTCACTGCTACAGCCTAGGGCTACGTCTCACAGCCTATTTGCCAGCACAGCCCTGCAGCAGCAGCACAAGCAGAAGCAGCACGGCGCGGCAGAGCATGGGAGGTGTAGCCAAAGCCACAACGCACCAACTTCACGAGCTAGCAGCGTTGCTGGCAACACACTGGACTCGGTAGGTGCTGTCCATGCCTTGCCATGCCTTTGCTCATTTGTCTCCACCCTGCAGCTTGCACTTCAGCTGCGTTGGCATCACACTTCATCACCCTGGCCATGTGATTACCCATGTTTTCACCAACACGCTCAGTATTGACTGTAGCAACCATGCAAGGGATAACAGCCATCTTTGCTACCTCCCTTCATCAACCCAGCCACTGCTGCAGCTGCCCACCCTTGAGTTGCTGCATGGGTCCCTGCAGACTTCATCACTCCAGCCACTGCTGAAACCTGGTGCCAACCCCTAGTTCCTGCATGAGCTCCTCCAGCAGACAACCTGCCTGCTACCTGCCTCATCTGTTTCCGTCCATGACATGCTTGCTGGCTGTACTCCCATCACACAAGTCACACTGCCAGCCGGCAGTCCTACCAGTCCATTGCTGTCATCTGGGCCCATGCTGGCCGCCTCTTCCCGCTGCGCGATCCGCCCGCTGGGCCGAGTGGTGGTGCCACTGCCGGTAAGCCACCCTCTGCTGACCGCCCCTGCCTCACCCTGACTCTGTGGCTGGTGGCCCCCCGAGTCCCCCCCGAGTGGCTGGTGGCCCCCCGAGTCAACCGCCTAACCGTTCTAAATGTGGCGGTGCTGCATGGCGTAATCCCGGGGTCAGGTGTGTGCCATGTGGGGTGTGTTAGCCCCAGGGCTGGGAGAGTGATGGCGGCCAACAGCATTTCGTGAAGGAAAACCCTAGCCACCACACCACAGCCCTGGGGTCAACTCGGCTGCAGCGAGTCACCTTCATGATTGCCTTCTGGCAGGATTTGCGAGTGAGGCCAGGTCAAGGGCTAGGAGCAGCCCGTCCCTTCCCCACCCTGCTCAGAATCCCCTAACCGCTCCCCTCCCCCACCCTCACCCCCTGTGCTGACAGTCCCCCAGACAATTGCAGGGATCTCCAGCTCCCCATGCGCATGGTCACATGTTTTTGAGTTCAACCGCCAGCAGCCCGTATTGCCAGGCACGGTGCAGCAGCCAGGAGGCAGGGCGGAAGGCACAGGGGCTGCCCCGGTGAGCCAGGCAGCAGGTGGCACAGGCAATGGGGGCCCAGAAGGCTCTACGCCTCGGGCTTGGGCGTTTAAGGAAGCAGCACGAGTGGAGCCTTGCATGGTCACTCCCATTTGGTGTGATGTGGTGGATCCACAGCCAGACTGCCCGGCCCCATGCAAGCAGCAGCTGAAGGAGCTGGGCCCAGTGCAGGTTGGAGCTCGGCATCGGAGGAGCATTGCAGAGCTAGAGGTGCTAGGGGTGAGCACTGCCCTCCTACGATAACTGCTTTCAATTTTGAGGCATGCCGCGCATGGCTGACTGCTGCTGACGACCTGAGTGAAGGCGGGTACGGGCTGGCCAAGCATCATGCCTGCTGCCTTACAACACCGCACAAGCAACCCCTTCAACACATGGCGCCATGGTCCCTGATTTGACTGGGAAGTACAGGAAGACTGAGAAGTACAGGGAGACTGTTCTGGGAGTGGTTCCTGAGGCCTGGGTCACAGCCTGCACTGCGCAGGCTAGTCCACTACAAGCATGTGCTGCGCACAACTACTACACAACACAATCTAGGTCAATGAGCATCATATAGGACCCACACACCCACATCGAACCTCCCCAGCAGCCAGAAGATGTGTCCCATGCCAAGTGAGACATCTGCACGAATGGCTGGTCAGCATCTCAAGTGAGCCGATGAGCGTGTTGAAGGACTAGTTGGTGTTCAAGGACTAGTTGGTGTTCATGGCAGGCCATCATGCCAGTGCAAAGGCATGCGGCCGCTGCCCCTTTTGTTCACGGCAGGTCGACCTCTTCATAGCGCTCAATGTACGGGGCGACAGGGCAGCCGTAGCGTCCACATGCATTGCAGCGCCACACTGGGCGCTTGCCCTTCTTTGCCAGCTTCCTCTGCAGCTCCATCTGCTGCTGCACCGCCCGCTGCCACTGCCGCACCATCTCCCGCAGCATGCCCAGGTCACGCGCGCTGCCAGCAGACCGCGCCAGCAGGGGCAGCAGGGCGTCAGGCAGGCTGCCGTCCCCTGCCAGCTGCTGCACCAAAGCCTCGTTGGACAGGTCGTGACCCTGCTGCTCCAGGGCCCCCTGCAGGTCCGCCAGGAACTCAGGGCCCAGGCGGTCAAAGGCTGACGCCACAGCCGCCAGCTCAGTGGCGTCCTCCTGCTGCTCTGCCTGCTCTGGTGGGGCTGGTGGCGCTGACTGATCTACCACAACAGGGGCGGCTTGGGCAACAGCAGGAGGGGCACGCACAGGGACTGGAGGGGCAGGAGCAGCAGGGGCGGGGGCGTGCTGCATCTGCTGCAGGTGTTGTGGCAGTAGCAAGGGGCCGGCTGGCTTGCTGCTGGCAGGCACGTCGGCCTTGCTGGCCAAGCAGGAGTCCAGCGCCTGCTGCAGGTCAGCCAGGCTCACTGCTTCACCGCCCTCGCCACCCTCACTGCCTGCCTGCTCCTGCACATGGCCCAGGCAGCATGCACAAGCTATCAGAATGGCTGCACCACCACTTGGTCGAGACAGGGTATTGGGAAAAGCCTTATGATGAGCCAATTTGTATGTATGTAAGTATGAATTTTGACATACCTAAAACAGCACTAACTGCACTGCACTGCACCGCACTGCACTGCACTGCACTGCACTGCACTGCACTGCACTGCACTGCACTGCACTGCACTGCACTGCACTGCACTGCACTGCACCGCACTGCACTGCACCGCACTGCACTGCACTGCACTGCACTGCACTGCACCGCACCGCACCGCACTGCACTGCACTGCACTGCACTGCACTGCACTGCACTGTACTGCACTGCAGCTGAAGACTGCAGTAGCCCTGCCCCGCCCAGCCGACTACTGTCACCTGATCACTACTGTCACCTGATCTGCCCTGAACCTGCCCAGTGGCCGGCTACATCCCTGGATATGTTCCCTGGATGTGTTCCGTGGATATGTTCCATGGATATGTGCCCTGAATGTGAGGCCAGTGGCGCAGCACTGGATCACCCCTGGCCTTGCCTTGCACCACCAGCCTGCAGCATCAACCCACCCTCACCTGGTCCCGTGTGGTGCGCAGCGACCAGGTCCTGAACACCCGGTCAGCCCAGGTGCCCACATCACGGCCGTTGGACCAGCCAGGCGCGGCAATGAGCTGCAGCAAGCAACAATCCAACATCATAACATCAGGGACGACAGCAGCAGCACATTAGGGGCGCATAGAAGCAGCAGGATGCGCACAGTGGCTGGTATGCCACTAAGGAGCATGTCGCCTGATGTGGAGCAGCCCTGCAGCAGCCTAGCCCCACTTGCCCACCCTGACCTTCTGCATCAGGTTTGGCAGGCCAGCCAGAGCCTTGGGATCCAGCTCCAGCCCGTGCTTGGTCTCGATCTGCTTGCGCAGCAGGCTGCAGGCGTCCTTGCAGCTGAAGTCAGGGAAGTGCAGGCGCTCACTGAAGCGGCTCTTCAGCCCGGGGTTGGCGGTCAGCAGCTGGTCGATCTGCATGCAACACCCAGCAGCACCCATGCAGACATACCACGCTGCTGTGAAAGCATGCAGTCGATCCATTAACATGTGATGACCCAGAGTTTGCAACGACATGGAAGCCTTGCAACGCCGGCAAGAACTGCATTGGCAGCATTGGTCTGGGCCTCAAGCTCTGCTGCTCCCATTAACCTGCTGCATGCGGCTGTCTGGCAGCGTTCTGGATCTGTCTGGGTCAATATGGTGTGCAACATCTTGCAGTGTCTGCTAGTTGCAGTGTCTGGCAGCCTGGTGTTGATGTCAGCAGCCAGGGCAAGGGGCAGCTAGCCAGGTCGCACACAACAGGCAAGCACCGCAGTGCCCTGGTGTCAGCTGATCGCACCTCTGCCTCATATCCTGCCAGGATGACCACCATCTTCTTCATGAACCGCGGCTCTGTCAACAGCTGGACAATCTCATCCAAGGCCTGGGGCCAGCAAGGCAGCAGGGCAGCAGGGCAACAGGGCAGCAGGGCAGCAGGGCGGAGGTGAGGCTACGTCAAGAGCCAATTAGGACAGGGACAGGGCAGAAAGCACAGAGCAGTGGGCGCAGTGGCAGAGTGGTGAGGAGGGCGAGGTCCAGCCAACTCACCTCCCGGCCATACACATTGCCTGAAGCCGGGTTCAGCCTGCATGGCAGAACAACATGGTCATGTCAGCTGCTCCATGGGCTGGGCCAGCAGCGGCCACAGCAGCTCAGCCCTGCAGGCCTTAGGCGCCGCCCACCTGTAGGCCTCATCAATGAACAGCACCCCACCCACTGCCGTCTCAAACAGCTTGCGGGTCTGGCCGGCGGTCTGGCCTGCATAGCCCGTCATGAAGTCTGACGCCGAGCAGCTGGTGACCTCGTCAGTGCTCAGCAGGCCCAGGGACTTGAACAGCATGCCCACTCGCCGAGCGACTGTGGTCTTGCCCGTGCCTGCAGGCCAGCGGCACACATCCAGGTGGCAGCAGATGGCAGCAGGTGGCAGCAATGGCAGAGCATGGCTAGGCCCGTGGCTGGCCTGCTGTTGCGTTGCAAGGTACACGCAGCCGGCGCTGCCTGCTTCACGTCAACACTGTAGGCTTCACAGGCCAGGCTTGCTGGTGTCCAGGCACGGTGCTGGTGGCCATGAGCTACTGCAGGTCGTGGATGCAGCTCAGCCCCAGCCCCACTGCCTGACCTGGTGCGCCCACGAATCTGAAGTTCAGCTCGAAGCTGTCAAGGGGGTCTTTGCCCATTCGCTGGGACGCCTTGATGGTGGCCTGCCACTCCCTCAGCTTGGCCAGGACCTGCAGACAGGGCACAGACTGGCATCAATGGAATCCCCTACCCTAAGGCATGCTCTGCCGCGACCCACACCCACAGCTGTGCCCTACTCACTGCCCCACACAGCCGTGGCAAATGGTGGAGCCCAGCCCAATCACCCCAGCCTGCTGTGACCCACCCACCGAAAGCCCCCAACCAGGCCCCCTGCCCCAAACAGCTTGTGTACATGTCACCACCACCACCACCACCGCCAGTTCACGCCACCGCTCACCTCCTTGCAGCCCACCAGGTCCTTGAACACCTGGTCTGCCCGCACTGCCTTGGCGTCCTCAGGCGGCAGGAAGTCCGCAGCCACAGGCTGTGCAGAAGCCCGGGCCACATCAGACATGCCTTGCATGCGCGCCTCCATGCGCATGGCCACTGTGGCCAGCAAGTTGTTCACAGCACCAGCGTTGCCAAAGTTGGGGCGGCGGCGCTCCTTGTCCAGCACTTGCACCCCAGCCCTGAGTTCAGGCCAGCCCAGCTCCCAGCCCTTCCTGCGCGCCGCCTCCTTCATGATGGCCAGCAGCTCCTCATCGTTGTAGTCCTGGAAGGTCCAGGCGTTGGCCAGCTGGAAACGGCGCGCCAGCCCTGGGTTGGCCTCCCTCATCAGCGCCTGCATGGGCTCCTCATAGCCCAGCAGCAGCACGCAGCGGTCGTCACCCGGTACGCCCTGCACCTTTGCCACGATGGTGTCAATCACGGCCTCCTGCACAACACAGGGCCAGAAGGGGCAGCAGGGCAGCAGGGCAGCAGGGCAGCAAGATCATCAGGCATATGAAGGTGGCGGGAGGGTGGGCAGCTGGGTAGAGGCGGCGGGAGGGTGGGCAGCAAAGTGGGGGCGGTGGCAGGTTGGGCGGCGGGTAGGCTAGAGGTGCTATCAGGCAGGGTGTGCCTGGCCTTTGAAAACCCAAGGTGTTGTTTGGCATTGCAGGCCAGGCTGCAGCAGGTACGCTAGCAGCAGCAGGCCGGCGCCCAGACCTTGTAGGGGTCCTTGAACTTTGAGCCTGGGTTCAAGCTGTAGGCCTCATCGATGACCAGCACACAGCCCACGGCTGCATCCAGGATGGCCACAGTCTTCTGCTCAGACTCACCAAGGACAGACCTGGCACACAGCAGAGCAACACTCAGCACCATCATCATGTCATTACGTGGCCAGTGGCGCCCAGCCCTGTGGTTCTTCAACCTGCAGCAATGCCTGTGCCACACCACTGCAGGTCAAGCTTCACTACCTTAGATTTTCTACTTGAGCGATGTTTTGAAGTAAGGTCGAGCTATAAAGATTAGGGGTATGAACCTATGCCATCATGCATCCGGGCGAAACGAAAAAAAGAACACTGGTACATAGCAACTTAGGCTGCGCACACTGCAACACACCAATTTGTTCCAGTCTTTCTCAGTATTCCAGCCCGACCCACCCACACCCAAACCAACATAAGCCTGATCCACAGCAGCAGCAGCAGCAGCAGCGGCAGCAGCATGTCACCCACCCCATGAAGTCAGACGGGTTCTTGACCACCACGTCCCCCTTGCTGAGCAGCCCAAGGTCGCGCAACACTTGGCCATAGATGCCCGCAATTGTGGTCTTGCCTGCAGTATCCAGTCAGCCACCAGCAGCAGCCCCAGCTCCGGGTGGCACAGCCACGCACTGCTCCTCATGAGAATGCAGACCATGCAACATGCAAACAGGCCTACTGTCCTGATCAATTGTGTCACCTTGACCATGAGAGATGACTGCTGGTTAGGATACATCCATTTATAGCTAGTACCCAGACCAAGTGGCTGCAGACTAGGCTCGGTACTTTATCCCAGCAGTTGAGGGCAGTCAGCCAGAGGCAGTGCACTGACCTGTACCAGGGTTGCCCAGGAACACCCTGTTCAGTGCCACCTCCTTTACCGGCTTCTCCGCCTCCTCCAGCTCAGCATTGGTGCGGATGAGCTGCAGCAGGTTGGCCACGCTGTCCTTCACGGACTGCAGCCCCACCTTGGCGTGCAGCTCCTGCAGTGCGCTGCTGCTGCTCGCGTCCAGCTGCTTGGGGCCAAGCAGGTCGTCACGACGCAGCAGCCATCTGAAGCCAGCAGCAAGGCACAGGGCAGCTGGGCTGTATAAGAAGATGCACAGCTGCTGGGCACTGCTCTTATCTATCATCCAACTCCTGCCTTCCCTTTCCATGCAGGGCAGCAAGATAAGTCACATCCGGCCAATGTGCAGGTAAACTCACAGGTCAGGGTTCAACCCCTGCCGCCGCTCCTCCACGCAGCGTGCCGACTGTCGAGCAACAGCCTGCTCGTAAAAGTTCCGCACGGCGCGTGCATTGCCGAACCCAACCGTTCCACGCTGCCGGCCCAGGCGGCGAGCGGCGATGCGCGCGTGCTTCTCGTCTTGCAGCTTGAAGGGCTGCGGCTTGCCCTCTGCGATGATGTCCAGCAGGATTTTCAGCAGCTCTTTGTCGCTGTAGTCAGGGAAGGTGATGCAGCGCGAGAAACGGCTGGGCAAGCCCTCGTTGTAGCCTAGCAGCGACTCCATCTGCTTCTGGTACCCCGCAAGCACCGTGACCAGCTTGCCGCGCCGGTTCTCCATCTCGGGCAGCAAGTAGTCCAGCACCTGGAGGAGGACCCAGGAAGCAGGCACTGGGCACAGAGCAATGCAGGGACGGCTGGTTGTAAAGAGGTCAGGCCAGCCACGACCAGGGCGATTGGTCGGCAAGGGCTGCAAGGGCTACAAGCGCCACTAAGCTAGGTACAGGCTTTCATCACTGTAGGTAGGCATGCAGCCACTCACAGCTGCGCCTGATGGGTTGGTCTTAGGGTTCAGCTGGTATGCTTCGTCCAAGAACAACACCCCGCCCTTCTCAAGCTTTGTCAGCTCTTTCTTCAGCTGCTCCACACCCCCATTGGCCAGAGCTGAGCCACTGGTCTCAACCACCTGCACCCTCACACACACACCAGGGCAAAGAGCACCAGGGAGTAAGGGAGAGGCAAACGAGGAAAGCGGAATGGGAGGGACCTGCCCTATGTGGACTCCATTGCTTAGGTGCTTAGTCATCACTCCATCAAGGGAGGGGGTTGCTAAGCTTGTGCATAGCAGGCCTGGGCTGCATGCACCGTGTTTGTTTCAAAGGTGCAGCCTGAGGTGGCTTGCTGTTCACCTGCTGATGTGTTGCTCGTGTGAGATGATGCTCCCTCAATGATGGATTGAATATGGTGAGACATTGGAGCGATGGTAGTGTGGGAGATGTCTAAGCAGCGACCATTACCAACGACCATGATGCTCACATGGGAGCCGCTAGTTACTGCTAGTAAACACCAATTTCGTAACCAAGGTGGCAAGGGGAAGCCATGGTTGTGTTGCTCACAATGTTTGCCAGGTGGGCTGTGTATCAAAAAGCGTGTGTGGTGCGGAATCCCTACCAACACACTGGCTGGATGTCTAGCTTGGAATTGGTTAGGGTATTCCTTGCGCGATTGATTGAATTGTTTGGCCTTTTCAACAGCCACACTGTAGCTCTGCTGCTGGCTTGCTGCGCTCTGCGCCTTCCCCGCCCTGACCTGGGCATCTGGCAGCACGCCCAGCTCCTTGAGCAGCGCCGCATAGATACGCGCCACCGTGGTCTTCCCCGTGCCTGGGTTGCCGTAGAAGCAGATGTTGTACTGCCGGCTGTTCAGATCACGCTTCCGACTCTTCTCAAGCTCCACCTGCATGGCACAGGGCAGCCAGACCATGCGGCATGGTGAAGCTAATGGCCACAGGAGGGTGGCAGTCTGCAAATCGAGCATGGCTGCATGCACAGCCCTGACTGCCCAGCATCCCACCAGCCGCATGGCTTCGTGTACCTTGTGCCTAGGATCCTCCCAGCCGTTTGCCGTGGCCCACCTGGTCTGCCAGGTTGAACATCTCCCTCTTCACAGGCTCCAGGCCTGTCAGCTGCAGCAGCTTGCTCAGCGCCTGGCTGGTCTTGGCTCGCTGCAGCCAGCCTGCGGGCACCTCCCCTGGCCGCCCTGCCCCTGGTGCTGGCCCTGACAGCATTGGCCCAGTGGCTGCAAAGGTGGCTGCTTGCTCTGACAGCAGCCCCTGGGCCAGCTGCTGCAGGGGCGCAGGCAGCCAGGCTGGTGTGCCTGGGTGCAGCAGGCAGGCCAGCGCCTCCCCCACCACCACGGCTGCGCTCTGCCCAGGCTGCTGCCGGCCACCCTGGCCACTCTTGGCCTGGGCAGCTGCACTCACGGCCTTGCTGAGGTGCAGCAGCGGGTCAGGCCAGGCCGAGTCAGTCTTGCCACCACTGCTGGGCATGGCAGGCACACGCAGAAGACTGCGAGGGGCAGGAGGTGGAGCAAAGCCCAGCTTTGCCTTGCACAGCGTCGTGCAGGCTGCCAGCACGACCTCACTACTCTTCTTGCTTTTGCTGCTGCCCCCATTAACAACAGGCTGGGTGTCTGGGCTGCTGTTGGGGTTAGGCTGAGGGGAGGGGAGGGGAGCGGTGGGCTCAGCGTTGCTGGGTGTGTTTGCAGCCTGGGCCTCAAAGAACTCCAGTGCCTGGATCCACTTGGCCTCACCCATCAGGGCCAGGCCCCTCTTTAGCTGCTTGTGGGCAGCAGGGGCTTGCATGCCCGGCTGCACAGGCATGGTGCACAGCCAGGATGGTGGGCTGCCGCCACTAAAACTGGCACTGACCTCTGGGCATGGGCATGGGCATGGGCATGGGCATGGGCATGGGCATGGGCATGGGCATGGGCATGGGCATGGGCATGGGCATGGGCATGGGCATGGGCATGGGCATGGGCATGGGCATGGGCATGGGCATGGGCATGGGCATGGGCATGGGCATGGGCATGGGCATGGGCATGGGCATGGGCATGGGCATGGGCATGGGCATGGGCATGGGCATGGGCATGGGCATGGGCATGGGCATGGGCATGGGCATGGGCATGGGCATGGGCATGGGCATGGGCATGGGCATGGGCATGGGCATGGGCATGGGCATGGGCATGGGCATGGGCATGGGCATGGGCATGGGGATGGAAGGCTGGCGCAGGTTGACACTGACCTCATGGCATGCGCAGAGTAGCGCTGCATCCTACACATGGTGCTGCTACCAAGGTGGTCATAGCAGCTGGCCACCCACCTGGTCCTCTGCTGCTGGCGGTGCAGTAGCATACTGCATCAGGCAAGCTCCAAGGCCTGAGCCGTAGCCAAGAACGGTGTCCAGTGTGTCCGCCGCCTGCTGGCTGCCCTCCTGCTGCTCCTGCGCCGCCTGCTGCAGCAACTGGCGCAGTGCTTCCAGCCCAGCCGCCTCATCACGCCCCGCAGCAGCCACAGCCTCACGCCACTTCAAGGCCTGAGGGCAGCACTCAGCTCCATGCCTAAACTGCCAGGGTCCCGCCTGGCACAGCAGGCCACGACTTGGCGTGGACCTTCGCTATGCGGTGTTTAAACTGGCAAGCAGCTCTCCTCTTTCATTGCTTGACTGTCATCAACCGATTCCCTGCTGCCTCGTGTCACCAGCTGCTGCATGGCTACACAAGGTCTGAGCACCCACCGTGGTGGCACTGAGCAGCTGTGCCTGCGCCTTGCCCTCCACCACCTCACGCCTGGTGGCTGACTCGGCCACCACTCTCCGCTTGTCATTCTCAATACGCTGCAGCTCACGCTGCTTGTTAGCCTCGGCCTGCAGCAGCTGTGCACTGCTTGCTGCCAGCTGGCGCTCCTGATCCGCCACTTCCTTCATCAGCTTTGCCTGCTGTGCCGCCTCCTCAGCAGCCTGAGCAGCATGAAAGCATGTTACAGCAGCGGCAGCAGCAGGTGAGGGTACGAGTGGCTATGCCTTCACAGTTGAGGGCTAAGAGAAACGCAAAAATGTTGAGTTGAGAGCATGCAACTGGTCCATGTCACTTTGAGCTTTTGACTTGGAGCTTTGACATTGAGCTTTCACAGCGGCCCTTTTCAGCCCTGGCAGCCCATCACCGCTGTGACAGCCCCTTGCCTGTTCCCCTTGCCATTTAGAACTGGCAGGTTTCAAGGCAGGCTGCACACACACCAGCTTGTTAGCTTCAAGGCGCAGCCGCTCAGCTGCAGCCCTCTCCTCCTGAGCCGCCTGATCCACCACAGCCTGGTGCTCCTGCTCCGCTGCCCAGGCTGCCAGCTGGGCAGGGGCTTGCGCTTTCTGCACAGCCAAAGTCAGCTCAGGCCTGGCACAGACAGGCAGTATTGCCCTGCCACACTGTACCCACGCACACGCACACAGCTGCTGCTGGGCAGGTCATGCACATTTCTGCTGGCAACCCTCCTTGGCTGCCCTGGTGCTGTCTACCCTCAGGGCGCTGTACAGAGCCTGACCTGCAGCTCCAGCGCAAGCTCCAGCTTCTTGGCCTCCATCTCTGCTGCCATGAGCTCTTTACGCCGCCGCAGGTCGTCCTCTAGTGCACGTAGCTGCTGCTGCAGGGCAGCTGCCTTGCCCCTCAATCGCACTGCTTCCTGAT
This sequence comes from Haematococcus lacustris, assembly GCA_030144725.1. Classification (NCBI taxonomy): domain Eukaryota; kingdom Viridiplantae; phylum Chlorophyta; class Chlorophyceae; order Chlamydomonadales; family Haematococcaceae; genus Haematococcus; species Haematococcus lacustris. The sequence goes on from JASKMD010000031.1 coordinate 3,146,393, forward strand.
CACTGGCTGACCGCTTGCGCGCGGCATCCGCCTCCTGCACAGCAAGCAGCTTGGCTAGTCATGCAAGGCAGTGATGGCTGTGGGTGAGGGTAGAGCGTGCTGAAGATTGCTAGCTGGCTGAGGGTGCTAGCTGTGCTGCACAGGGCACCATGGCAACAAGCACAGCAGCAGTGGGAGTAGGCAGGGGTGTCAGGGGCCCTCTTGGTCATGGTAAAGAGTTTGCTACTACATTGATTTCTTCAGTACTTGCTTGCTTGGGCTTGGGCAGATCAAGCGGTGAGTGCCGGGTTTTGTTGCTGCCAATACTACCTCCTTATGTTTCAATGGTGCTCCCACAACAGTCCAGAGCTGGTGCCTATAGAGCTGGCAGGGAGTGCTCCATATGATTGCTCACATGTTGCTGGTATCTGCTACCATACCGACTCCATCTCACCAGCTGGATCCATCAGGTGGGTGGCCTCACACTGGCATTCCACCCTTATTTCACTCACCAGCTTCTTCAGCTTGGCCTTCTCCTCATCCTCCACCCGCCTCAGCTCCACACAGGTAGGGCAGGCCGCATCAGGTTTGGAGCACAGCCTGGTGTGCACATGACCAGCTGAGCAGAAGGTGGTGACCTGCACCTTGCACTTCATGTGCCCATGGCCGCCAACATGGCAGCGCAGCTCACAAGGGTGGCCGCAGGGGAGGGTGGCGCTGCAGGGCTCGCAGCAGCCGCCGTCTGGTGAGCGCTGAAGGAACGCTGCTGGGCTGTCCAACACTGGCAGGATGGGGCGCTGGTGGCGCTGGCACACGGCTGGCAGGCCCGTGTGGATTTGGCCCGCCTCGCCCATAGCTGTCAGCACCCTGCCCCAGTGGCTCTTGGCAGCGCTGCTGCTGGCGTTGCGCAGGGTGTCGGCATTGCCGATCAAGATCATGCCATGGCGGGCGCGTGACAGCAGCACGTTGATGCGCTCAGGCTCCTTCAGGAAGCCGACCTTGCCGGCGCTGTTGCTGCGCACCAGGGAGGCCACCACAATGTCCGACTGCAAGGCAGAATGACAGGGAGAGCCAGGCCATGATGTGCAGCAGGGCCACAGGACGCGGAGTCAACAACGTGCATTGACCGCTGTTGCAAACAGACATCATCTTTGGCAGGATGTGTCTCAATTATGATGGCTAACTGGCTCACAAACAATAGCTCACAAGCATGACCCATCAAGAAGAGCTGAGACATACACTGCAGAAGGGTAGGCATGAAGAAACGCAGTAAACATTGGCATACTGCAACCTTACCAGCTAGGTCCCAACTGTCTGCAATGCCAATGGTACACTGTCAAACCCTACCTGATGAGGCCCAGTCTACACTCCCAGGGATTGCAAGGCACACTGCATGGCTCACTGCATGGCACACTGCACGGCACACTGCAAGGCACACTGCATGCACACTGCATGGCACACTGCATGGCAGACTGCATGGCACACTGCATGGCAGACTGCATGGCACACTGCATGGCAGACTGCATGGCACATTGCATGGCACACTGCGTGGCACACTGCATGGCAGACTGCATGGCACACTGCATGGCAGACTGCATGGCACATTGCATGGCACACTGCATGGCACACTGCATGGCACGCTGCATGGCACATTTTCACCCCTCCTTCAAGGCAACAGCATACACGTAGACATGCACCCATTCAGAACCAGCCCGACCCCTCTCTCCCCTCTTTTTGTTAGGTAGCAACCCATAGCTATTCCGGCCCCTTCATATGCCCTACCCACCTCCTCCCCCTGGTAGTTGTCGATGGTGGCCAGACGCACTCCACTGCTGCCCTGCTGCTTGTCCTTGTCCTTGTCCTCAACACCCAGGTTGGCTAGCAGCTGCGGCAGCACAGCCTTGCGCAGGTCCGCCATGTCCATCTCATCCACTGCAGCACCCATCTCTTTTGCCAAAGCCTGCTTCAGCTCCAGCAGCTGCCCCAGGTAGGGCGTCAGCACCACCAGCTGCTCCTTGGCATAGCCCTGCTGCAGCAGGTAGGTCACCACCGCCCGCACCATGCCCACCTCGTGGCTGTTCACCTTGCTCTGCTGCATCTTGGACGCATGCCACCCGCTGTTGCTGTCCTCGCCATCCTCCGGCACCTCATGGTGGATGAACACCACTCGGTGCTGCCCCAGGCCCTTGACAGCCGGGTGCTGGGCCACGCTGGGGTGGTCATGCAGGGCGGGGTAGGTGGGCCGCACCAGGCGTGAGATGTCCGGGTGCATGCGGTGCTGCACGGCTAGGGAGGCGTGAGGGAAGCCAGACAGCACCAGGCGCTCAAACAGCGACACGTTCAAATCATAGCCCCGGCCTGACTCCTTCTGCAGGCTGTAGCTCTCCACTTTGGGCCGCAGCTGCTTGTGGTCGCCGATCAGCACCAGGTGCTTGGCCTTAGTGCTCAGGCCTGCAGGTGTGCAGGAGTGAGCAGGTCATGTGTGTGTAGCTGCATTGAGTGGGACCAGCCCAGTGTTGTGAAGAATTTCAGATTTCATTTCATTTGAAATCTCATTTGAAAATCTAAACGTATTCACCGCAAATCTGGAATTGCCGGGTGCTGCCCCCGGTCAGTTCGCGGCGCGATGGCAGCAACAGGTGAGCAGCAGCTAGCAGGCAACCAGAGACTCGCCCTAGTGCAGACTGCCCGGGCTATAGTCGCTGCCATCGGAAGGAGCCTGGCGCTGCCTAGGTTGCGGGTGTTGCAGAGCCATGTGATTGGCTTGGCTGGCGCCAGCGCGCTGCAGCCACAGCGGGAGAAGCGTAAGGCAGAAAACGCCAGCATGGACGGCTTGGATAATTTTAAACTGGCTTACATGTCTTACCTTGAGCAAACTGAGCATTTGTGCATGTCTTACAGTGCAGGCCTACAAACAAGCCGCGTGCATAAGGAGAGGATGAGAATCCAACGGCAAACTTTTTCAATGAAACACTTTCATTCTTAGCCTGACCCCTGGCTCAGATGATGAAGTGGTGTCAGGCCCCACAAGCCATCCCCTGGCAGGCCTCACAGCCATTGTGTCCGTTCCATAGATGCATGACCCCATGTATCACTGGCACTGGCAGCAAGTACAGCATCAGAGCCAGGCCAACAAGCAGCACCCCAAGTGGCCCCACTGCCAACTTACTGGTGAGCACATGCGCCTCCAGCAGCTCGCCCGCCTCCTCCACCAGCAGCACGCCTGGCTGCAGGGCGTCCAGCAGCGCCTTGTTGCTGGCAGCTCCAGTGACAGTGCAGCCAATCACCCGAGCCTTCTTGAGCACAGCCTCCCAATCACTGTTACGCAAGTCCTTCATTTCAACCTGCATGTCGTTCACTTTTTGCATGCAAGCCGCAAGGTCCTCACACAGCTCCTGCTGCTTGGCAGCCATCCAAGACCTCAGCTTCACATCACGTTCAGCTGGGCTGAGCCGCCACAGACTGCCTTGGGCCGACTCAGGTACGGCCTCAGCCTGGGGCCTGTGGCGGGAGCGCCAGGATGCAGAGCGGCTGCCACCATGGGGCGTCAGCACCCCTTGGCACCACTTGTAGAAGCCATGCTCGCCCCCCAGCTGCTCCCACGCGTCAGGCTGCTCTTCTGTGATGCTGGGCAACAAAACATCCAACAAGCTTAGGCGCGGCTGGGGCTGGAGTCCGTTGTCTTCACTTCCTTTATCATCATAAGAGTTGCTGCCTCTCCCGCGTTGAGCATTGCGCTTTGCCTGGTACTCTGCCTGCTCCTTGTCAATACCGTTCTGGTGCCTGTACCACGCTGAGAATGGAGACTCCACCCACTCTTGCTCGCCAGGTTTCCCACCCTGCCTCTGCCTTAGCACGCGCTGCTGCACTGGCGGCTGCAGTGCTGCCAGTTCCCGCTCGATGTCCTCGACCCGCATGAGCTCTGCTCTCAGACTATCATGCAGAGTACCAGTGCGCCGCCGGCAACTGTCGGCCAGTGAGTTTCCTTGCTTGGACTTGGTCAGCTCCCGCACATTGTAGGGTGCCAAGCGTGTCGATTTGCATTGTCTGCATGCATGCATGCGGTATGCGCACAATGAGGCGCATGAGTGAGGCGCGGCATTGGTGGCACACAGTGAGGCAGGGCGGTTGGTAGGCAAGGGATGCATCGGGCTGGAGGCATGGCAGAGGGTAGTGCAAGACCAGCACCTCTACTTGTGTTGCAGCTTTAACCCTCGGCTGTCTTCAGCTGCTGTTGGCCGGTGTCTGGGCTTCTATGGCTGGGTGCCACTGATGTCACTACTGCATGCTCTGCTCCGTAGCATTTTGGCAGCATGTCATGTCAGCTTGTCAATGAAACGTTAGCCACAATGACACCACGATGACCATGTTCTCAGCTTTTGTTGGGCGGCTCAGGTGGTCAGTGTCTGAGCTTCTATGCCACCACTGCGTGTCACCCTGCTCCATAGCTTTGTAGCAGCATTCGTGTCAGCATATCAAGGAAGTAACAACCACTGTTGTGCCGTAAAGGTAACCATAAGCATGGTCTAGAGGAAGAAAGAAAGAGGTCCTGGAATGTTGTTGGAATGTTAGACAGATAATCTCAAAGTCAGTGCCAATGCCGCGGTCCTTCTAGAATGACACCTTCATGTATAAAGCCTATCGCGTGTAAAGTCTTTGACTTGCGCATTTGCGCAGTTATGTGGTGCAACCGTCCAAGTTGTAGAGTTGGTAATGTGACTCGCGACTTGCAAGTTAACCATATTTGCAAGTTTCAGAAAGTTGCAGAGGACACGGAGCTAGCTGTTGGAGGGATCCTCATGGCTGAGGTGCGACTAAGATCAGAGGCATATTGGCCGGTGCATATGCACAAACTACCTGTCACACGACCTGGGTAATTTCACTACACTGCGCCTCTGCATATTGGCAATGATGAAAAACACTTTGTGTAGTCAGGAAGGACGAAGCAGGTGATAATGCGGGATGCGATGGCAAGGATCGTATGATGGGATGAGCTGGCTACCAGCTTGTACAACATGCTTCACACTGCTTGTGCTGCCATGAGCTCTGATAGCCAGCTGGTCAGGCATTGCCAGCTGCGATCTGCCCCTCACCCTCCAATGCGTACGATGTCCTTGATGCCCTTGTCCAGCAGGGCCTCCAGGAACTGGTCCAGCGCATGGTTAGTGTAGCACACACACAGGATGGTCTCCTGGCTGTGACGCACAATGGCCTGGCTCAGCATGACGCCGATGAAGGTCTTGCCAGTGCCGGGCGGCCCCTGGATCAACGCCACTCGCTGGCCCAGCCCACGCTCCAGAGCTGCGGTCTGGCTAGGGTCAAGGGCCCTGCCAGCATTCTTAAGCTCCTGCAAGCAGCACCACACCTCCCTGCCTGGTCTGTTGCGGTGGACCAGCTTGTCATTGCTATGCGGTGAACAGGCATTTGATGGATGGCATGCTCTAGCTCGCCTGCTATGCTGTATGAAGTGTACTAGGTGCAGGGTGCAAGGTGCAGGTTGGCAGCAAGGTGCAAGTGTCATGGGCATAGCTCCGCTGTGCAAGGCGCTGTGCTCCAGGGTGGTAGGCCCACCAGCTGCTGCTGAGCTACCACAAATTCCACTTGTGCAGCAGAGAGGTAGCTAGGCCGCTGTGGGGCCTGGCCGTACACCAGCTCCTCAGCCAGTGGCACCGTGGGTAGCGCCTGCAGCCCCTCAAGCACTGGCCTGATGCTCAGCAGGTTGGTGGACACCTGCAGAAGCAAGGCAGCAGCAGGCGGGCCGGGCTCTATACCGGCAGCTTGTAGGGTTATTTATTAAGCCAGAGGCGAGTAAGGGAGGGCAAGGCTGCAGCCAAGAGGCCCAGTCACGGATCCATGTTTGCGTTGCTGTAGCTTAGTCTCTGCCCTCTGCTGGATTGCTGCCCCTCACCTGCACCAAGACCTTGTTGGTCAGCGTCATGCCAATCCAGCTCAGCACCTTCTCCAGGCCCCTGCCCGCCTCAAAGGACACCCCCACCAGCGGCAGTGCCTCAGCCATCTCCGCTGGCTCGCGCCTGGCAGCAGTGGAGCAGTGTGGTGCCCATGGGATGCCACTGGCTGCTGCTGGGCCATGGCTGTCCTGATGCTGTCCAGTCAAGCCAGAGGCTGTAGGTGTCCAAACAAGTGTCTAAATACAAATATAATATAAAACAAGAACTACCGGAGTCTCCCTTTTGATTCCCGAGGCCTCGGAAACTATAATAAAATTACCTGTATTATAGTATTATTTCTGAGCCATATTTTTCATTGTTGCAAGTTCCCCGATGGCCAAAGTACGTCTAACGTTGATTTTGAGAACGTCTTCGTGCATAAACATAATCAAGCCTCCCACCCTATTAATCTCGCATCAAAATCATGTGATCAACATAGTCAACGGTCGTGGCCTCTTTTCTAGTGGCCTTATCATCTAACCACGTCACATGGGGCACTGAACCTCGCTAATACAGTCGGGGTCCTCCTTCCGCTGCTGGCAGTGGCGGCATATCTCATCATCTGCCCCGGAGCATTCAAACTTGCGTGCTTCAGCAGCCACCCATGCTGTTGCCTTGGCCAAAGCAAGCACCCCGCCTTGGCCGGCTGCCCGTGTGTGAGCGATCGCCTCCCCCCTCGACATGGTTGCCAGCCTGGTTGCCACCCTTGCCTGTCCTGTGACCCCAGCCTTTGCCCCAGCCTGGCTCACCTCCCTCCACCCTGGTTGCGGGCACGGGCTGCAGGATGGGCTGAATCTTAGCAGGATGCCACAATTTCTCATGCGCCTTGCCGGTGCATGCGACAGCAGAAGGTGTGATGGGCGATGCGGCAGGGTTGCGGCCTGGAGAAGGCCCAAAGCCCTCCCGCCCTCTCGCTTCTCAATCACAGCCGCTTGACACTTAAGAGACAATTGGAAGCGTTGTTCCTCGTGCATAAGGAGCTCGCGGTGCAGATTATCAGCTGCGTCAGTGGCACTGATGCCCCGGACCACAAACTAGTCCATTGCTGGCACTTCGTCAAGGTCAGCTAATTGTTTGACTACTTCCCGAAAGACCAAAAAAATACATTGTTTAAATCATTCCCGGTTTCTCGAAGGACAAAAAACGGTTTGGGATAGGGAATAAAAAGGGAGAGCACGGTAAACTGAAAAATATGCTAGACTAAACCCAAACTCGTACTGCGATCAGAAGGTGCGGATGGAGCTGGAGCAGCGAGAACTGCCAAGCTGCTCAGTGCGTCCTCACCTGACCACAGTGCCAAACAGCAGCGGATCTCCTGGGGCAGCCAGGCAGACAAGGGCATTGAGCGGCAAGGTGCCCCGTCCATGCTTGTCCCAGAAATCCTCCTTCTCCTTTCTGGTCTTGAGGCGGTTGGCATGGTGGCCAGGTGGTAGCGCAAAGCTGAGCATGACGCATGCCATGCGGTTTTGCTGCTTGCACACGCCCAGCACGCTGACCTGATGATAGACATTGCGCAGCACCTGCTGCATGGCTGCCTGGTTGGGCGCACCCCGCGCTGCCTTGCCATCCAGCTGCTGCCATTGGGTCAGTGTCCTCAGCACCTCCCGCAGGGGCGCCACCATGTCCTCCCGCAGCAACCGGAAGTGGCGGTCCAGCAGCTGCGCCTCAGGGGCCTCAGCATTGTCTTCTGCTGCCCCATGATCCCTCCCAGACACCTGCAAGGTCGTGTGCCAAAGGAGAGGAACAGCGCTGCTACAGAGCAGGCCTGCCACTCAACCAGCAGTGCAAGCTGTGAGCTCTGGCTGAGGTGGTTGGTGTGGAGCGCAACAACCGCCTTGTACAAGCTACAAGTCGAGGGATGGAGGTGACAAATGTCTCATGGAGCTGGCAAACAAGTTAGTGGGACCATGGCAACAGGCGACACCCATCTGTTCTGTGCAGGCCGTGTGGTGCAAACAGGCCTTGTGGTGTAACAGAGCTGGTGCACTGACCGTGTTTACTTAGCCACATGAGTGCAGTTTGTTGAAGTTTACCTGTTCAATACCCTGTTCAGTTACCTGCTCATTGCGCGTAATGGTTGTGATGGCATACAGAGTGGCATTTGTATGTGTGAGGTTTGCATTGCCAAACCCTGCAACTTCATCTGCAGCTAGGACATCTGCCATCACTTCATTTGCAGCTGCGACTAACCCAGTGAAGGGAGATAGGGCTCACCTCTGCAACAGAGGTTTGGACCATTGGGGTGGTCCGTTGGCTGCTAAGCGCCAGGGGCAGATAGGGCAGGTGTGGGCAACATGCCTGACAGCATGCCAGCCAGCACATCACACATGTAAGCACCTGACCCCGTTCAACATATGTGGGTAGCGGTTTGCAGCTAACCAGCAGCAGCATGTGTGCCCTGCTAAGCCAGCCCATGCAGGGCCTTATCAGCAGCACCCTGCGATTCATAGTGCTGTGCACCCTGCTGCCCTGAAGGATTACAATGGCGCTGCATACCCTGCTGCCTACTGCCCGTTGCCTGCATACCCTGCGCAGGCAATGGCATTGCATACCCTGCTGCCTGCTGCCTGCTGCCTGCTGCCTGCTGCCCACCTCCTCTGACGTAGGGATGATCTTGATGTCCCTGAAGTTTGGCGCATCATTATCATGGCGGCCCCCTGCCTGCACTCTCAGGTCCTCCAGGGCCAGCGCCTGGCCATTGCTGCCCGGGCCTGGCCCAGCTGGCGACAGCACCTGCTTCAGCTGCCTCGCTGCTGCAGCCGCCCCACCACCACGGGCCAGCAGGGGCTGCACCAATGCCTCCAGCTCAGGGTTGGCCCGGGCTGCTTCAGAGTTGACTGCCAGGGTGAGGGCAAACCAGGCCACTGGGGTAGCATCAGGTAGGGTGCCTGAGGTGATGGCTTCACCCAAGCAGGGCAACAGGCCAGGTATGGTGGTGATGGTGTCCAGCACTTGCAGCAGGGGCTTCCTGCACATGCCACTGTTCAGGCTGTCATCACCCAGTTTGGCCAGGAAGGGCACCACGGACTGGGCAAGGAACTGGGGCGAGTCACTGCTGCTCAGGGCCAACTTCATGTTTCTCAACCCATGCTCCTGCACTCAGCAAGTGGCGCTGGTTAGCAGATAACACCTGCCACCAGCTAGCACTGGGAAAGGCACCGAAGTGTTGAGCTGTTACACACCATGCCCTGGCCGCTGCTGGACCTGCTCACCTGGGGTTTGGTCAACCGGTACAGCATGTCGAGGTGGTCGTCAAACTCGAGCAGCGCGGACATGAACTTGACGCAGTCTGCAGGACTGAAGCTGGCGTTGGCTTTGCACATCACGCCGTCGAAGAATCGCCGATGGGAGTACACTGGGCGGGAACCTCCTGCGGTGATACGGCACCCGGTCAGCTTGAGTTTGGCTACTGCGATGTCAGAGCTGCGATGTGGCGAAGCTGTGAAACGGCAGGAAGCCCTTTGCAACTCCGCCTCGTCAGGGCGGGAGTACGCGGCGCGGTCGGTGCAGCGGGCGTGCCAACACCCGCACCATTGCCTTGTGCTCTCCCTGCATGTCGACCAGCTCCGCGGCAGGCTTCCTCTTGCGCGCTTTCGATGCGCGGCCGGCCCTCAGCCCACTTAGTAGCCATCTCGCGATGCAGCCTCCACAGGCGCTCCTAATCAATCGTATCTAAGTTCACGGCTTTTCACGGGTAGTCCATGCAGAGTTTTCACGGGAACTCCCTGAGTCGCTCCCGGGCGACACACACTCTGCAGTACGAAGACTTCTGACTGCGAGACAGCAGAAGCTGAGGATTGCCCGCCATGGCAGTGAGGACTTATAGTGGTCCTGTCTCACACTCCTTAGCCTCCCTCGCATAGCACTCCATTGCCACTAGAACTTCGGTGTGTGAGCGAGCAGGCCTATCACTCAGTCAGGAATGCAGGCTGTGGGCTATGGAGCTCCACATCCGCCTGTGCAAGCTATGGGCCTGGCCTGATATAACATTTATGGAGCGCAGTCTACAGTATTCATCGCTGCAGCATACTTAAGTTGTTGGCCTGGGGGTGGGGCGGGCATGATGCTAGGTGGGAAGTTATCATCGTGTTACTCCATCATACTGCCCTCGATGGGCGTGCCGCCACTTGCGATCGCAGCGCTTTTCTTCCTTATTGGGACAGGGATTTGCGCTGACAGCAGCGCAGCTCCAAACAGCTCGCCTCGACGGCTAGAGAGGAGCCAGGGCAAGCGATGGAAGCACCTGAAAGACATCTTAAAGGGAGAAATCAAGGCAAATGCCAAAAGTTTCTTGCAAGATCGCAAGCAGGTGCGATGCTTGGAGCGCGCGATGACAATGTGCCTGGCCTAGCTAGTGTTATACAAGGGTTCGCCCCAGGCTATCTTGTAAAGCAGAGTCACTGAGTGGCTGCCTTCCTGGCTGAGTGGCTGGTTGAATGGCTGTGTTGCGGTTGTGGAGTGCAGTCCCCTTAATCACCCATCAACCAATCTTGCCTGGCGGCCAGGGGCAGAGGTTAGTTAGGATGGCCACGACAAGGATGGCCGCGACACATTTGGGCTGTGCAGCACCTGCAGGCGTTGTCATTGCCGGTAGAGGTGGACGTGGTGCTGATAGGCTTTGAAGGAGATGGCGCCTATGGGTGCGTTGGATGCTGGCAATACCAGTTGCAAGGGCACCACAGCAGCAGCACCACAGCAACAGCACCAGGGGCGAGCGACAGCAGCACAATGCACTGAGGGCAGCAGCAGGTTGGAGTAGTAGCATGAATCACCCCAGGCAGCAGCAACCAACAACAGCAAGCTCACAACCCAGCAAAGCCTAAAAGAACCCCCTAACCTCCCCCACCCTCATGCCCCCTCCTTGCACCACAGCCTCCTTGCACTTCCTATTGTCTTCCGTCCACCTCCCCTCCACCTTCCCGCCCTCTTTCGATCACCTTCCCACCACCTTCCTCCCACCTTCCCCACAGGTACACCCTGGATTCGTATGAGCTGGACGAGCAGCTAGCCTCTGGGCCTGACCAGGAGGTTTGCCCCACAGTGTGGGAGTCTGGGCGCCAGACCGCCCTGTGCTTCAACCTCAAGTTCATCACCCTCAACACAGCCAGCCTGCAGAGCCTGGTGGGACAGGGTGGGGCAAGGCAGGGGCAGGGGCAGGGGCAGGGGCAGGGGCAGGGGCAGGGGCAGGGGCAGGGGCAGGGGCAGGGGCAGGGGCAGGGGCAGGGGCAGGGGCAGGGGCAGGGGCAGGGGCAGGGGCAGGGGCAGGGGCAGGGGCAGGGGCAGGGGCAGGGGCAGGGGCAGGGGCAGGGGCAGGGGCAGGGGCAGGGGCAGGGGCAGGGGCAGGGGCAGGGGCAGGGGCAGGGGCAGGGGCAGGGGCAGGGGCAGGGGCGGGGCTGGGGGCAGGGGCGGGGGCGGGGGCGGGGGCAGGGGCAGGGGCAGGGGCAGGGGCAGGGGCAGGATGCTACATCATGCTCCAAGCAACTAGTTGGCAGAACCTGATGGGGGCCGTGTGGGTTGGGGTGGGCAACAGCATTGCAAAGCAGGGAGGTGGGGCAGTAGAATGATGGGGTAGCTAAGGAGGGGCTGGGGCTTAGTGAGCTGAGCCAGGCCCATGGCAGAGTTGAGCGCATGGGCCTAGGCAGATCAGTCAGAGGTCAATGGATCAGAACGGGAGCACACATGCTAGGTCGTGCCAATCTTGCAGCCAATGTGGCTGAGGCAGTGTGGGTGACCGCATTCAGTATTGCTGGCTGCAGATCCTGCTGGACATTGAGCATGTGCTCGCAGCCAACATGATGCGGGTGGGGGAGCGACATGTGGATGACAGCATGCCTGGTAAGGGAAGGAGTGGGCCTAGCTCTGCCTGCCTGCCTGCCTGCCTGCCTGCCTGCCTGCCTGCCTGCCTGCCTGCCTGCCTGCCTGCCTGCCTGCCTGCCTGCCTGCCTGCCTGCCTGCCTGCCTGCCTGTCTGCCTGCCTGCCTGCCTGCCTGCCTGCCTGCCTGCCTGCCTGCCTGCCTGCCTGCCTGCCTGCCTGCCTGCCTGCCTGCCTGCCTGCCTGCCTGCCTGCCTGCCTGCCTGCCTGCCTGCCTGCCTGCCTGCCTGCCTGCCTGCCTGCCTGCCTGCCTGCCTGCCTGCCTGCCTGCCTGCCTGCCTGCCTGCCTGCCTGCCTGCCTGCCTAACTGCCTGCCTGCCTAACTGCCTGCCTGCCTAACTGCCTGCCTGCCTAACTGCCTGCCTGCCTAACTGCCTGCCTGCCTAACTGCCTGCCTGCCTAACTGCCTGCCTGCCTAACTGCCTGCCTGCCTAACTGCCTGCCTGCCTAACTGCCTGCCTGCCTAACTGCCTGCCTGCCTAACTGCCTGCCTGCCTAACTGCCTGCCTAACTGCCTGCCTGCCTAACTGCCTGCCCGCCCGCCCGCCCGCCCGCCCGCCCGCCCGCCCGCCCGCCCGCCCGCCCGCCCGCCCGCCCGCCCGCCCGCCCGCCCGCCCGCCCGCCCGCCCGCCCGCCCGCCCGCCAACTTGCCCGCCTGCCAACTTGCCCGCCTGCCAACTTGCCCGCCTGCCAACTTGCCCGCCTGCCAACTTGCCCGCGTTGACCTGCCTGCCGCCTGTTTTCCCTGGCAGGTACTGGCGCCAGCACAATGCCAGTCTTTGAAGTGGACGCCATACACCTGGAAGCCCTGCTGCTGAAGCACCTCAACCAGGTCTGTGAGTGTGACGTCCATAGCAGGAGATCAGACAGCATGCATGATGAGCTGTGGTGAGTGGCCTCGTGGTCAAGTATTTATGTGATATCACATTGAGGTCATGCCTGCCTCAGATACCATTGTGACACACGACCCATGTGTGAGCAAGTTCTAGGTCCCTTTGCATGCATCACAGATATACAACAATGAAGGCCTGAGTGATGGCGCACAAGGGGACGGCCGCAGCGCCATCCTGGTGCTGAATCCTAACAAGCTGCGCATGAACCCCATGCTGCATGCGGAGGCCGCGCATGAGTTAGCGGGCAAGCATTGGGGCCTGGCAGACAGCTGGAAGAGGTGGGGAGGCCGAAGGGGCTGGGATGGCATGGGATGGCTGGGGGCTGTTTTTGGCCAGGTGCTAGTGTCACCATCGCCATCATTGCTCAGCAACATGTCTAAACATAGAACAGGGTGTTGCCTGGAGGTAAGCTCCCTTGGGGCTCTCTTAGGGCTGCTTTCGGTCACCTACACCCTTCATCACTATCATGAAAACATGAGCATCATTGGTTGCACCTTTGATGACTCCAACCCTATCCCTGGCGGCACGTACCGTTTCCTGGATACCAGGCTACTCATCATCACTATTGACGGCCTGACAAAGCAATAATTGAAACCCAACTGGCTAGTCTAGTATCAAACCAGTCTTCGCTGACTTCAGCTCGTGGGCTGGCACTGTGGGCGTGGTGCATGGTGCAACGCACATTGATAGCTGTGCATTGTGCTGGATACAGGTATTGGGTATCTTGCGTGCATGATGGATACAGATATTGGGCATCATGCGTGCACGATGTGGTGTGCAACACATTCAGGGCATGCGGGTTGGGAGCACAGAGCAAAAGATGCCACAAGCACCCACCCATAGGGCGCGCAAGGCGGGCACACATGGCCTCACCATCACTTTACATTGAGCATTCAGGCCAAAACCCAGCCTGTGGCAACGCAAGGAACCAAGGGCCGCTTATCAGGTTAGGGAGACTCAGAAGCTAGCCGTGTGCAGCACCCCGCTTACCTTCTATTTTTTTAAGGTGCTCCAGTGGGAGTAGATTGTCCACAGGCCACCACCCCTGCATGCCCTGTTTCCTTGCGTGATGCGTGATAAGGGTTGATGATGTATAGTGTTGGACGCTGGAGGTTGAGTTCGAGTCAACCTGCTGTCACTATTCCCAACCTTGAAGCCACCAGTATTGCGGTTGACATAGCACTGGCCACCATGTGGTCCAGGATATACATATGCCAGTATCACCAACTACCGCCGACTTCTCTGTCTTCATGTCATGTTCACCCACACGAGCTATGTGATGACACTGTCATGATCTACCACATCCCCTTATACTCTGTTGTGCTGCACGTGCCCATCACCTGCCAGGGGCAAGGTGCTGCCCGCCACACTACTGGAGCAGGAGGGAGATTACCTCTACCGCTACACATACAATGGCCGAGGAGCGGCAGCAGCCTGGGTGTCAGCCCACAACTTCATGGTGAGTGTGGGTGTTAATGCAGCACCCAGATATCAGCTCTGGAGGTCGAACTGCCTGGTGTGATGCTCCACTGGTCTGAGCAGGTCTTGACGCAATCTAATGGTTTGGTGTTCTGACATGTGATCTGACATGGTCTGGCATGCTTTGGTGCCACTTTATGCAAACGGACCAGCTATCGCACGCGCCCATTTGGCATGCGGGTTTTCCCATCCAGTTGTGTGTGTTCTATGCCATGTGTGCTAGGCCGTGGCTGGGGCAGTTGGGCTGACCTTTGCCAGAGTAGAGATAAGAAGCAAAGGTGTCTGGGAAAGCACTGGGAAAGCTTTGGGAAAACATGAGAAAGGAGAAGGGAAAGCACTAGTAGCGAGGCACAGGTGGCAGGCTGAGGGTGGCAATGAGAGGAAGCGGTGCGCTGCCTGCTGGCATGGCGCGCAGGTCATTGACCTGTCCGCAGGGCCTGTGGTGTTTGGGCCAATGGCCTCTCCCTCTGGCACGGTGACCCCCAGCGCCCTGCCCCGCATCCTGGTGAGCCCTTCCTGCCACTGCCCCAATGCCTCCTGCCATGCACCTGCCATGGTGCCCTCATGCGCACCCATGCACCACAGGGATTATGCTGATCTTGGCGTGCTTGCATCACATGGTGCGGCATGACCTGGATATGATGAACTCGGCTTCATGTACCCCAGCTTGGCCTGACCCCACCCACCCACCCGACCTGACCCAACCCAACCCGACCCGACCCGACCCGTATTGAAACCCTTTGCCTTGCAGCCCATCATGCTGCGCCTGTCCAGGGAGCTGGAGCAGGCTGCACCCACGATGACGCTAGAGGAGCACATGGCCCAGGTCAGGCCCCCACCACCCATGCACCCATGCACCCAGCCAGGCGTCACATGTCAACTGCAGTGTCTGGAGGTATTGATGCCTTGTGTCAATGTGTCTGTACACCAGCAAGGTCAGCAGCCGCAGTGCAGGGAATACAAAGCAACCAAGCTCGCTAAGTTCACCTCTAGGGCACATGCTGAACGAGCTGCTGCTGATCTGCTGCTCCCTCTGCTGCTCCTGACCCTGCTGCTACTGCTACTGCTGCTGATCTGCTACTGCTGCTGCGGCGGCGGCGACTGGTGCTGCTGATGTTGCATACCTGTTGGTGCAGGAGGCAGCAGAGGGGCAGCACAGGCTGCTGGTGGGGCAGCTGGCTGGGGTGCTGCATGCTGCAGCGCGACACCTCCTGGTCCCTGATGTGGCGCTGCAGCATCTGGAATATGCAGACCGCCTGCTGGTGAGGAGGCGCTGCCTGCCTGCCTGCCTGCCAGTCTCTGCCCGCCTTGAGCACCCTCTCACCCACCAACCTCCTCACCCGCCTTTTTGCCTGCCGACACGCTCTCCCTCTACCTGAGCTTTGCTTGCCTGCTTGCTTTGCTGCCCTGGCTGCTTTGTGGGCTGGGCTGCGTAGGACATCAGCACAGTTGTGAGGCACGGGCACCCAGGGGCAAGGCTTGCATGGATTGCTTGCATGAGCATGCTCGGTGAAGATCTGAATACACATTGACTTGGTCCTGCATGCAGGTGCACTTGGTGGTGTTACAGGATCATTTGGAGTTCAACTTGCTGGTGCGCCCCACCCCACCCCGCCCATGTTGCCCTGGCCTGCCCTGCCAGGACATGCCCCACCCCCCACCCCCCGGCCATGCCACGCTACGCCATGCCATGCCACGCCACTCCATGCCACGCCACAGCGTCCAGCTATCATCCACACCACGCATTCCTAACTCGCACCTAGCATCCTCTACTAACTGCCTGCTGACCCGCAGGACGGTATCGTCAGCGCGCTGGGGCCCGGCATTGAGACAGCGCTGGACGTGGCGGCTGTGCAGCATGCTGCGGAGCTTATGAGCGACAGCCAGCAGGTGAGAGCCAGGGCTGACAGGAGCAGTGCAGGAGTGGGCAACCGGCTGGTGAGGGTGTTTGCAACACAGGCGCAGGGCCAGCAGGTGGGGTGTAGCACAAGTGGCTGCATCAAGGCCGTGTGGAGCAGTGACTAACACCTGCCTGCCTACCTTTCCTGCCTGTCCGCCTGCCTGCCTGCCTGCCCGCCTGTCCGGCTGCCCGCTCTCTTTAGAATGTCGCAGTGCGCCTGCAAGGGGCGTTCATCCACCACCACCAAGGGGTGCTGGCGGCGCTGAGCAGGGCACGGACCTCATGGTAGGCCCCCTCGCGCCACCTCACCCCTACATGGCGCCCCCTACTGTGCTTGCCATCTCATCGCCTGTCTGCGACAGAAATCGTATAACTCCTTTTGTCACTGTCTCACTTGAGCACTGCGTCTATGCCTGTAGCACCACTTCATGGCATCCTCACAACACAGCAACAGCATGCAAGCTTGCATCGTGCAGCCACGTCATGGTTGGTCCCTCTCAGCCTGACCTCAGAATGCCAGCTGAAACATGGTGACACCCGCATGATGTACAGCGGGCCTTATAGTCCCTGAGTCCTTTTGCCTTGCTGATTCGTTCAGGCGTAATACTGCAAGGCAGCTAGCTTGCCTGCTCCTCCACCTGCCCACCGCCTGCCCACCGCCTGCCCACCGCCTGCCCACCGCCTGCCCACCGCCTGCCCACCGCCTGCCCACCGCCTGCCCACCGCCTGCCCACCGCCTGCCCACCGCCTGCCCACCGCCTGCCCACCGCCTGCCCACCGCCTGCCCACCGCCTGCCCACCGCCTGCCCACCGCCTGCCCACCGCCTGCCCACCGCCTGCCCACCGCCTGCCCACTGCCTGCCCACCGCCTGCCCACTGCCTGCCCACCGCCTGCCTGCCCATACACCCACTCACCCACCCGCTCATCTGCCTGCCTGTGTCCGTCACTCACCTTGCCCCTCCCCCTGGCTGCCCTGCCTGCCTGCTGTGGCTGAGCCCTGCAGGTCCCAGGCGGTGCTGCGCAGCCCCCCCTACCTGGGCCTCCATCACAGCCGCCGCCTGGTGCTGGACAGCACTGTGCTCATTGAGGAGCTGCGACGCCTGCTGCCGCTGTATGTTGGTGAGGGCCAGGGCAAGGGCAAGAGCCAGGACCTGGACCAGGGCCAGGACCTGGACCAGGGCCTAGAGAGCAGCCAGAGCTGCATGCCTGCTCAGCTGCCTGGTCTGCTTGCCTGCTGTGCAGATGAGCACCTGCAGAGCCAGCAGGACAGCCGCCTGACAGCCACCATGCGGCACAATGGGACGCGGCAGCTGCCGGTGTTTGTGCTGTCCCTGCGGTCTGCCCCGCCGGGTAAGCGGGTCAGGGGGCTGCATGGGGCTGGGCCAGCTCAGCCCAGGGCAGGGGGCAGGGGCCAGGGGGCGGGAGCTAGGGGGTTAGCCAAGGGGTACACACAGCCTCATGCTTGTGCCGGTGGGTAGGGTGTGCTTTTGGCCACTGGTGCGGGGTGGGTAGGTGGGTCGGATTGGGTGGGTGGGCAATGCGCCTGAGGGGCCAGGGACTTGGCCACCCACTGGCTGCAGGGGTGTGGGGTCAGGGTACTGGGCGGTTAAGCAACCCCCTCCTCATTCTCACCCTTTGCATCACGCCAAAGTGCAGGCTTGCAAGCATGCGTGAGGTCGTACCGCCCACTGGCTGGGTGCTCAATACCTAACTGCTCCTGCTGTGTCCAGGCCTCCTGTTTGACAACGGCCAGCTCGTGGCTGCCACCCAAGACATGGTCGTGGTGCTGCAGCTGCTGCAGGCCGTTGACAACAGCAGCAGTCAGGTAGAGGAGGAGAAGGGGGTCACACGGGGGACCCTGCTGCCTGGGATGGGCCTTTTTGTCAGCGGGGTCTACTGCACAGACTAATGTTGGGTTTGTGTGAAGTTGAGGAGGTGGGGGTGAGGGGAGGCAAGGGAGAAGAGGCAGCCCAGGCTGTGCACCCTCCCTGCAGGCCACCTCCCCTAAGGTGGAGGGTGCAAGCTCCCACGGCCTCTATGATGAGGATGAGGACCTGCCGCCTGATGAGGGCAACAGCCACCTCTACAGCGGGCATCTCCTGGTAGAGTACCGCACCTGTACGCGCTTGCATGCATGCTCATGCACCACATGATTTCCCATGCAGCAGGCATCTGTCCAGGAATGGAGTGCTCACTGCTCGCTGGGCCCTGACCCCTGACCCTGACCTCTTGACCTCTACTGTACACTTATGGGCTGCTGCTGCAGGAGGGAAAGCCCCTGATGCTGAGCGGGGCTTCAGGCGTGACTGGCCGAGTCATTGGAGGCATGGCCATGGCGCTGGCAGGTCAGCACCTGGTAGGCCAGCTTACAGTCACCGCCTGGCAGCAACTGAAGGCACTCAACCAGCTGCTTCTCACCATGTCAACATTTGCCTCAATCAGTCCCAGCTCAGTGGCTGTGATGATGATCGTGATGGTGATGTGGTGCTGATATGGGGATGGCAATAGTGGTGGCAGTGGTGGTGGTGGTTTGTCAGGGTTGGTGAGGTTGCTGCCAATGCATGGAGCCTTCACTGCTGCTGGGGTTCATGAGGTTGAGTAGCTGTCACAGCTGTGTATCTCTGTGCTGGAGTAGAGGAGATGGGACAGTGGTAGCAGTGGTGGTGGTAGTGGTGGTGGTGAGTTTCAACTGAAGACTCAGCAAGAGCGGTGTTGATGATGACTTGCAGGTGTGGTGCCTCAATTCGAACGAGTGGATCACTCAGCTGGAGCCATACGCACTCAGGTGCGAGCCTTGCATGGCTGCAGCTCTGCGTGTTGCGCAGCGCCATGCTGTGGGTGCCTACGGTAGCAGTAGAGTGGAACGCTGGACACCAGGCATCAGTGCGCTGGGCAGCAGGGCGCAAGAGAGATCACAAGCAATGGGAGGGAGGAGGGAGGAGGGAGGAGGGAGGAGGGAGGAGGGAGGAGGGAGGAGGGAGGAGGGAGGAGGGAGGAGGGAGGAGGGAGGAGGGAGGAGGGAGGAGGGAGGAGGGAGGAGGGAGGAGGGAGGAGGGAGGAGGGCCTTGCCATGGCTGTGTGTTCCCGACCCCACCTTGACTGTGGCATGTATCCTCACCGTGCCCCACCACTGCCTTGCTGCTGTCAGGACTGGCGCTGGTCAGTGGGCTGCCTGCCGTGGGGTCCTTATGCCAACAGCAGCAGCCTCAGCGGCCTAGTGCTGGCAGCAGCGCGCCGCAATGTACTGGCGGCACACCTGGAGACGGCTGTGATGGCTGTCCAGGTGCGAGCCAGCATGCAGCAGATGAACCTGTGTCAGCATGTGACTCACGAGAAGCAGCAGCAGCAGCAGCAGCAGCCACTGGTCCAGCAGCAGCAGCAGCAGCAGCAGCAAGGGCCTAAGCAGCTTCCAGTGTGGTGGACACTGTCATGCAGTGTGGTGGACCAGGAGGAGCCTGACCACCTACATGCCACCTATTTGCTTGGTTGACCAACTGCAACAGTGCCCGCCTGCCAAACTGTAGTCCCTGCCTACCTTGTTTGTCACACTGACTGACTAATTGGTGGACTGACTAGCTGACTGTGCCTGCCTGTCTGCCTGCTGGTGTGCAGTCACGGTTGGACCGGGTGGATGCCGTAGTGGACCGCGTGTTCCGTGGCCCTTGGACTGTGAGAGGGGGACGGGCGGGTGATCCTCAATGACTGCCCACCCACCTAACTGTCCCCACCCACCCACCTACCCACCCACCCACACATACACACCCTTACCCCCTGCACACCTTTATGCACCTTACCCACCCCTTGCCTCAACCAAGCCAGGTTAGTCACTGCACTTGCTGCTGCATCCTCTTCCTCCCTACTGACCATTGCCTTCATTGCCACAGCTACTGCTGTTGCTGCTGCTGTTGGTCCAGACGCACGCGACTGCCCTCCCTCCTGCCCACCCACCTTGTGCGTCACACCGACTGACTGACTGGCCGACCGTGACTCACTGCAATTCCTCAGGTCCCCGGTCTGCTTGTCTGCAGTATGCAATTGCCATGTTGCAGGTCACCTCAGGGTGTGTCACACGGCACGGCACGGCACGGCACGGCATGGCACTGCACTGCACTGCACTGCACTGCACTGCACTGCACTGCACTGCACTGCACTGCACTGCACTGCACTGCACTGCACTGCACTGCACTGCACTGCACTGCACTGCACTGCACTGCACTGCTCTTGCACAAGGTGGCATCACACAACACCTAGCTCGCCCTTTAAGCACCTAATGACATCATGCACCAGGGCCAAGACCTTGATGCGTGGCCCAGACCCTGATGCGAGGTGGCAGTTGCCGGACTCAGTTTCCAGAGTCATGCACCAGGTCGAGCTCACACTCGACACGCTTGGCTCTGTTGCAGCGCACGGCTCCCTTGAAGAATGCTTCTTGCAGTCTGCATCTCTGTTTCATTTGCAGCCCACCTTAAGCCCTAGCACCTAGGCACTGTCCCGGCGCATTCTGTCAAACAGTCCTAGAGGCCACCTTGGCTGAGCGCTGAGGGTTGAGGGTTGAGGGCTGAGGCCCCGATGTTTCATGATGTCATGCGATGCTGGCAGCAGCGATGTGCTAGCCATGTGTTCTGCTGCTGCTGCTGTGTGCTTAGGAGCTGTTAGACCTCAGCAAGGCCTCCAGGGGCAAGGAAGGCGGACCCACCACTCGCCGTCACTGGCTGGACGTTCTGGCAAAGTGAGTTCTGGGAACTAGTGGGAACCACCTCAGGGGTCAGCGGGATTTGAACAAGGGTCTAGCAAGAGCAGGTGCAGGAGGAGGAGATAGGCAGAGCTTGAAAAGCATTGGGAGGACAGGGACAGGACGTTTGGCTGTTTGAGCGGGTCAGGCAGGGAGGCAGGAGGGGCAGGTGGGGGTCCTTTGACAGGAATGCAGTCCTGAACAAGATAGACAAGCAAAATGGCGTGGTACAGATGCCCCCGAGCAGCACTGGTGACCACCTCCCACCCCTGCACACCCTCACTGCCCCTCACTGCCTTCACTGCCTTCCTGCTTGTTCCCTACACTGGCGCCTGCCTGGCATGTGGCAGGAGCTGTCTTCCTGTTTGCCTACTTGTCTGCATTGCACTTGCCGCAGCCATACGCATGGGTTCAACCTGAGCCTGACCCCTTCAGTGGTGGGCGCCATGGAGCAAGCCCTGCGGGTGGTGGAGGAGCATGTGGAGCAGGTGTGGGCCAGGTCGGGAAACCAAGGGCGCGGGGAAGGGAAGGGATGGGGCAGGGGTGGGGCCGGGGGTGCGAGGTGGGTGGGCAATATAGAGCCTGGTTTAGCCTTTCAAGCCTGGAGTGCCTACACACTGTGGGGATGGTGCTGACTTGACGTGCTGTTCCCACCGTCCGTTGCTAACCTAGCATGTGGCAGTGCATCCCAGTGCGTCAGCTTGTCTGGTCCCTCATCAATGCCTGTACCCCCTCTGCTGACCCTGCCCCTGCCCCTGCCCGGCTCAGGTGTCGTGGGCGCTGGTGGGCCAAGACTGGCGCCGCCTGGAGCAGCTGCTGCCTCCCCTGCTCATGGCTGTGGATGCTTTCAGCCTGACCGTGGACACCAACCTAGATGCCACTCTGCATGTGGGTGTAGGGGCAGGCAGGCAGGGGTAGCGGCGCCTTTGGCAGCATCTTGTAGGGTTGCTGCTTGCATGGCATGACTGGTATGGCTGCATGCGTGAAATGCAATGGCTTGTATCAGGTCGTTGCATGGTCTTTTGTGGCTCATTGGTGCATAGCACTCTCATACTCTCATAGCCAAACAGCTGCATGGACAGCAGTAGTAATGGGCAGCACGCAAGGTGTGTGGCTGCACCCCCTGCCCCTCAGCCTCCCCCCTGGCTGCATACCCCACAGGTGGCTGCCTGCTGCCAAGTGATCCACGCCCAGCCCAACATCGTGAACCTGGTGGTCATTGGGGTGCTTGGCTTGCTGCTCTGCTCTCTTGCGGCTGTGGCCAGCCTTGTCATGTCACGTTCAAAGGTGGGTGGGAGGCCTCAGCACCCCCGTGCTTGTAGCGAGTGCAAGACCACACTTTGTCTCAACCCTGCCTCATGACCCAGTGGCTCAATGGCTCAAGCCTGACACATGACACACTGTACCGTTGGTTGCACTGACGCCGTTATGAAACGAGGCTGTGGGGCAGGCCAGCCAACCCCCCACATAGCTTTAGTGCATGGCGCATGTAAGGCCACTCATGCTGTACTGGATTGGCAGCGCATACCACAATCACCCTTAGCAACATGCAAGGTCATCTTGACCTTGGGTGTGCGCCACCACACTAGGGCTGGCGTGGAAAGACTCTTCAACATCTGAATGAGGGGATAAACACGTGCATGTGTTAAATGTGTGTTGGCTGTGCAGGTCAACCGGCCAAACAAGCGCAGCGGGCAGCCCACTCAGTACGGTGTGACCCAGCAGCGACCGGGACTGCCTTTGGAGCGGCGACCGGCCTCATGGTTATCTGGAGGGGGAAGTGGGTCAGGACATCTACTGCCGCGATAGCCAAGAGTTGTGATAGGAGGTGTGCAACACAAATGCCGGCGAGCACCAACCATTCGATGTGTGCATGGACGTATCAACTTAAGGCATGGCGTTCAGTCTTCGTACTGGCTGGTGTCAAGCAGGTATAGCTGTTGCGCTGTATGTCTTTTATAGCTACGCGCTTCTGCGGCAAGCAGGGCTATACAAGCAGGGTAAACTATTCGACAGCACCTTAGCACCATTTGAGTAGTCGCTAGTAGTACCTAGTCGTCCCTACTGGTACGACTCGAATGGAGGCCCTTGTGAGGGACGAAGGAGCTGTATGTCTTTGGTCACCCCCGCCACTGGCTGCACCCCTGATAACTATCCGACTGATCTTTAAGAGTTTTTCAGCGATTCTTGCGCAGGGCGGTGCAGCTCACCAGCGCGAGGCTAGCGGGCTGCTCGGGCTGATGTGCACCTGTGCCGGGGCGGGCGGGGGTGTTGAGAATTCTGGTCGCGTTGTGCCGGAATTGGCCTGCTTAGTGGGGCTGTGATCGGCGAATAGCTATCTCGCTCAGCGGCTCAGCTTTTCAAAATTTTGAATTTCTTGTCGGGCGCAGGACCCCCCCGACATGTGTTCTAGTGCTAGTGCTAGTGCTGATAATTTGCTCGATAGTGCTAGTATAGCTTGTGCGCTGTCCCTGCGTGCGACTCGTGTCACGTAAGACCATGTGGAATTTGCATGAAAAGGGCACTTTTCCGGCCGTTCTCACTGTCCAACCAGGGCGGCAGGATGTGAACTGCCAGTTCTGTGCGGCTCCTTGTGTGGGCTTCTATCATGTAATCAGGACATAAACGCGTTGTGTTCATGTTTGGGCCGTTTGTGATGCTCCTAAGTAGACCCCCATGCACCTTACATAACCAGCCAAATCAGCCATATAAACGGTTCACCTCATATTCAAACTCCAGCTGCTCACTCCTTAGGTCCCTCACCACCAAACGACGCAGTTTCCGACGTTCCTTTGGCCTATCCAAACCCATGTGCTGGCAATATCGTGCACAGTGTGTGTTGGTCAGTTTGCCAAAGCACACCTCATCGTGCAACAAATCGGGATAGAACCACATCAACAATGCATAACACTCTTCGTCATCATACACCTCCTTCACAGTGTCTTGAAACATGGGCATGGGCTCAAGTGGGGTAGTGGTGTCAGGCTTCATGCATGGCAGGCATGGCACATTCATGCACGTGCTGCATGCACAAGCAGCCATGGCCCATTGAGGCTGCTCCCTGTCAGGTGTGAACACCATGCGGTGCATTGCCCTGCACCCCTCCACCTTATCATGCATGCGCTCCACATCAGCCTCTGGCATACTGCATACACCTGCTTGCCTAGCGTCGTCCAGCACCAGGTAGCGCCGACGCATGATGTGTCCACGTTGCCGGTGGCTGGCACTGGTGTCTTGTGCATGGCATGGTACAGCAAAATGCTTGTTAGCCCAATCTGTCAGCACAGCAGCCCCACACACTTTCCCCACCAGTTCAGGATGGACTAACATCTGCTCCCTCCACTCCCTCTTAGCCACCCCACCCTCAGAGTCATGCGTGCTCTTGAAATGCGATGTGGCACCATATGACCATTGCACTGGCACCCCAAACCTATTGGCTAGATGCCAATGCAACCTAATGGCCTTGGCCCCCTTGAACTGTGATGCACAACCATCTGACCACAAACACAGCTGCCTCATGTCCATCTTGCCCACCCACCCCTCTCCATCGTCCCTCCCCTTACTCACTCCATCGGTGTTGCTGGCCTCACCCTGGATGCCATCCGGGTGCCTCCTGCCTTGCAGCAAACACTCAATCACTTGCACAAGGGCTGTGGTGGAAGCCTCAGCAGACTGGTCACACCTGTCAGCACTCACAAACACTGACTCCTCCCTGTAGTTGCCCGCCATGTCCTGGTAGTGTGCACATGCCACGAACACTGACATGGTCCTCTGCTTCCAATATGCTCCCTGACATGCTATGTCTTGGTGGATGGTGAGCTTCTCTGACCAGTCACACGACACGACAACTAGCCCCGGTGTGGTGTGGTGTGGTGTGGTGTGGTGTGGTGTGGTGTGGTGTGGTGTGGTGTATGAAAGGTGTGGTTGTGCTTGCTTGGGAGGGCATGCATGGAACTGCGTACCTTGGCATGGGCGCTAGTGTTGTGTCCTGGCGTGGGCGCATGAAGAGGGGTGACCTGAGGGACCCAGGGACCTGAGGAGAGCATGTAGAATGGTCTGGGAGGGGGTGGTTGGTGCTGACAGCCTGCTGGACTGCCGCCTCTTGCGGCTGCTTCTCCACCTGCTGCTGCTTTAGTAGCAGGTCTGCCTGCTGCTGCTGCAACAGGTGTTGCTGTGCAGCCAGCTGCTGCTGCACCTGGCGTTGCAATTCAGCCCCACTTTGTGCCTCGAGCTGTTGCTGCAGCCTGTTAAGCTGCTGCTGCAACTGCACCTGGTAGTGTTGCTGAGCCACCTGCTGCTCCCTCACCTGCAGGTCCGCCTGCTGCTGCTGCACCTGGTGCTTCTGCTGAGCCACCTGCTGCTCCCTCAGCTGCAGGTCCGCCTGCTGCTGCTGCACCTGGTGGTGTTGCTGAGCCACCTGCTGCTCCCTCACCTGCAGGTCCGCCTGCTGCTGCTGCACCTGTTGCTGCTGCTGAGCCACCTGCTGCTCCCTCAGGTGCATGTCTGCCTGCTGCTGCTGCAGCTGGTGTTGCTGCTCAGCCAACTGCTGCTCCCTCAGGTGCATGTCTGCCTGCTGCTGCTGCAGCTGCTGTTGCTGTTCAGCCACCTGCTGCTCCTTACGTTGAAGTTCATCCTGCTGCAGGTCCTGCAGCTGTTGCTGTAGATGTTGCAAGCGGCGGGTGTCAGTAGCTTGCTGCTCCCTCTGCTGCAGTTCAGGCTGCAGCTGGTGCAACTGAGCCTCATAAGCACGAGCATCAGCCTGTGCCTGGGCCTCAGCCTCATAAGCACCAGCATCAGCCTCATAAGCACCAGCCTCATCAGCACCAGCCTCATCAGCCTCATAAGCACCAGCATCAGCCTGTGCCTGGGTCTCAGCCTCAGCAGCACCAGCCTGGGCCTTGGCTTCAGCCTCAGCAGCCCTGCGCTGTGCCACAACCTCCCTCGCTTTTTGCGCACCGGCACATCTAGCCATCACCCCCCTTTTCTTGGTAACCATGGCGTTTACAGGCCTGCACAACGGCAAACACTTCTCACAGCTCAGTGTCTGCATGTTTTTCACTAATTCTTGCCGTTCGTGGTTGCTCAGAAGCCACAAGCACCAGTAATCAGGAACTCTTGTGCAACCTAAAAATGGCTGCAACATGTGGACTGAACCTGTTTTCAGCAACAATCCACAATCGCGGTCACGCTCCCAACCCGCAATGCCATCGACCTGCAGAGGCGCCGTTTGATGACAAAAGGTGACACTTTGGAGCGGGGGGCAAGGAAGCAGGCCGGGAAGCAGCAGGTGAGCTTGGGAGAGGGTCTCGATTCGTGCTAGGACGTTGCAGCACTGATGCGTGCTAACCTGAAAAGTTGGCATGTCCAGTCAGGATGCGCCATTCACGCCGCTCTGGGTCCAGGCTGCCTAATGCCGTCGCTAAATGTGTCTGCGACGCTCCAGAACACGTCGCGTGTTGAGGCCAGCCACCCGGCAAAACGCTGGGGCTGTCTGCACTCTATTCGGGCCATCAGCAACTCATCGCACAAATCGGCGGCCTCATCCGTGCAGAAATGAGTTAGAAAGTTATCTCTTGAGCCATGGGGGTGCAGCCAATGGCGGGGGTGACCCTTTACACCCTCAGCTATAAATAAACACATTTGCGCTTCTGATGCCAGACTTGATGACGGCTTACACCACTCGAGGGTTTATGGATTCTGCAGCCCACTCGGAAGCTATGCGCACAAAAAGGTACACATGGGCTAAAAACGAAGGCATGCAAGTTATAAGTTGCCAAGTGACCGACATGGTGGCTCGCCATGTGTCAATCGAACTAAGCACACGCGGCAATGTCCTCGCTGTAGCTGCAGGGATTAGCTTGCGGTAACAACTGACGCACCATCAAAGTCGTATTTGACTTGCTCAGACAGGGTGGGGCTATGGACGAACTGGCCTGGTGCTGTTAGAAGCTATGAGCAAGAAGGTACACCGTGCGCAGTATTGAGAAAGAGCGACTTCATGTCAAAAAACGCAAAGCCTTTGCCACTACGCAGTCGAGTGGAAGCAGCAGGAGACCCGCACCTTCCGCTGCATCAACACCTGGTTATCCTGCTACCCGGGCCGAGCTTGATGCGCCTGCCGAGGAGCCTGCGCCATCCTTGCGGCCAGCAATGGCCGCGGGTCGCTCATTGGAGGTCCGCTGGCTTAACATGTCCAGGATCAAAATGTGCCATGTCCACGACAGGCCTGGAGCCACCTCCTTGGCCGCTTTGCCTGCAGATTCTCAGCACGCCAGATGTGTGCATGGAGATGTTAGTGGACAAGCTCAAGCTGCTAGACTATGAGCGGGAATTTTGCAGAAAAAAGTATGTGCAGCAGCAGCCATACAGCTGGTCCCAGTAGGGTGTGCACATGCATCTTGGATGCCTTCACCAGCTCCGTCCCAGTTCCACAAGCATGGCTCTCTGTCTCTGCAGGAAGCCTTATAGGAGGGCCATAAACAGACAGTACTTTGCACAGCCCGACACTGGCGTCAACCTGGCACAGCAGTTCTTCTACTTCACCAGCCTGGTGCGAGGCGTGCTGCTTGCAGCCACAGCTGTGTCAACAGCGATCAGCAGCAGCTACTGCTCTGGCAGGAAAGGTGCAGTCTGAGGCTGTCAGCCACAGGCACAGCTTGAGCCAGCAAGAAATGGCATGGTCCTGCCTGCAGGCAGCATGGCTGCTGGGCCTTTCAGGTGTTGACATCCCAGCACCCAAGGAGTTTGACGACCCCAACACCATTTGTGCTAATATTCTTAATGCCTGCAAAAAGCTGGGGTTTGCGCCCCCAAGCTATCACCCGACTAAGCTCACGGTGAGGGCAACCCTTGCCAGAGTGGGCCCAGTCACCAATCACAGGAACACGGCAGTCAGGAGGTGGATGCGCTTCTGTGCTGTTCTGATAGAAAGCCACAGACCTCCCACACCCAGCCATGCCCTCTACTTGACAGCACTGCTTCTTGGCATCAACGTTCACTGCCACTCATTGTTCTGATGTGGCCAGGTTGGGTATGGCCGAGACATTGTGGGAGTACTAGATGGCCTGGCCGACTATGCCCTTGAGCGTCGCAACTTCACGTTCTCAAAGCCAGTGTACAGCCCAGAAAAGTGAGTGAAGCGCATCATTGTGCTGGCATAACCCAGGTGTTCGTCAGCTGCTGTGGTCAAGCCCTCTGCATGGCTCATCGCTGCATGCTGCCAGCGCGTTGTCTGCACACTGCCATGGTTTCCACATTTTACTTGGTGAACTGCCTACAGCTACCCAGAGGAGGGGGATGTGGAGGACACTGGAGCAGAAGGGGATGAGGACGCTGCCACTGAATTTCCTAAACCCAAGTGAGGCACACACCTGCCCAACCCTGTGCTGCCAGGCAGCATTTGCCTCAACCCTGAGGCTCTGCCTACATTGTATTGCCAGGCAATACCAGCAACCACCATGCAAGCACAACAGTCCTGAGAACTGGCACACAGCCTTTTGAAAGCCAGCTCGCCACCTTGACAGTCAGGATCTTAACCTCTGCAATGCCACAGTGCTATGCTCTCTGCAGCTCGTATCATTTTAACCTTTGAGCCAGGCATTTTCACCATACGTGTGTCGATAAGGACTTAGGGGCAGATTTGGGTGGCCATCACCAGACAAGCAAGGTAAGGTGGGCACTGCTCTTTGGTAGCGCACCCTCTGGCCAGCCCAAGGTCTGGCAGGTACCAGGGGCGATCCCTAGTTGCCCCAGCCCAGCTCCTAGGCCCTCGGATGCGCCTGTGGGTGGGACCTGGTGGCCCTCGCCATGACCTTACTCTGATCCTGCAGCCTGGCTGCACCATGCCACCTGGTGCGCTGTGCTGCTTCGCCCCTATTGGCCTCAGGTACCTGGAGGTTGACGAGGAGGAGGCCTACATGCAGGCGGGCGCCAATGAGCTGGCTGGTCTAGCACCCATGGTATCTCATAAGGCCAACAACACACAGGCTGCAGCCGCAGTGGCCCTGGCCGAAGACAAGCAGATGCTGCAGAGCAAGGTGAGCTGGCCTGGCGCACAGCTGCACCATACATGACTGCAAGATGGACGAACGGCTACGCAGCTTCTGTGACCCTGGAGTGGCTCAAAAGCAAATCTCCACCCTGTGTCAGCAGAAGGAAGGTATACAAGCATGTGCCAGTATGAGAGGGGCTTGTGTGCTACAGATATTGCTGCTTGATGCACACGCTGCCCCTGCACTGCTTGTCTTAACTGTGTGGCAGGTGGACCCCACTGCCTGGCGGCTAGAGCTGGAGCGGGTGGCCCCTCGGCTGCGCATTCTGCTCAGCGCTGACAACAAGGATTGGCGCAGCCACTTAGAGGAGGTGCAGCAGCACTCCAAGGTGGAAAGGGCAACCGGTCCCTGCTCAACCTGCATACTGCATGCATCAGTTGCAGCCACATCAAGGCATCATGCAGGAGGTCATCATCATCATCACCATTGTCATCATCACCATCAGCAGCAACTGCAGCAGCAGCAGCGTAAAACTTACATGGCATGGGCCTGTTGGCGTCGTAGGCATTGTTGCCATTTATCAGGACTGCTCTGACTATGTGCAGGCCATCAGCACTGCATGGCCTGATAGCCGAGTGGTGCTGGAGAAGTTGAGCAGCGAGCTGGATGCCAGCCTAGACAAGCTCACCTCACGCGAGCGCTTCCTCAACGAGCAGTTTGAACGGCTCATGGCGCAGTACCGCGCGGCACGTGTACAGCTCACAGTGGTGCAGGTGGGGCTGTTGGGAGGGACATGTGCACTGTCGTGTCTGAAGCAACCATGACTTGGCACTTCAGTTAAGTACTTCTCCTTGGTTACTCTCTCTCTCTAAAGGAGGGGAGCAACCTCACTCATTGATAACACCCTTCCTAAGGATTCCACACAAGAGTGCCTTGCACACATACACCACCATCACCAGAAATTGAAGTGGTGATGTGTGCACACTTGCCTTGGCACAGATGTTGAGCATGGTGCTGCATGCAGGGCACTTACAACAGCCGCACAGAGGCCATCAGTGAGCGCAACAGTGAGCTGCACCGCATCACCGAGCAGCTGACAGAGATGAAGGGCATCATGGACGAGCACTCCACAAACATCGCTGATGCCACCCCTGTGGTCAGTGCTTGGGCCCTGCCATCTTTACAGGGGCCTTGCCCTATGTCTTGTGCCTATGACTAAGCAAACATGCTGTGCTGTCTCTTGACCTAATGCAATGCGATGGTCATCCCTCCCAAGTCATCCCTCCTGAGCGATGGTCATGGCTTATCCCTCCTGAGTATAGCACATGTTTGACACAAGCAGCTTGCTTTCACCATCAGAGTTGTCAGCCTGCATGACCTTGTATCAAGGCCACCCCCGGCTTGCATGGCTGTAGGTGCGCATCAGGAACGCCATCCGCAAGCTACAAGAAGAGCTGCATGAGACAGAGGTCCGTATCGGCGTAGTCAGCCACACGCTACTGCAAAATAGCCTGAAGAACAAACGGGCATTGCAGGCAGCAGCCATCGCCATGAGTGATGATGACGACGACCTCTAATTAAGGATGGTTGCGCAATCGTCCTGACTTGTGGGATGATGGTTGAGGAGCTCCCGTGAGAAGCGTGTGGGTGTGTCAACGCAGCCATGCCGCCGTCAGGCCTGGCATTGTGCTTAGCCCCCTGACGCCCCAAGGGGCTTCACGGCTAGCAGCCAAGTGCTATGACCGCTTGGCAAGGACTAGCTGTCAGGAACCTTAGGCGCTGAACACATGTGCTGCAGCAAGGCCAGTGGAAAAGAAACATGTAATGATAAGCAGGCTGGAACTCCAAGCACTCTACGCTCGGCAAAGAAATCGAAAGGTGTGTGTCCCTAGCCGGCTGTGAGCCACGTGAGTTACGCGCTGTGTACTAACCCGTCGCTCCAGGTGGTTCCATCGCAGGAAAGCAACGACAGGATCGGAAGGATGGATGGAAGACGCAGCGGCGCCAGGTACGGGGCCGCCCCCGCCTTGTGTGTCCCCGCATTGTGTGTCGACACCTTGCGTCTTATCCACAAGCAAGCTGTCATTGTGCTGCTTTTGCTTGCCTGCAGGTCATCAAAGTCCTGGGTGGCGCTGTGCTGCGGGATTGCAAGAAGACAAAGCGCAGGGCACCTCCACCAGCGGGCTCATATCCACTCCCAGCTCCGCGTGGTTGCCTCGCTTTTTGTTTCGCGTACCTTTCAGCCCTGCCTGGTGGGCTACCCCACCCCGGGGTTCCACAGCGCCCCCACACCTCCAGCCGTGCAGCCCCCCCGGGCACGCGATGCAGCCTCCCTACCCCCCCTTCCCCCGCGCGCCCCTGCCCAGCCAGCAACTGTTGACTGGGGCTGTGGATCTGAGCCAGGGTCAAACTGTGGCTCAGAGCCTGAGCGTGACGGTGACTCTGACTCCGAGTTACTGTTACTAAGAGCCGGTAAGAGTTACTGTTACTGTTACTGTTACAGTCTGTTACTGTTACTAAGAGCCGGACTGTTACTGTTACTAAGAGCCGGACTGTTACTGTTACTAAGAGCCGGACTGTTACTGTTACTAAGAGCCGGACTGTTACTGTTACTAAGAGCCGGACTGTTACTGTTACTAAGAGCCGGAGTCACAGTCCCACTCAGAGCCAGAGCCGGAGCCAGTCACGTAGCCCACCCCAAGGCGTGGATTCAGCATGTGGCCAGAAGTATGGGCTCGTTGGAGCTTGATGGTAGGCCATGAAGCTTAGCCAGTCACAGCAGTAAAGCCGTCGTTGGGCTAGCTCGGCCTCAGGCTATCGGTCAACATCGGCTTTTGAACCTGCAGCATTTCGTCGTTGGTTCCATGCAAACGACAACATGGGGCATTTTCGCCGCTTGCGCATGGTCAGTAGTCAACCACGCGCGTGACGCTGGGGTGATAAGAGGAGCACCAGCTTTGCAGCCCCTGGACGAGCAATCATAGGCGGACACCGAACATGCCGCGCCCCGTGGAGCTGCCGGTGAGCAGGGCACGAAAGCACTACTTTGAGCATGTGGTACAAGTGGCAACCTTGGCAACCTTGGACCACCCGTCTCTACCATGTCCGCCCCGAACATGCCGCACAGGTTCAGCCAATGAACCCGGTTAAACTGAGGCTCACGACGCTGCACGATTGCCTTGACCAGCTCAAGCAAGCCAAAGCTTTTCAGGCAAGCCAGCCAGCCATGGGCCAGCTGAACCTGATGTTAACTGGTGCTTTACGTCTTGCTCATTGATCATTGTAGGACCAAACTGGTTACCCAGGCGCAGGGCGTGGCGTGTGGATCAGCATGCCACTGTGGCGCTCAGTAGCTCAACAGTTGGAACTGCAGGTACGTCATAAACTGTCATCGGAGCCAAACAGCCCCCTTGTCCCTCACTAGGGCCTCCATTTGAGCCGGACCAGTAGTGGCCACTAGCAGCCACTAGCGGTAATACTAGGGGCCACTAGTGGCCCGATCGTAATGGTGTTAATGGGCTGTGTGGAGTAAACCCAATTCACATGGACATGGTGCATGAGTGCCTACCACCTACACTGTTGCCTGACCGCAAGGGCTATTGTGTAGAGTTGGCATGACAAACATGCACTGATTGTAAGCTGACGACAGCTCAATAAAGGGGGGCACACATTACTGTGCCTCAGCAAGCTGCTGCTGCTGCTCCTGGGCCTTGGGTGGCTTATCTTGCAGCCACTTGGAGCCCAGGCCAGGGTACTCCTTGCCCTTGGCTGGCAGAGCTATCAGCTTTGGCCACCAGCACAGCTCCAGCGGGCGCCACCTGCTCTCCCCAATGCGCTGCATGTTCAGTGCTGCATTGCAGTCCCTGTTCAGCCACCTGCCTGGCTGTGGTGCCGGCTTGGCTTTGGCAGCCTTGCCCTTGGCCTTGACCTTCATTGGCTGGGTAGGCTCAGCTGCCTGCTCAGCCTCAGTGCGCTTGCAGCGGCGAAGAGGCGTAACGAAGAAACTGTACCTTAGACTGCTCAATGCCCGATCGGAGCCAAGCAGCTTGCTTGGTAGTATGCAGGGCATGGCACCATTAATGCAATTGCAGCAGCACATGCCAGCCTTACAACATCATGACAACACCAAGCTAACTGGCTGCTGGTTGTTTGGCAATCACACAGATGGCTGAGGTCTTGGAATGGGAGAAGTTGCTGTTGAGCAGCCGCCAGGTAAAACGTCTGGCTTATGGTGCATAACTGATCTCTGAAGGTGTCTATGGGAGCTGTGCAAGCCATGCCTGTTCTCCATCCATCTACTCCATTGAGTACAGGAGCTGCAAGCAGCCCAGCAGACAGCTGCCCAGTTCGAGAAAGCCCTGGCAGAGCAGGAGTATGCAATTCAGGAAAAGGTGGGCAATACAGGAACGACAGCGCAGCACTCCAGCATTGTCAGCGTTGACAGCAAGCCCTACAGAGGTTGTTGCTAGCCCAGCAATGAGGAATAGCGAAACCACACAAAAGCAGGTCAGGGTGAAGCACGCATGCAGATCTGGCAGGGGGCTCCTGTCAAGTGCTCAGAGCATAACATGCAGCCAGGGTAGAGTGAATCAGGGTGCCATGGCTGCTAGCTGAGTCAACAGGGTCAGTAAGGCTCTCCCACATTCGGCAATGTCATAATCACGACCAGCGTAACATGATGACCTACACTCCCCAGCAAATGCCTGCCGACATTGCTGGCCAGCATAAGAGTGTCAGCTCACACATCTCACATGTGTACCGCAGCCACTACTGGGCCATGGTGTGCCCATGGTGAGCCTGGCCCCCTTACATGCACACCTATGCTGACATGCAGGTAGTTGAGCTTCAGGGCGAGACTGTGCAATGCAAGCGCACCCTGGAGCAGAAGCAGGCAGCCTGGGACAGGAAGCAAGCCGAGCTGGAGGCTCAGGTCAGTGACCCTCGGTGACACAGGCAGCACAGCACCATGTCACAATGCAGGCTGCAAACCGCCCACTGTTAAAGGCACCTGACTTGCACCTCAACCACCGCCCCATGCTCATCCTTGCATGTCCTAGGTAAATGACTGTGTGGGACAGGTACTGAGTGTGTCCATGCAGGCTGACAAGCTGCTGGAAGCCCTAAAGTCTAGGGAGGCCGTGCTGCTTAGCAATGGGCAGCTGGAGCAGCAGATTCGTTCCTTGCAGGCAAGCCCTTGCCCAACAGCATACACACACATGTGTACTCCACACATCAAGCTAATGTCCTGGTCCAGCCACATGCCACATGCCTGGATCGAAGTTGGGGAACAGGTTTAGGGAAAGGCTGGGCAGGGTGGGATGGGGTGGGCTGGGCAAAGGAAGGATGTGGCCGAGCTGACCCAGCTAGGGCTAAGCAGGCTGGGGTGAGGTCCGGGGA
Organism: Haematococcus lacustris; assembly: GCA_030144725.1. Classification (NCBI taxonomy): domain Eukaryota; kingdom Viridiplantae; phylum Chlorophyta; class Chlorophyceae; order Chlamydomonadales; family Haematococcaceae; genus Haematococcus; species Haematococcus lacustris. The sequence continues at coordinate 3,180,585 of JASKMD010000031.1, forward strand.
AGCGTGACTGGGCCTGTGGCAAACACATTGCCAACTTGACCTGATCAACCCAGCCCCACCCCTGCCTCAATCCTGGTCTGACCTAGAGTGCCTGAGGGATGTCCCCAGGACGAGCTGGCACACAGCCAGGCGGCCCTGCGCACCACCAAGGCGGAGGCGCAGGAGCTGCGTAAGCACTTGGACCACCTGCAGGTCAGCTGCAGCCCAGACCGGGGCAGGTTGGCTGCTGCTGGGGCATGGAAGCGGCGTGTCATGCTAGAGCAGCTGCTGTGCCTGCATGGTGGCACATCTGTGAACTTCAAGGAGAGCTGTGCTCAGCACACCTAGCTCAGCTGCTCAGCTTAGCTGCCTGCTGATCACAGCTGTGTCACACCCCATACGCCTGGTTCATACCAGGTGAAGACATGGCAGTAAAATGCTGCATGAGGGAGTACTGCAGACCTAGTTCAGCTGGTGGCAGAGCTGCCTGGCCCACACCATGTTAAACGAGACTATGCGGTGCAGAAACCATGTGCTGCATGCCTGCAGGGTGATGGTAGTGATGGCAGGGCTGAACGTGACGCGCTCACCTTCCGGGTGCGTTGTGGGCCAGCTGCATGTCACGCTGCTGCTGCTGCTGCTGCTGCTACCCCTGCTGCTCCAGCCCTGTGGTTCTGCTGTCGCTGCTGGTGAAACTGTCAAGACAGCTGCCACTGCTCCCTGCTGTGAACAGGTTGCTCGCTCATCATGTCAGTTGTGAGAAGACAACGGCAGCACCTGTCGTCGATGCACACTGTGCCCTGGCCCTGTCATGTGCAGTCATGCCTGTTGTATTGCACAAGCTCAGTCATGACGCCAGCCATGTACCCAGGGTGCACTACAAGCCTGTCACGTTTGTGCATGTGACATGCCGCCTGGGTTGCAGCAATACCGCTTTGGCTGCATGTCACCACATGACTTGGCAAAGCCGGAGATGCCTCTCAGCCTATGCTGTTGGCCCGCCCCTACGCCTCCTGCCCTGCCTGCCCACTGCCAGGTCAGGGACCTGGGGCTGCAGCTGTCCAACGCCCGGGCACAGCTGGAGGCACACCGCCAGCAGCTGGCGGCCCAGCGCCGCCCCAACGAGCAGCTCATGGCGGAGAGCGCTCGCTTGCAGGTCAGATGGCTGCACCTGACACCTTCCTCCCTTGCTTCACCACTGCCACTGCACACAAGCTGCAGCCATGTTGTAAAGCACTAGGCGATGTATGCCATGTAATGCAATGGTGATGATGATGAGGATGGTGGCGATGATGATCCAGCGTGCCAACCAGCTGGGCGACTGGAGCTTCACAGACCCCTGCATTGCGACGCTGATGTTGGACTGCGAGAGCCAACACCTGCCCAGGGCAGCACAGCTTCCCTTTCCTAGCCCGTACGGGCAATCCAGATACTCACGCAAGTGCCCTAGTCACCCTAGTCAGACGTCCCCATGTTCCTTAGGTCGGCTGCATCTGTCGTCATGCTGTATCCGTAACACTGTATCAATGCTCACCGTCAGGCTGACAATGCCCGCCTGGTGGCTCTGCTGGGAGCCACCTCAGAGTGGCGGCGGCTGGGCCGGGAGCTGGCTGGCCAGACCCTGGCCCTGGCAACAGATGATGGCGGCAGCTGCCAGCTGCCCCCGGTGCTGGGGCCATGCCACTACCTGCCCATCGAGGAGACATTGCTGCACAAGGTAAGCAAAAAGGCAGGACAGCAAAAGTTGAGCATGGTCTCATGCTGCAATCCATGCGGGCTGGCACCGTCTCTCAGTCAGGGTCCTGGGCCAAGCTGGCGTTAGCTGCCCCAAGGCGCCCATGGTGAGCACAAGGCTGTGTAGATTCATGCAGCCTGCAGCACCAGCTGACCGCCCTGCTGCTCCTCCTCTGTGTCGTGCTTGCACACACCTTGTGTTTGGGCCGTTGCCTTCGTGGCGCAGGGGGGCGTGAGCAGCCTGTACCCACCCCTTGAGGATCGTGCCCTGGACCTAGCGGCCAGCGGGGTGTCGCCTGAGGAGTGGCACTGGGTGCCCAAACAGGTCAGGGGCGGAGGCTAGGGAGCTAGCAAGGCAGCCTTCCCTGACAACCACCGCTTACATGCAGCCCCTCACACTCACACCCAGCAGCCTGCCTTTTCCCACTACCAACATCACACCACACTATGATCGTCATCACCACAACAATCATGCTCTTCTGCAATGACAGCGTGGCCGGCAGTCATGGTGTAGGAAAGGCTGCAGCGTTTCACCTCACTGTCCATGTGCCCCTAGTGCCCTCTGTCACTCTTGTCCCAGGCATCAGCATGACTGCCAGCCCTTGAGCTACGTCACTGATGCTGGTTCCCACCACTGAAAGGTGTGCGCCCCTGGTGCCTGGCAGGCAGTGGATGCGGTGATGGACGCAGTGGTGCGGGTGCTGCCCCTTGCACCTGAGGGGCCCCTGCTGGGCATGCTGCTGGCACTCAACAAGGTCTGCCACCCTCCCTCTCGACCACGCTAAATGGTATCGTCTGGAACAAGAGCGGAGAAACCTACCCCTAGATAGAAAGACCCAAAGCTCACCAGCTGCTGCAGCCAGCACTTGCCCAGCTATCTTGGTGCCATGCAAGGGTTGGGTCACTCACATACACACACACACGCAGACCAGGAGCAGCAGCTTTGGGTTTGGCTTTGTGACCCTGGACGCCATCAGGGACAGGGCTGCCTCTAGCCCATTCATTGAGTAGCTCGCCCACTGCTGTTGGCAGTGGTGAACATGCTGTTGGCCTTGACGTTCTACACGCTGCCACGTGCCTTGCTTCATGCTCTGCTCTATGAATGCACTGCACTGCAAGCACCTGCAGATATGGCGACAGCGAGAGGAGGTGAAGCTTGAAGCATTAAAGAGCAAGCACGACGCCGAGCTGAGGGAGCTGCACCAGCTGTACAGACAAGTGAGTGCAGCCATGCCGGGCGCCATCAGGGCGCCGCTCATGCTGCTGTCACTGCTGCGACTGCTGCACCACTGCTGCTGCTGATACGGCACAGGCTTGCGCACAGCATTTGCCAAGCAGTGCACAACACACATTTAAGCAACAGTGCCACCCATGTCAAGCCACGCATGTCACGCCAGCTTATGCCAGCTTATCGCTTATCTCTTCGGTCCCAGTGCCTTCCCCAGCCATGTTATGGGGTTAGAGGCCACTCGCTCATTGCAATGTCAACTGTCATGTTGACGTTGTGGAGTTATGCTCCCACACACATGGCATGGGTAGGTACCTTTCACCGACACTATTGCCTGATCCCTGTGACGGGGATGTAGCCCAGGTCTGGCATGACATGCATGCATTGATGTCAGCTGATGACAGCGCCAAGGGTGACACACTACAGTGCTACAGCAGGCTGCTGCTGGGCCGTGCCCTTGGCAGACAGCTCGTGGCAGGTCATGCCACAGCTCCAGAAGGCGCCACCTGCTCTCCCCAGTGCGCTGCATGTTGAGCTCTGCATTGCAGTCCCTCTCTACCCACCAGCCTGGCTGCGGTGCGGGTTTGGCTTTGGCTGCGTTGCCCTTGGCCTTGCCTTTGCCCTTCAATGGCTGGGTGGGCTCAGCTGCCTGCTCAGCCTTGGTGCACTTAGTGCATTTGGCTTGCGGGGAAGCGCTAGGCCCTGGATCTGTGGCTGTCTGGCTGTGTGGGGCCACTACCAGGCATCACATAATCGGGGGGCTGCACAGCTCATTGTTACATTCCACAACTCATAGGGTTCAGGCAGTGGTCCAACACACTACTTTAGCAGCATCTTTTCAGCATTTGTTTCAGCATTGTCTGCAAGCTGTCCCAACACCCATCAGTGCTGCTCCCTGCAGCCCCTTGTCCCTCACTAGGGCCTCCATTTGAGCCGGACCAGTAGTGGCCACTAGCAGCCACTAGCGGGAATACTAGGGACCACTAGTGGCCCGCTCGTAATGGTGCTAATGGGCTGTGTGGAGTAAACCCAATGCACATGGTGCAATAGTGCCTACCACCTAAACTATTGCCTGACCGCGAGGGCTATTGTGTAGAGTTGGCATCAAAGACATGCGCTGATTGTGGGGGGCACAAAGGGGGGCACACTGCTCCCTGCAGCGTGCACCTTATGAGGCGGTGGTGGGCCGTACCAAGCTGTCAAACCTGAAGCGCCAGCTGCGAGTGCAAGCCGCCCACGCCCAGCACCTCGCTGCCAAGGCCAAGGCTGGTCAGGCAGTGGACGACAGCAAGGTGAGCCCATGTGGTGACCTGGCCTAGTGCTGCAGGCAAGGACCTGGAGTGCCTTTGTCATGCCACCATGCGCTCATCACCAGCATCAACATTGCAGTCACCTGGTAACTGCCGATCAGTAGTGATGCCAACACGCCATGCCCTGGTGATGCACCAGATGGTCCTCACCCTGGGCCTGGAGTCAGTCGCCACGTTGAGCAAGCACGTGACAGCACTACACCGCAAAGCAGGCAAACGGGACCTTGTGCGCAAGGATGCTGCGCACGCCTCCTGCCCTACCTGCCTCCATGACAAGGTGCAGCAGCAATTGCAACATCCCAGCGCACACTACCACTGCCACTCAGTTGCTTGCACCCAGCATCGTGGCTTAAGTTGACATGACAGGCACGCGCTGGTGCAAGTTGTGTCATCAATTGGCTTGCAGTTACTAGCAGCAGCCTGTTTGTTCACCTGCCCCAAAGACACCTAGGCAGCAGGGCACTTAAGACCAAGCAGCTATGCCTGCTATGGTGACAGACTACAAGCAAACACTAATGGACCTACAAGTAGACACAGTGGACTTGCGAGCAGATCACTTCTAAGCGAGCCGGATGAGCCCGGACACTGCTGCCTATCGTTGGCCCTTGGTGTATGAACGTTGCAGGCTCCTCCTCCTGTAACCCAGTACAGCATGGACACAAACGACATCGACCAGGCCTCTGCTGCCTATAGTACAATTCCTTTCCCCCTGGCCAGGAACGTCGCACCCTCGCCACAGTGCGCCACCTCTGAGGATCTACCTGGTGTCCTGCCACGAGGCGCAGACCCAGCTGCGCGGGACACGACGCCAGCAAATGCCGACGCAGTGTCAGAGCGCGCCCCAGATCCACCGGCTCTCGGCCGGCAAGCGCCGTCGTCAACTGGCGGAGAAGAGAGGCAGCCGCAGCCAAGCGCCCGCCCGCAGGTCTCCAAACTCACGCAACAGTACGAGCAGCAGGTGCTACGATTCTCGCTTTGGGACCGTAACGGAGCAACCCGAGTTACGGCGCGAACGCACGGCGGCGAAGAGGCATAACGAAGAAACTATATCATAGACTGCTCAATACACTCGCGGCCCCCCTCCACTGGGCCCTCCCGCCGCAGCCATTCCTCCCACGGTGCTGAAAGATGTAAGGTTTTGGTAAGTCATGTTCAGGTCCAAAACAAAGCAGCGTAGTGTGCAGAGGTACAGACATCCTACTACCAGGCGGGAATGCCTGACAGTGGGTCATCACTTCGCAGCTGGGGGCATATATATCCATCGCCAGACTGTGATGGCCCCATGGTGCTAGTGCGACGTGCTGGTATGGTAGCAAGCGTTGCGTTCGATCATATATCGGGGCGATTCGCGGTCGACTAATTCAAGTTTGCCGATATGCTAATTTGCTAGCTCGGTTGAACGATGCGCGCTCACAAGCCCGTGAGCCCCAGTCAGTGAGAGAGGCGGGCGGCCAAAAAGTGCGACCGCGGGTAGAACGGGGGCTCGGACCAGGCTCGGGCGGAGTGAGGAAAAGTGAGCTGGTCTGAGCCGGCCAAGCACGACCGCTGCTAGCCCAGCCACTGCTGGGGTCAGCCCAATATTTTTGACAGGGCTGGAGACAGGTCTGGAGACGGACTTTTGTTTGCCTGTCTGCTTGTCTCGTGTCTCTGACTTCGACGTTAGGTAGCCTTGACTTCGACTTCGACGTTAGGTAGCCTTGACTTCGATAAGCGGGTTGCAGTGAATATTGCAATTGCAGCGGAACGATCGATTCATGTTGTACATGTGGAGATGTTGTACATGTGGATGTTGTACATGTGGATGATGTTGTACATGTGGAGATGTTGTACCCATGTGTTGGACCCAGTCAGGTCAGGTCACATGCAAACGCAAGCAGGACGCGAAACACACAAGAAGCACGCGAGAAACAAGCATGACGCAAAGCGCCAGAGTATCCAAGTGCTTAGTATGCTTGGTTTAAGTCTAGTGCTTCCTAGTAGCAACACGAGTAGCCTTGCGCTCTCTCCCTTGCAGCTGATTGATTGTGGCAGCTGCCTTCTTGTAGACATCTTTGGTGGCCTTTGCACAAGGAGGCCATAGCGCCATTGGCTGCTTCTCACCAACAGCTCCAGCCAAGCAGACAAACACATTGCAGCCCGTCATTAAGCCCGTGGTCTTCTTGAGGTTCTTGGCACTGTGGGACAAAAAGGCTGACACTGCTTGCTCCACTGTGCATGGCATTGGGCAACCAAGCCCTAGCTGCAGCCCTGCCCCATTGCCAACTGCTGCCAGGGGTGTGGGGGAGATGGGGGGTTGCAACAGCCCTGCCCCACTGCCAGCTGCTGCCAGGGGTGTGGGGGAGTAGGGAGGCTGCTGGGTGTGGGGGAGTAGGGAGGTGGGAGCCTGCAGCTGCCCTGTCAGGGGTGTGGGGGAGGTGGGAGCCTTCAACTGCCCTGTCAGCCTGCCAGCTGCTGCCAGGGGTGTGGGGGAGGTGGGAGCCTGCAGCTGTCCTGTCAGCCTGCCAGCTGCTGCCTGGGGTGTGGGGGAGGTAGGAGGCTGCAGCTGCCCTGCCCCACTGCCAGCTGCTGCCAGGGGTGTGGGGGAGGTGGGAGGCTGCAGCTGCCCTGTCAGCCTGCCAGCTGCTGCCAGGGGTGTGGGGGAGTAGTGAGGCTGCAGCAGCCCTGTCAGCCTGCCAGCTGCTGCCAGGGGTGTGGGGGAGGTGGGAGCCTGCAGCAGCCCTGTCAGCCTGCCAGCTAGGGCCGATGGTCATCTTCAGAGAGGCGTTGCGGGACTTGCACTCATCGCGGTGACCGTTCGTCTGACCTGAACTGCTCCACAGCAACATGCTGAACCACGATTGGCATCTCCTCCTCCGGCGGCAGCTATGTCAGCCAGGGCATTTGCCTCCCCCAGCAGGCCCTCCGGGGCTGTTACGGCGCGCAAACGTCGGCCACGGGCACGTGCGTGTGGGGGCCGAGTCGGCCGTGTGAGGGCCTCAAGTTGGCACCGCTGCGCTGCGCTCAAGTTTGCAGCGCTGAGCCACTCCCCGGGCTGCTGCCATAGCACATAGCACAGCAGCCAGTCGTGCGAGCGGCCAAAAAGCGTAGCGGTTACGGAAGGAAGTTTTGCAAATTTTGCGGCCTATCGACCGCGAACAGGCCCATCAAGTCGTTTGCTATGCTAAGAATTGCGTAAAAACGTACCCAGTGTGGTCGAATGCGTAAGCGCCATATGCATGATGAGGATAGTGATAACTAGGGCGCGGCTCCCCCCGCCTAATATCAGGTATTAGATTATATTGATGATGTGGCTTACACCGCTTAAGCCGTCAGCCGTTAGGCTGCTAGGCCGCCCTCCCCCTCTAGGGGTTCGGGACTTTCTGTAACGCACTTCAAAGCAAGGTGCACAAACAAAGGTGCACATGGGCTCAACATGAAGTCATGCAAATTCTCATTATTGTTCTGTAAAGTCATGGCAAATTCCGGCTGCTCCCTGATGGAACTCGTGGCAGTGCACTCAAAGATGAAATGCATGGCGTCATCCACTACCCCCTCTGTGCATCTGGTGCATGTGCGATCAATGAAAGTTACCCCCTCAAACCGAGCCTTCTCCACCCCCAGACCGCTGTTGCCTAACCTGAACCTAGTCAAGCTCGTGCGAACTTCTGTAGACAGCTGTCTGTGATTGTGATTGATGCCAATGCCGTCCCCATGCTTGAACCATGCAGCATACGAACATCTCTCTCAATGCACCGTCTCAGGCAATCTAGGGTCTCCCTCAAACCCAACCCAACGCCTCCCCCACCTCTCGAGCCACTTCACTTCCATAGCCTTGGTGCCTAGGACCATGTCCGGGCTCAAGGTGAACTCACCCCCCATCAGCTCTCTGGCGGCAAGCTGGAACTGAGCACTCCAGCTGGCCTGGCAACCCCTGCCTAACTCCACATCTGCCTTGATGACCCTCATTAGCAGGTCACTGTGGGATAGTTTGGCAGTGTTCCAGAACTGGCATGCAGCCCTAAGCCAGTAAAGTTGGAGGGGCAGCTGCCCCAACTCATGCAGCACCATCAGGCCTGACACTGAGCCACGTACCCTGGCAGCAAACCTGAGAAAGCTGAGCATGCGTGTTTGCACTGGGTTGGAGAGCTGCATACCGTGCCCAAGGAAGGCAGTGCCCCATACCTGGCTGCCATACAGCCCTAAGGGGAGCACAAACGCTCTAATGAGGTGACACAGGGCATAGGGATCATGCAGGACCCCATACTCTCTAGCACGCTTGCACGCCTGGCGCATGGCGAGGAACATGCCAGCCCTCATATGAGTGGCAGCAAAAGCAGGGGTGGCGCTGGGGTTGAAGTGCATGCCTAAGTACTTGAACTCTCTCACCAGTGCTGCAGTTTGTGAGTTGCCATTGAAGACCATCACCTTTGACTTGCCCACATTGACTGTAAGGTGTTTCCTATCTGCAAAGCCTTGAAGCTGGCAGACCAGCCGCTGCAGCCCGTGGGGCGAGGTGCTCACCAGGGTCAAGTCATCAGCATACATGAAGTGGGTGACAGGTGTGCCTTGCACCCTCACAGCATCAACAGGACCCAGGAACTCCTTACTAATGTCGTGAACATAGAGAGCAAACAGGAGTGGGCTGATGGGGCAGCCTTGCTTGACACCTTGGTCCGGAATCACTGGGGGGGTGCGGTGGGGGCCATCTATCAGCACATAGCTATCATCCCTATACAGACCCTCCAGGCAGGCAAGCAAGGGCTGTGGCAGCTTGACCCCAACCCGTAAGTGCTCCCACAATTGTTGTCGAGGTATGTGGTCATAGGCCTGTTTGAAGTCAATGAAGGCAGTGTAAAGCTTGCGGTGCTTGGCATCTGCGCTAGCCTTTTGAGCGTGGACAAGATGGCGCAGAATGAACATGGGTTGCATGGTGCTGCGTCCCGGGATGAACCCAAACTGCTCAGCTGGCAGCACTTTGTGTGTCATGCACCAGGCAGTCAGCACGTGCCGCAAGACGTCAGCATACAGGCGGTACAACACACTACTCACAGCAAGCATTCTGTACTTGTTGGGGTCTGTGGGGTCTGTTACTGATAGCGGCGTTTCACTTGACACAGCGCGTAACTCACGTAGCCCAAAGTCACGTAGCCCAAAGTCTACGGATCTCGGCTTACCGGCTGCACTCCGCGTGGGAGAGACGGGGCGCTTGCGTTTCGCCCTCGGGGGCATCTCAGGGATTTAGTTACATTATCCAAGCGGAGTGGCCGTGTTGGGGGGTGCATCAGGTCGCCAGCCAACCGGAGTGGCGACAACCGGAATGAGGCGGAAGTGAGATCCATTACATTTAGCCTTTTTTTTTATGAGGGAGTATTGTAGACCTAGCTCAGCTGGTGGCAGAGCTGCCTAGCCCACACCACATTAAACAAGACGATACGGTGCAGGAACCATGTGCTACATGCCTGCAGGGTGATGGTAGTGACGGACGTACCCAAGCTGTCAGACCTGAAGCGCCAGCTGCGAGTGCAAGCCGCCCACGCCCAGCACCTCGCTGCCAAGGCCAAGGCTGGTCAGGCAGTGGACGACAGCAAGGTGAGCCCATGTGGTGACCTGGCCTAGTGCTGCAGGCAAGGACCTGGAGTGCCTTTGTCATGCCACCATGCGCTCATCACCAGCATCAACATTGCAGTCACCTGGTAACTGCCGATCAGTAGTGATGCCAACACGCCATGCCCTGGTGATGCACCAGATGGTCCTCACCCTGGGCCTGGAGTCAGTCGCCACGTTGAGCAAGCACGTGACAGCACTACACCGCAAAGCAGGCAAACGGGACCTTGTGCGCAAGGATGCTGCGCACGCCTCCTGCCCTACCTGCCTCCATGACAAGGTGCAGCAGCAATTGCAACATCCCAGCGCACACTACCACTGCCACTCAGTTGCTTGCACCCAGCATCGTGGCTTAAGTTGACATGACAGACATGCGCTGGTGCAAGTTGTGTCATCAATTGGCTTGCAGTTACTAGCAGCAGCCTGTTTGTTCACCTGCCCCAAAGACACCTAGGCAGCAGGGCACTTAAGACCAAGCAGCTATGCCTGCTATGGTGACAGACTACAAGCAGACACTAATGGACCTACAAGTAGACACAGTGGACTTGCGAGCAGATCACTTCTAAGCGAGCCGGATGAGCCCGGACACTGCTGCCTATCGTTGCCCCTTGGTGTATGAACATTGCAGGCTCCTCCTCCTGTACCCCAGTACAGCATGGATACAAACGACATCGACCAGGCCTCTGCTGCCTATAGTACAATTCCTTTCCCCCTGGCCAGGAACGTCGCACCCTCGCCACAGTGCGCCACCTCTGAGGATCTACCTGATGTCCTGCCACGAGGCGCAGACCCAGCTGCGCGGGACACGACGCCAGCAAATGCCGACGCAGTGTCAGAGCGCGCCCCAGATCCACCGGCTCTCGGCCGGCAAGCACCGTCGTCAACTGGCGGAGAAGAGAGGCAGCTGCAGCCAAGCGCCCGCCCGCAGGTCTCCAAACTCACGCAACAGTACGAGCAGCAAGTGCTACGTTTCTCGCTTTGGGACCGTAACGGAGCAACCCGAGTTACGGCGCGAACGCACGGCGGCGAAGAGGCGTAAGGAAGAAACTATATCATAGACTGCTCAACACACTCGCGGACCCCCTCCACTGGGCCCTCCCGCCGCAGCCATTCCTCCCACGGTGCTGAAAGATGTAAGGTTTTGGTAAGTCATGTTCAGGTCCAAAACAAAGCAGCGTAGTGTGCAGAGGTACAGACATCCTACTACCAGGCGGGAATGCCTGACAGTGGGTCATCACTTCGCAGCTGGGGGCATATTCATAGCGTGTCGGACCGTAACTAATCCATCGCCAGACTGTAATGGCCCCATGGTGCTAGTACGACGTGCTGTATATGGTACTGTTGCGAAGACGCAATGAGAGCAAGCGTCGGGCAGGATGACCATGTTCGACTCGCAGGCTGACCATGTATCACGTCGTTTGCTATGCGTAATGCGTGATAGCGGCCTTTCACTTGACACAGCACGTAACTCACGTAGCCCAAAGTCGAACCTTTCAGTTTCTTTGCCGGGCCCTTCTCTTGCTTGTCGGTGCCCTTCCGCTTCTTCTTAACAATCACGCGATGCGCATTAAGACAGGGCCAAAGCAACTTGGGTTTCCCGAGAGATTCATGGAGTGATTATCATCCCACCATGGGATGACAAATGCCTTGCAATGAACACCGAGAGAACCGCATTGGGCGCTTCCATAAATGTTACTTTGTTTGCAGGCGGAATGACATGTCTGCTGAACCAGGCAAAACACGACAACCTCCAGCGGCCATACAGCCTACTAGCTATCAGCTGTCATCGCACTCATCGTCATGAATAATTCATCCCTGCATAGCTAAGGATCAATCGACAGGAGCCATGCATGCCGGCAAGCCCTGACTGCGTGACTCAGGCCATAGCTGCACTACCCCACCTCCCCGCATGCAAACCGTGCACACCAACTCATGTACGTCACCTGCATGCGCCAGAGGGTTAGGGAGCAGGACACGCACCTGCCACAGGACCAAGCTGCCTAAAGCCCCCCATCATAGCGGTGAAACTGGCTGCCCATGCTCACCCTGCCTTACCCGTGGCCTACTGGCCGCTGCACGATTGCCTTGACCCGCTCAAGCAAGCCAAAGCTTCCAAGGCAAGCCAAAGCCTTGCCTGTAATCTACCCCCATAGCAGCATGTCCACTACAGTCTGTCCTCGCAGGGGCTGCATATCCCCTCCTCTCTCCTCCCCTTCTGCCTCCCTGGACTCCCTCTTTGCCCCTGACTGACTGTTTGAGCTGGCCTGGGACAGGGCAGTCAATAGGATGGCAGCACACGGCTGCGCACCTCCAACAGCAGAGGAAGCAGCCAGAGCAGGCAGGGCGGGGACCGCTGCTGTTTCAGCATGGGCAGCCGTGGGATCTACGTCCACTCCAGATTGTGGGTGGGAGGGGCAGCTTGGTGGGGTATGGGGGATGCCAGGGGTGCATTGGCTGGCAAGCTTATCTGGGAACGGGCTGCCCACCACAGGTGCTTGGCAAGGGCTGGGGGTGGCAGGGCTGGATGGTGACTGGGTGGTGTGTGTGTGGCTGCCCTCGCCCTGCCGCTGCTGCTGCTGCTGTCGCCGTGCTGGAGGGCCACAGAGCTTCAGGCTGGGCAGCGAATGGTCTGGGGTCTGGGGCATTAGACTCGCATCCAATGTGGGGCTTCTTGACCCCCCTCCCAGTGGAGCATGCCTACTGTCACTTGCTCCGCCGGCAGCAGCAGGGGAGGTGGCCACATCAGGTGCTGTGGCTGGCTGGGTGGTGTCGTCTGGTGCTGGTGTCTGCACCCTCCTTGGTGGTAGGGGCTGCCAGGGGGCTGTGACGGTGTCCATGCAGGGTCCAGCCAGAAGGCCGGACTCACTGAGCCATTCCAAGGGGGCAGTGGGGGGCATGGATGTGGCTGCTGCTTGGCCACTCCCCCCTCCCACGCCCTCCTCAGCGCTAGGACTGGCGCTTGGGTTGGGCAGGGGGGTGGAGGCAGCAGTGGGGGGAGGGCCGGGGCCCTGGCACAGCGTGTTCATGTCCTTCCACGCCACGGCTGCGGTGGCAAAGGGGCTGACGCCCCGGGGCTGAGGCGCGTCTGGGGCTCCTTGCGTAGTGATGGTGATGATGGTAGTGGTGGTGGTGGTGGTGGCGTAGTTGCGCCGGCCTCCTGAAGTCCTTGCAGCGCCGGGTGCAGGTCCACCCTCTGTTGCTGGCTGGCTGGCAGGGTGTGGTGCAACATGGGTGTTTGCGGATGAGTGGCCTGTTGACACGGACTGGGTACTAGGTGGTTGGGGCAACTGGGGCGATTGAGGCAGTTGGAGAGGTTTGGGTACGGGACGTGGTGGGGCGGTGTGCGACGCCTGCTGTGCGTGAGATGCCAGCTGCTGCCAGGCCAGCTGCTGCCAAGACAGCGGCTGCTGCTTGCCTGCAGCGGGCGGGGCATCAGCCCCCCGTGCAGCCCCCAGGACTGCGAGCGGCAAGGAGTCGGTGCTTGCTTGTAGACCTGCCTGACCAGGTGGAGCAGACCCAGCCAGGGGCACACGCTGCCCCATGGCATGAGACGGTGCGGGCCGAGGAGTGGATCCCTGCACCTGGGTTGTGCAGCTGTTCCCTGTCACCACACCCTCTGCAGCACACCCAGGGGGGGAGGAGCTGCTGCCTGGCTGCCCGTTCAGTGGGGCCCAAGGCTGCCGTGGCTGCTTGACCGGCGGCCAGCCTGCTTGACCTGGTGTTTCCCCAGGCTGTTTGAACTGTGACACATGGTCCCCAGGGCTAGGCAGCAGCTGGTGCTGAGGAGGGCGGGGGGACAGAAGCTGAGCCAGGCCCAGCAGCCCGGGTTGCAGCTCAGGCAGGCAGCTGGCCTGATTGGGGCTGGCGGTGCTGCCCTGTGATGCGCCGACCAGATGGCCGCTGCCAGCAGGACTGCACATCCCACCAGCACTGGTGCCTGAGCGGCTGCGAGCTGGGGTCCCCTGACCTGCTTGGCCCAGCTGGCTTTGGCTAGGGGCGCGTTTGCTGCCGGCCCAGCTGCGACCAGCTGGTGGGAGGCTGGAGTCAGGCAGGGGGGTCACTGCTGGCATTGCCTCCTGGCTGAGCTGGGCCCGACCCGCCTCCCCTACTTGATCACCTGCACTCTCACCCAGCCCATGCCCTGCAACACCCACCCTAGGATCAGGTGTGACCACCCCTGGCTCTGGGGTCAGCTGCTGCTGCTGGAGCTGGGAGGGGAGGGCCCGAGGCAGCTGGGTCAGGCAGCCTGAGCTTGCGGGCCTGTGTGCGTCCAGGCCTGCACCCTGGTCCATAGATGTCCTGAGCTGCTGTGACTGTGGTCTTCCTGACCAGCGCCCTCCTTCTATCCCCTGCACCTGGCCCTGCTCACCCCTGGGGGTCAAGCCCACCACCAGTCCCTCTACCTCTCCTGGTGACCCTTGCTGCCACTGCTGCTGCAGCTGAGCAATGGGGGAGGCGGAACCGCCAAGTACCAACGTGGGCAATCGCTGCGAGCGAGGCTGCCGCGCCCGGTTACCCTCCTCCTGGCCCTCCCCTTCCCCTTCCCCCTGGCCTTCTCCCTGGCTTTGCTGCCAGCTTCCACCCTTCACAGGCCCCCTACCCTGGCCCTGCTCCTGCCCTGCCCCTGCATCTGCTCTGTATTCTAGCTGACCCGGCACTCCGTCAGGCAGTGCAGGGGGGTCTGGCTGCTGGCCTGGCCAAGCAGGCAAGGCAGGGCGCACGGCCTGCCTAGGCCAGAGACCCTGACCTGAGCTAGGGGTGGGTGTGGCGGCACTGGGCAGCAGCTCTGGGGTGCTCCAGCTGGCTCCAGCTGAGGTGTCTGTGGTGTGGCTGCTGCTGCCCAAGCCTCCTTGGCTGTGCCCTGGTGTGGCAGACTGGCTTGGGGGAGAGCAGGTACCCAGGGCAGGGGAGTCGTGGGGAGGGGGGAGGGCTGGGTGGGGTGGAGGGAGCAGGAGCTGGGGGAGGGGGGGTGCTGGGGTTGAGGGGTTGGGACGGTTAGGGTCTGGGAGCTGGTGTGTAGGTCGTGGCATCCACGGATTGCGTTGTGCATGCAGCATTGTGGCAAAGGGTGACGCTGGCTGCCCTATGTCAAAGGTTGTCATGCCCAGGGAGGTGTCCAGCATGCCTGTAGCAGCATCAGGAGCAGCAGGAGACGGAGGAGGAGTGGTGTTTGTGGCAGCAGGCTGTGTGTTTGTGTCAGCTGTGGTGTCAGTAGGGGGTGTTTGTGGCAGCAGCCTCCCTTCAGGAAGCTCACACAGGTAATGCCCCTTGAGGGTGATGGGCCTCACGGGTGATGATGAGGGGTTTGCTGCCTTAAGATTGCCTGGCGCCTGCCAGCAACCACCCACTGGCGAAATCACAGATTGCAGGCGTGCTGAAAAATGCATCGAACACAGTTTAGTCCATTCCATTCCAATTACCGCCTTTGCAGTGAATCACAGCGTGTGAGAGGCTGCACACCAGCCTTTGGGCGCAACTGGCAGTGCATGGCCCCACCTGAGCGGTAAGCAGCCAAGGGGTCCTCCCCGTCATCAATGTCAAGCAGGTTGCCTTGCATCACAAAGCTGGTGCTCAGCATGCCCTTGTCCTTCCACAGCAGCTCCGCACCATGTGGACCGCCAGCCTGCTGCTGCTGCCGCTGCCGCTGGCTGCTGGAGGACACTCGCTCGCCTGCCTCCACGCCCAGGCCTGCTGCAAGGCTTGCGCTGGCTGTTGCTGTGCCGGCCGTGACAGCATCGACTGCAGAGCCTGCCGCATTGTGTGCCGACGACCTTGGCTCGGGCATGACACCTGGAGGGCAGACTGGCGCTGACTCGTCCTCGTCTGGGAAGGGCAGGTTGTTGCTGAAGGGAGACACAAACCCAATGCGGGCTTTACTGGGTGGCTGGGGGGCGGCTGGCTGGCTGGCTGCACTGCCACTGTCACTGGCATTGTCAAAAGGGGAGCGGAAGGTGGCACGTGGTTTGGGTACGACAGGGGGAAGGCCGATCCTGCTGGCCTCTGATGCGGGGGTGCCGGCCAGGTGGGCCATTGTGGAGGCAAGCCGGGGGGATGCTTCAGCTGCCTGGTCGGTGCGGCTGTCTGAGCAGGGCACTACTGCATTGTCGAAAGGGGAGACAAAGCAGCGTCGGGGAGGTATTCTAGCGGCAGGGACAGCTGCTGCCCCGCCTGCAGCAGCGACGGCTACAGCAGAAGCAGCTGTGCGGGTAGGAGGGCTCTGGCTGCCAATGTGGGGCTGCTGGTCGCCCCCTTCAGGCAAGATAGGACTGTCATCAAAAGGGAGGGTGTTGTCAAATGGAGATTTGAAGGCTGGTCGAGGACGGGTCGTCGCAGCCCCTGTGGCGGGCTGGGAAGAAGGCAAGGGAGGTTGTGCTGTGGGCAGTGGCTGTTGAGGAGGGTAAGGGGGCTCAATGGGTGGCTGGGAGCCCTCTGAGCCTACCCCTGCTTGGCCCTGCACCTCAGGCTTGCTGCTGGGCGGAAGGGCGTTGTCAAACGGCGATCTGAAGGCGGGACGGCCCAGCTGGGTCCCCGCAACTGTGTGGGTTAAAGCAGGGGGTGGGCTGGCTGGGCTGGGGGAAGGCTGGTTGTCAAAGGGTGACCTGAAGCTGCGCTGGACTGCTGCAGGCACCGTGGCGGTGAGTGCCACTGCCCCACCCCCATGCACCTTTGACCCGTTGACCAGCTGTGAGGCAGCAGGGGCAGGAGGTGGAGGCGCCAGGTCAGGTGACCCAACTTTGTCAGAAGAGTCCCCTCTCCCTGCCACCCCTGTCCTGCAAGGCCCCGGTACTGCAAGGCCACTGGCTGTGCTTGCCTGCACAGTCAGCTGTGTGCGCCCACCCAAGCCAGCTTCTCCCCGCCCAGCCATGGCCTGGCCTGGTGCCTCATGCGCTGCTGCTGGTGCAGCCCCCATATAGCTGGAGTCCAGCAGTGAGTCCTTGCCCAGGCTCCTCTCCTCAGATATGGCCTCCATGCCGTGCCGCATGGAGTGCTGGCTGTAGCCTGAGCTGCCTGATCCCAAGGCGCTGAACCCCCTGCCACCGCCTCCCCGCACAGTTGCCCCCGTGGGATGCCTTGGGGGGCCACTGGGATGGGTGCAGCCTGCAGCAGCAGCTGGGGTGGTGGTGGTGACGTGCCCAGGCTGCTCAGCAGCAGAGCCCACTGCTGCTTTCCCACCCTTCTGCTCCAACTCTGACCAACTGGCGGCTGCAGTGGCTGCCCAGCTGTTCAGGTAGCTGGTTGTTGTGTGTGGTGTCGTCGATTCCCTGTGTGGCAGGTTGACAGGGAGCTGGGAGCTGCTGCTTGTGCCCCCGCTGCCCAAGGTGGAGGGAGGTGCCCCAGGCTGCTGCTGCTGCTGCCGCTGGCTATTGTGGGGGGTGTGGGGGCCCACCACCAGGGAGCAGCCCTGGTCTGACCCTGCAGGGTTGTGGAGTTCCCCGCTGCTGCTGCTGGTGGCCTGGCTGGCCGCCCGCAGAAACATTGGGCCCCCCACTACACCGCCCACTGGGGGAGCTGCAGCGGGAGGATGGGGAGGGGTTGGGAGGGGGAGCACATCGTTGCTGTTGCCACCCATGCCATGGGCTGGGGCAGCGGCGGCGGCAGCAGCGGGTGGAGGGTGTAACCGGGCTGCAGAGGGAGTGCGGGTGCGGGAAGCTGCATGGGCCTTTGCGCGGGACTCCACATCCCGCATGGCCTAAAGCACGCAAGCAGCAGGGTTCAGGGCTCAGCAGCAGCATTGGCAATACCTTCATCAGTTCTGTCAACAGGAGTATGGCAGATTATTGCTTACAGTTGTGAGCATGTAGGTGAGGAAGGTCATGACGGCCTCCATAGCATTGAGAAATGGGTCTGACTGCAAATGGAAGCTTGACTGTGCAGTGCCAGCTACTACCATGCCTTGCATCCTGTTGCTTCCTTGGCGCCCACACCATGTTCATTGGCTGCATGCACTGGAGAGGATAGCAAGATGGCGGTAGTGGTGGTGCTGGTACTGCTGCTGCTGTCAGAAAAGATTAAGGGCGCACATACGTCGAACTTGGCGACTGCCACTTCCCTAACTCCAGCCCTGTTGAATACCACCACCACCGCTCAGCCTTGCCCCTCTTGGCTGACATTCGGCAAGCAAGGCAATGGATGCCATCGCCTGTCACCGCCTGCTACTGTCCAGTCTTCTGCTACCTATGCCCGTCCTGACCTGAAGGTCGACCACCAGCTGTTTAAAGGAGGGCCGTTTGCGTGCATCTGCCGACCAGCACAGCTCAATGAGGGCCTTGTAGTCAGGCAGGGTGATGCCAGGGTTGCCAGGCACTTCAGCATCACTGGGCATGTAGGGGCGGTAGTTGTCTGTGACTGTGGAAAAGATGACCTACAGCTCACAACACGGTGGCAGCTCACATCCATGTCATAGGCAGCAGCGGGAATGGCAGGGGCGTGGCAGACAGCAAACAGGAGGTAGAGGCAGCACCAGTCATAGCAGGAGCAGCAATGACTGCAGCAGGTGACGCTGACTGCCCCTGTTGACATGCTGTAGATGTTGTCAGGAGCGTTGAGACGCGATGAATGAAGTGAAGGTTGAGGCTTGGCTGCTGAACGTGTGCTTTCTACTTTGGGTATTCATACCGCTTTGGGTACTGCTGCTGCTGCCATCCACACCTTTGGTGCCATTTATGCTCACCTGAACAGACATCATGTCCTCGTAAGGTTGCTGCCAGGTCAGCATCTCCCACATCACGATGGCAAAGGAATACACTGCAGTGCAGCACAGCACAGCGAGACAGCAAGAGGGCAGCAGCAGCAGCACTATCAGTGATCAGCATGCATGGCGGCAGCATGGCAGCAGCAAGGCAGCAGTGCTATGAAAGGAGCATATGCAGCCACACATGTGCTGGGTGAAATGACATGTGCATAGGAGGCGTGCATGCAGAACTTGCATACATGGTGCTCTGTATGGCTTTTCAAGGCCTGTTATGGGCCTGCTCTTCACACAGCAGCACTGGGCTGCACGATGGCCATCCTCTGGTCTTGCGATTCGCAGCAGTAGGCTGGGATCGGTAACATGGCAGTCGCCACATGTGCACAAACCCACCATCGCCTGCAGGGCCAATCTGGCTATCTCTGATGACCTCAGGAGCCGTCCAGCGAGGATTGGTGGTCTTGCTGACCATGATGAGGCTGCTGTTGGCCCCCAACATCCTACAAATGCAATGAGCAAGGGTAAGGAGGGAGGGCGCTTGACAACCACGACACATCACCATGGCACCATGGCGTGCTTGCCCCACGTCACACATCCAGGCGTGTCGCCCCACATCAATCAGGGCATTGCTAGCAGCACAGCATGCTTGTAACAGTGGACCAGTTGTGAACAGTGATCAAGGCATGAGATGGGGAAGAGGACGTTTTTCATCACAAAAGGACGTCTGGCACGGTACGCTTCCACCCGTGGCACACACAGACAGGCTGCTCAGCAAGCCCACTGACCTGGCTAAGCCAAAGTCTGCGATCTTGACGTGAAAGCGTGGCCGTTCCTTGTCAATGGTCAGATCCAACAGCAGGTTGGGAGATCTGTGATGAGAACGGCAAGCAACGGCAGGACCAACATGGCCTTGCCCCATGCAACTTGGCCTACGGGTCATGGCCTGCAATGCCAGCCTCCTGGCTCTGTTGACACCGCCATGTTCTAGAGCTGCCTGGCTGCTGCCCCTTCTGACCTGAGGTCTCCATGGATGACTGGTGGCTTGCGTGTGTGCAGGTAGTGCATCCCAGCCGCCACATCCCTTAACATGTCCAGCCGGTTGGTCCAGGACAGCTCCTTGATGGCGCGGGAATTCTTGCTGCGCGCACGCTGCAGCGGCAGGCAGGGGAGGGCAGGCAGATGAGGGCAGGCAGGCGATGCAAGGCAGGGCTAGGGGAGGCTGGTTAGTGAGGGCTAGGATGTCTATGTTGAATGAGCAACGCATGGAACACATTCCTACAGCATCAGGAACCTCCACAAACAACCTTCCGATCAAACTGAATTATGTCCTAATAGTGTACTAGCGTGGCCTGGTCTTGTATGCATGCAGCTGCTTCTGGATACTGTCTTTGTTCCAGCCTGCTGTCAACACTACACGTGCCAAGCTGCCCTGCCAAGCAGCCCTCCCCAGCAGCCTGGTGTGTATGGGTTTGCACTGACCTGCAGCAAGTCGAAAAGGGAACCGTGAGGGTAGAACTGCATGATGATGAGGGGCGGGTCCAGGCAGATGGCCATGAAGCGCACGATGTTGGGGTCTGCATCCGACAGGTACACAGCCCCACTTGCTCAGCCATGTTTGTAGTCAAGCATCGTCTTTTCTCTGGTCATGCAATGTTCAGCCTCATTATTGCTCAGCCATGAACTCGTGTGAGCACTGTCTGTCCTTCAGCTTCTGCACCTCATGCAGTGTTACTGTATGCAGCCTTGCACACTGCCAGCAAAGGGCCAGTGAGCTTTGCATGCCTGCAACAAAGCTGCTGTCTGCTGTTTTTGGACCCCGCAATGCAACGGTTTCAAGGCCACACGCGGTCAGCGTGTCACTCGTTCTTGCCACGCCCAAATGTGGATGCTGCTACAACTAAGGATGGTGCATTGTCTGTCTGGGACTCACGGTTGTACGTGCCCAGCATGTGCACCTCGTTCTGCATCTCCTGCCAGGCGCGCACATCACCATCCACACCAGTGAAGCTGGTGAGCTCCTTCACAGCCACAGCACACCCTGTCCACTCTGCCAGCCACACCTGAAATCAAGCAGGAGGGTGTGGGAAGGTGAGTGTGAGGGCAGGCAGGTGAGTGACACCAGCCAGCAAGGCACATGGGGCATGCCAGAAGACGGTCAGCTTGGGCTAATGTTGGAAGGGCAGGCGAGATGGAGTAGCATATCAGATGACACGTGACGGCCAGGATGAGAACAAGGGCAAGGTACGGAACTCTTGACATTACATGTCACAGCCATTCAATGAGCCTGGGCAGTGCATAGCAAAGGTGCTCACCCGGCCATATGCCCCGCTGCCGATGAGTTTCCGCATCGCCAGCTCGCTCGCATCGATTGACTGGCATGCGCCCATGAAGGCAATGGCAGACGAGCCTGAGCTGGACGCCCCTTGAGCCAAGGCACCCGACCCTGCAGCGCTCTGGGCTGTGCCAGATGCGGACCCGCGTAAGACACTGGGAGAGCGTTCCTGGGTGGTGCTGCTGCCAGAGCCAGGTGCCCCACCGCTCCCTGCACGACCCTCGCTGGGAGCCAGAGAGGGGCCTGAGGGCCTGATGTTGTTTGATGGAGCTAAGGGCCGTGGCCCATTGCCTGGCTCCACCCTTGAGCCGACACGGTCCCAGGAGCTCTGCCGCTCTGCCGCCACCGCCGCGGCCGATGCCATGTGCAGGTCCAGCCCCCCCGCACTGGCCCCACGCACGTGCCCCTTGGGTCGTGTAGCAGCTGTCTTGGCCAGCAGCCCTCCCTGGGCAAAGTTGGCTTCCAACGGGTTGGGAGAGGTGGGGGTGGGCGGTGGGATGGCCAAACGGTCCTGGCTACGGCCTGCCAGGATGGAGGTGGGAGGCGCTGGCACTGGGAACTCCAAGTAAGATGTGGCATATGGTGTAGGAGCAGCTGCAGGGTGCATAGCTGGCAGTACACAGCTGGAGGGGAGGCTGGGGTGGTGGTGATGGTGGTGGTGGTGTGGCTGCAGTGGGAAGGGCACTATGGCAGTTGCGGAGTTGCTGCTATGAGTGACGCTGCTCTCAGCTGTTTGATAGGGTAGCAGGCCGCTGGAGGGTGAGTGGACGATTTGGCTAGCACCACTGGGTGGCGAGGGCCAGAACAGGGCAGCCAGGGATGGGTCCAGGTTATCTGTGACAGGGTGGGGAGGGGGCAGGGTGAGAAGGGGAACTGGCTAAGATGGCATGACGAGTCTCCACACCAACTGTGAGGTGCATGGCGTGAGATGGAGTGGGGTGAGGTATGTGTAACAGGTGGAGGTGGATGCTGTGACGATGGAATGGGGAGTGATGTGTGACAAGCCAGGCGACTCAAAGCTGAGAGCAGCTGGCTCAAATTTCCCTGTAAGACAAGGACAGAGCAGGGACAAGGACAGGGGTAGGGCGTAGAGATCGAGCGCATCAACAGCAGGCACTCACCTCCTGCAGCATAGCTACAATTTGAGCCTCTGCGTTTGCCCAGTGCTGCAGCGGCTGTGGCTGCGGCGCTGCGCTCGGGCACCAGGCCGTGACGCTCCACGTCATTGGCGATGTCCTGAGCGTGCCACAGTCGGAGGGAGCCATTGACGCTGGAGGTGACACACGTACCACCCCAGCCCTGCATGCTCAGCAGCTGGCTCCTGTGCGCCTGCGTGCCCACAAGCATGCACAACACAGGGCTGTACTTGTGTCAGTCAGTGCTAGGACCTAGGTTGGTACTCTGGCTGCGTGAAAATCGCAGCGCATATGGTTGTTTCAGGGTGGGTGAGTGGCAGCGCCTGTAGGCCCCAGGGCCAATAGGTTCCAGGGCCACGTGGAGTCAGTCAGGGTGCTGATGAGGAACCCTGGATGACCAGGGCCATCTGACTACCTCAGGAAGAGAAGACCAGCTCAAGGCCAGCAATCAATCACACTCAATGAACACCCAGGTGACTGCATATCACACCCTACTTGCTAGCTTGCTTCGCTGGCCTGCTGCATGCGACACAGGACACATGGAGGTGATGGCATGGACCCGTGGAGCAGGCACGGTGGGCGCAGGGCCAGGTCAGGGCCAGCAGGTGACATCAGGGTACACAGTAACTTGCCGTAAGGCTTCAAGCCTGCTGATCAACAGTAGCAGACTTATGCCTGGGCCCCACGGGCTCGTGACATCACAGGCAAAACTGTGGCATACCCCCCAATATGGGGGGTTCGAAACTAACTCTACCTAAATCCGGCCACTTGCAATACTCCCAATTCTGACTTAAATCACACCCTGCCGTTTTTAGCATGTGATCACCAGGGGGTCATAATTAGATGCAATAGGAATGGTGGGTGGAAAGTTTGTAAAGAGTCGCAAGTTAACCCTGCACTTTGTGCCCCCCCCTATATGTGAAACGCCTCGCCATGCTTAGCTCCCCTCATGGAAACATATTCTTTCAGCTCCTGCCCACTGTTAAAGTGATCTCATGGCCGACAGCACAGTGGAGCCTGCTCCTTTACTCAGCGCTTGACAGTTGCCGTGGGTTTAGAAGGGGTGGCTTTAGAAGGGGTGTGCTGGCTTTAGAAGGGGTGTGAGAGGCCCTTGCCCACACCAACCTCGGAGGCCCGTTACAACCCTCCCAAGAGGTCGAACATGGTCAAACCTCTACCATGAGCCTGGACCCCTAGGCAATGCTGACCTGCTGCAGCTCAACAGCCAAAGCTGCAGGACTGATCCATTCGTCAACCATCTCCCTCCTATTGATGATATCATGGGGGTTAGTGTGGGGGGGACCATGCTGTTTTGCCAGAGCATGCACGGAAGGGCGCACACTCCCCCTCTTGTACCAAAAGAGGGCCTGAGCGGCGGCGGCTGCAATCTTGCTAGCCCTGTAGCTTGCCCCATCAGCAGTCTTGCTTTACCTCCTAGCAAGAGGGACAGAAGCGGTGGCCATCTAAGCAAGGCCTGGAGTTTAGCTCTGCAAGTAGTAGAGCCAGTTTTTGCTACATGAGAAACTTTTGGCCCAACATGTCACCGAGCGCGCCGACTGCACCACCTTTGTTACCTACCAATGTATATAAAAGCGTTGAAGAAGCTTCCTGAAACGCTCTTTGTAGACGCGGCTGGGCCTATATCCGGATGCGGGTAAAACTGGCGAACCCGGCAGTGTTGTAATCTCACCTTCCACAACGCGCAGACATGACGCGACCCGACAACCAATCTAGCAACCACCTAACGACGTGGCGCGCGAAGAAAAAACGGGGGCTTTCGGAGAAGAAACAAGAGAACACGAGAAACGGGGTGGTTAGAAGTAGGCACTTTACTGTGTAGGGCATGCCATGCTGAACAGCCCTAGCCAGACAACCCACCTTGACAGTCAGTTTCTTGGGCCGGAACGTGCCAAACGACGCAGCCTGCGCGCTCTCACTGCCTGGTGGCAGCATGCCCACGTCTGCACTGGGCTGCAGGAAGACATGCAGCTCTCCATTGGCATGCGCCGTGACCACCAATGAGTGGTCTGCAAACACCTGGATTCCACGTACAGGGGGCATGGCCTCCCCTATGCGCAGCAGCGGGCTCAGTCGGGAGCTGCCTGGGTGCCAGAGCAGCAGCTGGCCATTCTCATGCCCGGTCAGCAGGCGCCAGTTGGTGCCTGAAGGCTGGCTGGTCAGGGGGCCGCGGGAGGTGGTGGCCAGGCTGCGCTCAGAGATAGCAGCACGAGGCACCTGCAGGCAGGTCGGGGTCAGGGTCAGTGCCAAAGTCTCTAGGGTGGGGTCAGGGTCAGGGTTAGGTCAGGGTCAGCGCCAGGGCCAGGGTTAGGGTCAGGGCCTCGGGGTCAGGGTGAGGTCAGGGCCAGGGTTGGGGTCAGGGCCTCAGGGGCAGGATTTCAGGGTAGCAGCCAGGAGCTTAAGTGTCATGGACCAGGCTTCAACAGCAGGCATGTCATGCCAGATCCATGGTGCAAGCATAGGAGAGAGACTGCCAGCCATGTGCTGCACAAGCTCAGCCAAGTACTGAGTACCAAGGTCACTGGTCAAAAAAGCTGTAGGCTATGGCAGCACTGGCCAGTGATAGGTGGGCAGTGTGCGGGTTGATTGAGGTCTGACAGGTCTTGGTGTTAGTGAAGGTGACGCTTTGTGATGAAGTGAAGGGCTGCTAAACAAGGAGCTGGCCCAATGCGTTCGGCATGTGTCAGTGAGCTGGGCACAATGTGTGTCCATCTTGCTATGTTGGGCCTGAGGGCCCTTGCACATGTGAGCGTGGGTTTGGCTGGGAGGACAGCTGACAGGCTGAGGCAGACATAGCCAGATACAGGTCAGGGGCAGCCAGGCAGGCAGGCAGGCAGACTGACTGCCAGCCAGGTTGCACCTGCTGGGGCCAGTTGAGGGCAGCCATCGCATGTACTGGTCCAAACTGCTTGCAGTCAAACACGTCAATGTCTGTGTATGTGGTGGCATCAAACATGGCCAGCCAGGGGTGACCACAGACAGAGCCACCGCCAATCCATGCCCTTCCATCACGCACAAAGATTGACCTGCAGCCATCACAGCCAAGGGGCCAGTCCTGAGTCCACACTCCAGCCACCACCCTGCCACAGCCCCTGGTGGTGCATCTAGCACGTTTGGACCCTAGCATCTGCAATGCACGCTGGGCTAAGGCATAGCAAGCAGAGGTTAGACTATCAGGCCAGTTCTGCTGACGAAGCCTGTGCGTCTCTGCTGACCAGCACTAGCGCTGCTCAGAATCCAGGCGAGGGTGAGGGTCCAGCCAAAGTCCCAACTTTGAGCCAGGGCCAGGGTCAGCATCGGGGTCTGAGTCAGGGATGAGGCAACAATCCTTGCCAGGGCCCTGCTGGCTCACCTGATGGGCCCCTCACTCATGGCCAGCCGTGCGGTCTGTGCCTCTGCCCGCGACTTGCTCTTTCCCACCCCAACCCCCGCGCTCGCTGCCGTCAGGCCCGCTTCCCTAGGCGAGCGTGGTGTGCCGCTGCCTGACGCACCCAGCCGCCCAAACAGCAGTGAACGAGTGCTCTCGGTGAGCTTGCTGAGCAGCGTCTGGGACAGGGATGCCACCACCTCGAGTTTGCCCTTGATGGCAGCGGTGCTGCTGCTGCTGTAGCCCGAGGCATCGCTGGAGGGGGGCAGGCCAGACGAGCTGAGAGGGGGAGGCTGGCTGTCCTGTGGCGGGGAGTAGCGCAGCACCTGCATGCAAGGGGCAGGCGTGAGGGGGGCAGCAGGGGTCAAGAGGAGAGCAGTGGGCCAAGGGGGAGAGCAGCAGTCATGGTGTGGTGCACCCCTAGCTTGGCACTTGCATAAGACACGGCTGCAGTCACCAGGAAGTAACACTGGGAGTAATGCAGTAGGTTGTGTGCAGTTAGCTGCTGCTCAACTGCCTGCCTCCTCCTCAATTACCTTCCCTTTGCACAGCCGGGCAGTGAGGTGCGTTGCGGTGCTGCCATGACATGCAGTCGTGTCACAGCAGGTGTGCGCTTTACTGAAAACACTGACCAGCACTGGCCCCCTGACGCTGGTTGCAGCACCTTGAACACGTATGACACCGAGCAGCTGCTCCCTACAGCTGGCGCTTCCAGAACAGCTACGCAGCAACTGGCACTGCTGTCCTGTGTTTGAATGTCTCGTGCTGGTATCTCATGCCCGTGTCTCTAAACCTTAGCACACACACCTTCATCCTGCCTGCCTCATCCCCCACCCACGCTTGGGCCAGGCCATCAAACGCAATGCAGCGCACTGGCGAGGTGAACGCCTTATCCTCAGCTAGGTACTCCCAGTAGCCTTGCTGCCGCACCCGCAGCAGGCCCTGTGAGCCAAAGGTAGCAGGCTGCCAGACTATGAACCGGTCATGGGGGAAGCAAAGTGCCTTATGACGAACAGGGAGGGAGGAGGGCAGTCAGGTAGGTGGGGAAGGATGCATGCAGGCAGGTCAGGAGCAAGGGTGCAAGAGCTGCAGAAGAAACAAGTTCAGTACAATGGCTCAAGCAAGCCCATGTCCTGCCAACAGGCAGCTTGCCGGCAAACCTACGCCCTGACCCATGCCACATGGCACAGCACCCAAGGGGTGGAGACTGACCATAGGATCACAAACACGGTGGTGACGTCACCCTGCTGCGTCCCAAGCTGTGCCCTGCCTGCCCAAGCCTGTACTGTACTGTAGCTACAGTACTGTACTGTAGCCTGTACTGTACTGTACTGTACTGTACTGTACTTGTACTGTAGCCTGCCTGCCCAAGCCTGTGCCCTGCCACCCGCTTCAGCCCTGCTCAGATAAATGCCTGCATTTGCAAGCATAACCTGCAGTGATGGGCCTTGCATGCATGGACCACCCGTGCCCACCCAGGCCCCCTGATCCCCCTGACCGCCCTGACCTCCCAAAGGCCCCCTGACCCCCCTGAGGCCCCCTGACCCCAACCCCTAATGCAGTACCCCCCTAGGGATAGCCGCCTGCGTGCGTCTCTTTCCAGCGAGTGCCGGTGGCAGTGGTGGTGCTCTCTTTGCAGCTGGCTGCCAGTGCTTGCCTTCTGGTGCCCTGTCCAGATGTTCCCCTGATGATCCACCGCCAGAGCAGTCACGGGGTGCGCCTCCTTGTCCACTGTGAACTCGGTGATGGAGCCGCCTGCCTCGTTCCACAGCTGCAGTGAGGAGCCTGCACACACCATCAGCACCAGACACCAGCAGTAGGGACCCGCAGACATCGCCATGTGCACCAGGGATGCAGCGCAGCGCTTGCTCAGTTTGTCAAAAGTGGGGCTTGGTGGGCAGCAGCTGAAAAGACAGGTGGGTGTGGGTTCAAAGGGCTGGCCGGGTGGCTGGGGGCCTGGTGGCTGACGAGCAGTCCAGATGCTGAGTCATAAACCCTGTTTTGCTGCAGCAGAAGCGGTAGAGCGGTAGACAAACAAGGGTTTGTAGACCTCCTGCCACGGCCTGGGGCTGGGGGCCTAGGCTGGATATGCACCAGTGTTGTTTTTGCGCTATACATAGCGTTCGCTATGAGATGCCGTGGTTCTGCTATCAAAGTTGGCGCTTGTCGAGCTGCACTATCTCGAATCGCGCAATAAAAAATGACCTTTGACCTGCAACTGTGCGGTTTACAGCTTATATTGAAGTGAGCTTTTTACCTGAGCGATGTGTTAAAGTAAGGTCAAGCTATAGATTCAAGGGTATGAAGCTATGCCATGTCACTTTGAGCTATAAATCATGCATTAGGGCGAAACAGAAAAGAATCTGATGTGCACCCACAGCTGCTGCCAGCTCAGTCCTGCCGGCTGCCATTAACTGAACTGTAGCTAGGCTCAGCGCAATAGGTGGTGATGGCAGTGGTGATGAGAACAATAGCTAGCTATGCTGACTATGGTTGTGGTGACAAGAGTGATAGTGAGACGAGTGGTGGTGATGATGCTATGATGCTGATATCAAGCATACATACCCCTCACACAGCACGGTGTGACCTACCTGAGGCCCACCACAGGTGGATGTAGTCATTGGTGAGGTGTAGGGGCACGTAGGCCAGCGCCTGCACCTTGTCCCCCTTCACCTTCAGCTGCGTGCCCACCGTCATCACACCCGCCCCGCCAGCCTGACCATGCAGCGCCACCTCCGCCCCACCCCGCCCTGTGCCAGCACTGCTGTTCCCTTCTTGCCGAGTGGCTGCCAGGGCACTTAGGCTAGCACCCTGGGAGTTCCTGTTCAAAGGTTTGCATCCCTGGCTGGGGGGAGTCACAGCTGGGGGTGTGCTCTGGATGGGAGCTGAGAATTGTGGGCAGGGCAGAGAGGTTGTGGGGGATGAGGAGCCCCGGGGTTGGGGACTGCTGGTGGTGCGGCTGTGGGGGTCCAGGCCGCTGTGGCCCGAGGCACTGCTGGCGAGGGAGTTGCAGGGCTGGGACAGGCGGCTGGAGGGCAGCAGCGCCTGCAGGCTGGCAATCACCTGCAGAACCCGGGAAAGGTGGCTAGGGCAGGGATGAGTAGGGCTGGGTAGGGTGGAGAAGGGCGGGGCAGGGAAAAGGTAGAGGAAAGGAGCAGAGGATGGGGTAAGGCAGCCAACAACGCACATGGGAGATGCACACATGACTGCACATGCTGGGCAGGCTGGGTGTGGGCGACCAAGCAGGCCGTGCCACGACAACAGCACCCATTGGTATAATGACACAGAGTGCCACGCTTAGCACACAATGCAGGTTTGCAAGGGACCCCAGGTTTGCAATGACCTTGTCAAACTTCTGGTGGATGGATTTACGCAGGACTAGAGTAGCCATCTTGGTAATGGTGCTGAAACTGCCGTACACTTCCACCTGACATGCACGATGGACACAAAGCAGCAGGAACAATAGATAGTTACCCAGGCAGACGGGCATATAGGCAAGGAGGGCGGTAAAGGTGACATGAATGTGTGGCGGTTGCAGGTGCTTGACCGTGATTGGTGCAAGGTGGCTGGTCGCCAACTCTGAGCTCATTGGATCATCAGACCAGCAGCCCTGCTCCCATAAGGGGCAGCATGATGCGTCCAGAGCCCACAGCATATGGCCAATGTTGGAGTGCTCAGTGGCTGCAGCTAGTGGTGGCAGCATGTCAGCTGACTTGGCTGGTGGCCTGCTCCTTATGGTAATCATTCAGCTGACACTCCTCAGGGCACTGGGGCTGACCAGGAGGCTGGCTGAGTGTGATGCTGGTCTTCGGCTCATGCGTGCTCTGTAGGTAGCTGTCCCATGCTCTGGCTCATAAAGGCCTCCGCTGGTAAGCAAGCATGCAGTGCACCCTTTGCTTGCACTGTGCATGGGCTGTCACATCAGTGGCCCACTGCCCAAAGCCAGACTTGCACTACACCCGCTTTCCCTGCGTGTCGCACCAAGGTGACAGCTCGCGCCACAATAGCCTTCAGCTCTGATGCCACCACAATGAGCTCGTCCCCCTGGTTCCCAGACACTGCCTGCCAAGGACAAAGCTTGCGCCACATTGATGTCTGGTGTGTCACATATGTGGGAGTGACCAGAAGACACCACAGCCTGCTCGTGCTCTTTGAGCCATGCATCTGGGCAGAGTAGTACTGCACCGCTGCAGATTCCTTGTGGCAGCTACCTTCCGTGCTCAAAGATGCCGAAAGCCATGCCACCGCTGCTGCAGTTGCTGCAGATTTAGCACAAGAAGCTGCACTGCGGCTGTGACTGATTGTGCGGACAGTGACTGACTGCAAAAGGCTATGACTAATCAGCATTGTGCCATGACAGGCAGGCATGGCAAAATCCCTTTGAGCTGTGGTCAGGCAAGCAAAACATTGGTATAGTTGCATGGACGCTATGGATCCGCCTGCTTCACCTGCTCAAGCCGGCCAAGAGTCCGATGAGCTTCTTCAAGCAGCTTAGACGATTTTTCCCGATAACTCTGAGCTTTCTCACATTTCTGCTCCAGCTTTTTAATCGTGCTTCTTGCTTCTGCCACCTCCCGCTGGAGATAGTTGCTGCACCCTGCAAATAAGTATGCACTGCCCATGCGCATTCCATGTACTCTTCTAACAATGTGCACTGTGAACTGTCTCAAGATCCCACCTCGAACGCTGTCCATGTCTTGCTGAGAGAAAAGATCACTAGCCTTCCGCACTTTCTGCACACCCTCCTTCAAGAAATGAGAGGCACGCTGCAACATCCCTGAACCATGCACCAGGGAAAAGCTCTCATGCTGGTCTTTTGGTTGTGCAAGCTAGCAGTACTGGCTGAGCACCATCGCACCGGGTGACTCGCCGTTGCTGCCATTGAATGCCTGCGATAGGCAACCCACGAGGTGGGATGCAAGCGGCAAGCAGCTGCAGGGTTGCAGTTTGACAGCGCACCTGTTCCGGCGAGCTCCTGTTCCCAGAAGCGTCCTCCTCGGAGCTCATCGTTGCGTTATTGTGAACAGGAAGGGCTGAGGGCGACAGGCTCGAGGCCTTGCTGCACCATTTAGGAAAGTCCTACCAGCCCTGTCGTTTTTGTAGGCGTGGGCGGGGACCTTCAATGGTGCCCCGGCGTGGTAAGCCACCACTCACGCCGCAGCATACTTGCTAGCGGCGATGAATGCAAGTTAGTTCCTACAAGTTTTCACTGCGATGTTGCAGGTTTTGTCATACTTCATGTGAATGCATGCATCTGCAAGCGGGTACAGCCGGTTGTGGCACAACTCTGGAGCACGATGAGCGCATACTGTGACACGTCTGTAGCCATCAGCACAGCTCCAGCGGGTGCCATCTGATCTCCCCAATGCGCTGCATGTTCAGCGCTGCATTGCAGTCGCTGTCCAGCCACCTGCCTGGCTGTGGTGCTGGCTTGGCTTTGGCAGCCTTGCCCTTGGCCTCAACTGCCTGTTCAACCTTAGTGCGCTTGCTGCGCTTGGCTGGCGGGGGAGTGCTGGGCCCTGGCTCGGGGGCTGCTGCCGGTGTGGCTTCCTGGCTGCTGCGTGGGGCCTGTGGGGGCTTGGGGGGGGCCACTACGGAGCACCACATCAGGCCCCGCACTGGCTGGCCACGCTGCTAGCTCCAGGCTGGACGCAATAGGCGGAGGTCCACCTGCCCTGCTGTGGGCTTCCAGCCTGCAGGCCTGGTGGGCAGCTCATGGTCCAACTCCTCCTCACAGGGCTGATTGCTGAGGTGGGTCTGGCAGTCAGGCCGCCCCAACATGGGGTTGGTAATATGCATGCAATTACTCTCTCAATTCTGCACCGTTTTCGATACCGTTCATCACATTGGCAGCTGCAAGATAGTCCGCGTTATCTGACCTTCAGCGCAAGCCATTGGAGTCTTTGCTTGCGTACTGCCACATGTGCCCGCGAACAAATCTCATCGGCGAGACGGGTCTCCTTGGCACGGTGAGCCACATCGCTGTGACCCCATCTACCTAGCGTAGTGAGCTGGTTGTGCACAAATGGAATGTCCGGCCAACACCCATCGCGATGCCTGCCGGGCGTGCAGGGCACCTAGACGGGGTGATTGAAGCATATGTTCATACTCCCTTCCGTCGAATACACCATTTGGGTCGGCGCACACTAAGGTATCACCGGGTTACACCCCCCCCTCCTCCACTATGTCCTTCACTGTGTTGCACCCGCTGCACCCACACGAAAATGGCTATGAAATGTTTGTTCTTGACCCATTGGCGCTTTTGTTAAAACAAATCGCACGTTAAACAGCTCAGGCCTCCATCTGTTTGACAGCTTTGAAGTTACATCATGTTCTCCAAGCAGAATCAGGGCCACGGGGCTGTGGGGTGGCAGTTGAGCTATGAAACTTTGCACGCAGGTGGATGGCATGTAGGGGAGCGTAACTCTTAGAGGAGCCCAGTCCAAATTCGGTCATGGTGTGGAGTTGTGTGATTGACTGCATGGCCCTGGCCCTGAGATCGGCTAAGGGAGTTGGGGGTCACCGACCAAAGTGAGCTTTTGGCTTAGCTGAGTATGAGCGTTTGTAGCAATGTCGTAAATAAGATTAACCTAGTAAGTAGCATGCTGTAAGTCCAACTGGTCGAGCTGTGGCATTGCCCTCTAGGTATGGGTGGGAGGTGGGCTCATTGCCACATTGCCGCAACCGTTCTCCGATCCGACTGCTGCCGCCGACGCGCATGCTCATGTTGAGCAGCCTAAGCGACGCGGGCGGTCGCAGCGATGACTGCATGCTCCGCAACGGCTCAAATTTGAATCACTAACTTTGATGCTTTGTTGTGCACGGCCTACTGACTGGATAATTCCATAAAGTGGGTGAAAGGTAGCTGGCTGGGTTGGCTACATTGTGAATTGTCTAGCATAATATTTGGCGCAGGGAGTGCAGAGTTACAGCCGTCCTACTACCAGGGGTAGGTTTTCTGTTAGTTGGGGTCCCCCGACTGGCAGGCTGAAGTCTAGCTCGCCTAGCACTATCTTGGGAAAATGCCCCTGGTCACCCTCGCCGTTGGCCGCACAGCCCGGCTGAACCCCCCCTCCACAACCCCAACAGCATTGGCCCACCACTTGATGAAGCGTGTGGAGCATGAGTAGCGTGTGGAGTGCTTGCTGCCCATGGTCATACGCTTGTTCATCTCTGCCACAACTGCGTCAACTTGAGCTGGGCTAAGATCAGGCAAGGCTGCCTTCAAAGTGCCTTGATGACCTGGTGCCGCTGACCAGCCTGCCCCTCGTCATCATGAGCTTGCTGCCCACTCCCACTGGCACCTGCAGACACGGGAAAGCATGATGGAAAGATGTACGGAGTCGCATTGTCGCACGGTGCACACTGCGTCGCGGCGTCATTTAGCTTCGGGGGACCTAGCCTTTCGTCAAGCTTTGCGGCCTAACGGCTGCGGAGTGTGCTGATGAGACGGGGCGCTTACGTCTCTTATTCGGCGACATCTCAGGGACTCGGCAACACTATCCACGCGGAGTGGCCGTGCTGGGGCGTGTATCAGGGCGCCATCCCACCGGAGTGCCGGCAACCGGAGTGAGGCGGCAGTGAGACGGAATTGAGGTCAACATGAGAATATACAGTAAGCCCGAGCTGTGCAGTGTGCGCGAGACAACATCTCACTGAACTGCAAGGTCTCCCTCAGGCCGACAACCTCATCCAGAAATCAATTACCGTACTCTCTCTTTTGATTCGCGTCCGCGAAACGTTTTTTGGCCTCGCGAAAGCGCGAACAAGTAAACAGTGTAGTAGTGGTCAAACAATTGTTTGACCTGCGTAAATGGTGTTGTGAGTGGTCCGTGGCAGTGCCGACGACGCAACCTACAACTTGCCACGCCAGGTCGACCAACACGATAAAATGCTCCATGGCTGAAATGCTCCGTGGCTGATGGTGGCCGATGGTATGCCAGGAAAAGAGCCGTGCCAACGGCCAAGCCTTTCACCAAGCCAGCTGCAGCAACGAGATGGTCCACCCATGCACAACCGTGGCATGCCATTGGGCTCTAAGAACAAGTATGAGCGAGCACCAACAGCGCAAGCCACGCCCACTCCCACACGCAAGCACCAGCAACAGCAGCGCCAGCACCAGCACTGGCAATAGTAGTAGCAACGATAGCAGTGCCGGCAGCAAGGGGTGGGTAGTAGGCAACACTCAGGCAAATTAGTAACAGCATTTTTGAGATTCAGAGCCTCGGACTTGGTACATAGTCAAATGAATGCATTGTAAGATTGGGGGTTGAAACTAAAATTCGTGATTTTGCGCGGTTGGTGAGATACGGCCATGCTACAGTACTGTAGGTGTCTACAGTACTGTCGGGGTACCTCGCGAGTACACGAACAGAGCCTCGGACTTGGTACATAGTCTAAAGAAGGCATTGTAAGATCGGGGGTTGAAACTAAAATTCGTGATTTTGCGCGGTTGGTGAGATACGGCCATGCTACAGTACTGTAGGTGTCTACAGTACTGTCGGGGTACATCGCGAGAGACCACTTACAGTACTGTAGACATCTACAGTACTGTAGACATCTACAGTACTGTAGACATCTACAGTACTGTAGGTACCTCGAGGTACCTCGAGAGACCACTTACAGTACTGTAGATGTCTACAGTACTGTAGACCTCTACAGTACTGTAGACACCTACAGTACTGTAGACATCTACAGTACTGTAGACATCTACAGTACTGTAGACATCTACAGTACTGTAGGTACCTCGAGGTACCTCGAGGGACCACTTACAGTACTGTAGACATCTACAGTACTGTAGACCTCTACAGTACTGTAGACCTCTACAGTACTGTAGACATCTACAGTACTGTAGACAATTACAGTACTGTAGACATCTACAGTACTGTAGGTACCTCGAGGTACCTCGAGAGACCATTTACAGTACTGTAGACATCTACAGTACTGTAGACATCTACAGTACTGTAGACCTCTACAGTACTGTAGATGTCTACAGTACTGTAGACATCTACAGTACTGTAGACATCTACAGTACTTCGAGGTACCTCGAGGTACCTCGAGAGACCATTTACAGTACTGTAGACATCTACAGTACTGTAGACATCTACAGTACTGTAGACCTCTACAGTACTGTAGATGTCTACAGTACTGTAGACATCTACAGTACTGTAGACATCTACAGTACTTCGAGGTACCTCGAGGTACCTCGAGAGACCATTTACAGTACTGTAGACATCTACAGTACTGTAGACATCTACAGTACTGTAGACCTCTACAGTACTGTAGATGTCTACAGTACTGTAGACATCTACAGTACTGTAGACATCTACAGTACTTTGAGGTACCTCGAGGTACCTCGAGAGACCATTTACAGTACTGTAGACATCTACAGTACTGTAGACCTCTACAGTACTGTAGACATCTACAGTACTGTAGACATCTACAGTACTGTAGACATCTACAGTACCTCGAGGTACCTCGAGGTACCTCGAGAGACCACTTACAGTACTGTAGCCTTTAAGCACTTAGAAAAATTCTGAACATCTCACTTGCATTCAGGCATCCGTCCAACACTTAGTCGCAGCATCGTGTAGCCGGTATTGCAGCGATGGCATCGCACGAGGTTACCCATACTCGCAGCCGCATCTAGCCCATACTCGCAGCCACATACTCGGCAATCAACCTCGCGGCCACACAGCTGGTCCACAGATGGCATCGCACGAGGTTACCCATACTCGCAGCCACATCCAGCCCATACTCGCAGCCACATACTCGGCAATCAACCTCGCGGCCACACAGCTGGTCCAGCAGCGCAGAAGCATACCTGTGAGGCAGCTCGGTGCGAGGATCTCACCTCGCAGCCAGCCTCGCAGCCAGTTTTGCAGCCAGCCTCGCAGCCAGCCTCGCAGCCAGTTTCGCAGCCAGCCTCGCAGCCAGCCTCGCAGCCAGCATCGCAGCTAGCCTCGCGGCCAGTTTCCTCGCAACGATTCTCCGCAATTATCGCAAGCATTGATGCACCAACGCAAGGCAGGTGCAACGTGTTGTGAGCAGCGAAGAGGCCAGACGGACCATGGTAAGAGCTTAGGACCAAGGTAAGAGCTTAGAAGGAGCTAGCATTGCGCAGCATAGCCCTTAGTATCCAGCCTAACCGCTACCACACCTGGTTGCTGCAGGCCTTACAATCACGCCTAGTACCTCCCTGTTCACCACCCCCTCCCAGTCCCCCTCACCACCACCACCACCACCACCACCACCATTTCATCACCTCCCACAACGTTCCCACTGTTGCCTCCCTTGTGTTGCAGCCCAGCCCAGCCCAGCCCAGCCCAGCCCAGCCCAGCCCAGCCCAGCCCAGCCCAGCCCAGCCCAGCCCAGCCCAGCCCAGCCCAGCCCAGCCCAGCCCAGCCCAGCCCAGCCCAGCCCAGCCCAGCCCAGCCCAGCCCAGCCCAGCCCAGCCCAGCCCAGCCCAGCCCAGCCCAGCCCAGCCCAGCCCAGCCCAGCCCAGCCCAGCCCAGCCCAGCCC
The DNA here is from genome assembly GCA_030144725.1 of Haematococcus lacustris. Taxonomy (NCBI): domain Eukaryota; kingdom Viridiplantae; phylum Chlorophyta; class Chlorophyceae; order Chlamydomonadales; family Haematococcaceae; genus Haematococcus; species Haematococcus lacustris. Next base: position 3,216,483 of record JASKMD010000031.1, read on the forward strand.
AGCCCAGCCCAGCCCAGCCCAGCCCAGCCCAGCCCAGCCCAGCCCAGCCCAGCCCAGCCCAACCCAACCCTACTCTCCCACCCTGCACTTCCTACTGAGGTGAGGACAAAGGAAGGTGGGTTGTAATGGAGGGCTGCTACACCTGCCCCTCCATCTGCCAGCTCTACATCTCCCTACTCTAATGGTGAGTGCATCTAGTACCCATGTCCAATGTTTGCTTCGTTACACAAATCGTCACATCATTGCCGCAGGTCTTGTGCGCCTACACGTGAGACTATCAATGCGCTCCCCACTTCTCTCGCCCTCCCCATGGACCTCCCCTTCCCTTCCCCCTCTTCCTCCCCGTCACCTCTCCCCTGACATCCCAGCAGCCAGGAGAAAGCCCACCCCACCCACCCTCTTCCCACCCCTCCCTTCCCCCTCTCCCTCCCTCTCCCCTCCCATACTTGTCAAGCCTACCCTTCCCCTCTCCCACCCTTCGATTGACGTGGCATCGCAACCCCCACCTCACCCCACCTTCCCTTCCCTAAACCCTACACTCCCCACCGCAGTCCCACCCCACTGGCGCATGGGATATGTTGCCTGGTGTGAGCAGGTAGGAGGCCAGGAGGACCACAAAGGTAAGGCCACGGTGATAGCTAACACAGTGCCCAGCCTGGTCACCCTACCGCGCGTGCACGCCCCTTGGTTGCAGGTCTGATGGGTCACCTCCCCTCCACTTTCCCTATACAACCACCCCCTCCCAATTCATCCTCCCCCGCCCCCGCCCCCGCCCCCGCCCCCGCCCCCGCCCCCGCCCCCGCCCCCGCCCCCGCTCCCTCCCCCGCCCCCACCCCCACCCATGCCCCCACCCACCCCAACCCATGCCCCCAACCCATGCCCCCACCCACCCCAACCCATGCCCCCAACCCAACCCACCCCCGCCCAGCCCAACCCGGTTGAGCCTCCCGCCTCCCCACCTCCCGCCTCCCTGCCTCCCGCCTCCCCGTCTCCCGCCTCCCTGCCTCCCACCTCCCGCCTTCCACATCTACCTCCCCTCCCCGCCTTCACTCTTCCACTCCCCCCCCCCTTCACTCAGCAGCCAAAAGGTAGGTAAGTGCTACAGTGCCCCTACTATATCTGCTGCTGCTGCCACTGCTGCTGCTGCTGCTGCCACTGCTGCTGCTGCTGCTGCCCCTACTGCTGCTGCTGCTACCCCCCTACTGCTGCTGCTGCTGCCCCCCCTACTGCTGCTGCTGCCCCCCCTACTGCTGCTGCTGCTGCCACTGCTGCTGCTGCTGCTGCTGCCCCTGCTGCTGCTGCCACCCATGCTGCTGCTGCTGCCCCTGCTGCTGCTGCTACCCCCCTACTGCTGCTGCTGCTGCTGCTGCTGCTGCTGCTGCCTGCTGCTGCTGCTGCTGCCACCCATGCTGCTGCTGCTGCTGCTGCTGCCACTGCTGCTGCTGCTGCTGCTGCTGCCCCTGCTGCTGCTGCTGCTACCCCCCTACTGCTGCTGCTGCTACCCCCCCTACTGCTGCTGCTGCTACCCCCCCTACTGCTGCTGCTGCTGCCCCCCCTACTGCTGCTGCTGCTGCTGCCACTGCTGCTGCTGCTGCTGCCCCCCCTACTGCTGCTGCTGCTGCCACTGCTGCTGCTGCTGCTGCCACTGCTGCTGCTGCTGCTGCTACCCCCCTACTGCTGCTGCTGCTGCTGCTGCCCCCCCTACTGCTGCTGCTGCTGCCCCCCCTACTGCTGCTGCTGCTGCCCCCCCCCCTGCTGCTGCTGCCCCCCCCCCCTGCTGCTGCTGCCCCCCCCCCTGCTGCTGCTGCCACCCATGCTGCTGCTGCCTACAGTACTGTAGGTGTCTACAGTACTGTAGGTGTCTACAGTACTGTAGGTGTCTACAGTACTGTAGATGTCTACAGTACTGTAGGGGTCTACAGTACTGTAGGTGTCTACAGTACTGTAGGTGTCTACAGTACTGTAGGTGTCTACAGTACTGTAGGTGTCTACAGTACTGTAGGTGTCTACAGTACTGTAGGGGTCTACAGTACTGTAGGTGTCTACAGTACTGTGGGTGTCTACAGTACTGTGGGTGTCTACAGTACTGTAGATGTCTACAGTACTGTAGGGGTCTACAGTACTGTAGATGTCTACAGTACTGTAGGTGTCTACAGTACTGTAGGGGTCTACAGTACTGTAGGGGTCTACAGTACTGTAGATGTCTACAGTACTGTAGGTGCCTTCCCCCCATGCATCCTTAACCCCCATGCCCCCTTCGCCCCCATGCAGGAACATCTCAATGTAGCCCAAGCTCGTTTGCTATCCCGACAGTGCTATGCAAATGCGCTGACAACAAAGCGTGCCTATGTTGCCCAGCCCAGCCCAGCCCTGCCCAGCCCTACTCAGCCTCTAGGATTCGTTACCGACCCTGAGCCTAGCCCTTGTGTTAGGAACACAAGTGGTGATGTAATGATGTAGGCTAAGAGTCATGATGTAATGATGTGAGGATATATGTAATGATGGATGGTTGATGGCCAACCGCAAACAACTTTTGGGGCAATCTCTGCCGCACTCGATATTACACGGGAGGGTGCGGTGCAGGAGGTTGTTGTGATTGCGGGGCATCATCAACATCCACAGCGGTGCGGGAGCTTGCAAGCCGAGCTACCCAGTACAACCGACAGAACGGACCTAGCTTGCGATAGAGACGGGCCCCGGCCTTAGACCTTACACGTATGTATGTAGCTCCCTATGGCGACCTTATTGCGTGGACACAACTTTCGGCACAAATATCTATATCGAGCTTGCGGGCCTACGCTTCGACGCCTCTCACTATTTATAGCACGCAGAAGCTGACGGTGCAATCGCGGTAGCAAATGGTGGTTTGAATGTGGAGAACAACATGATACCCTATTTACAAGAGACCTTGTCAAATCTGACCTACAGTACTGTAGACCTCTACAGTACTGTAGACATCTACAGTACTGTAGACATCTACAGTACTGTAGATGTCTACAGTACTGTAGGTACCTACACTCCAACTGCTCACATACTCAAAATTTCAACAAGCGTCAAGTGGCGTTGGAGTCGCAAGGACAATCCGAGGCGAACCGCATCAAAAAACTACCCCCCTAGGATGACGAATATCCGCACTAATTTGCCTGTGTGAAGTTATCAGCCGGGTTGGCCGCACCAAGTCAGCTGTGGGGATGGTTTGCCAGGCCAACAAAACTCATTCAACAAGGAACAACATGTCGGCCTGTGGGTAATCTCACTCCGCTACTAAGTTGTAGCATCCTCGGTCGCACCCTTGATGACTGCAGCCCCCACGTAGATGGCACTTTCCCGGGACAGACCACTGGGCACCTCATCAAAACTAACAGCTTAATTGCTTGAAGGCTGACAGCCTGGCGAAACAAACCTATCCTAACCAGCCCTAGAGGTCGCCAGAAGCTCTTGGGCTGGGGCTTTGAGAGCATTGACGCTCTCTGTGGACACGGAATTTAATTAATCGCCCCGGCCGGCGATACCTGCGGGCACATTGGGCACGGGGACATTAGGTGCTTAGTGGGCGGTGTGCGGGGCAACAAGTGCGGGGCAACAAGTGCTATGTACGGGGCAACAAGTGCGGGGCAACAAGTGCTATGTGCGGGGCAACAAGTGCTATGTACGGGGCGACAAGTGCGGGGCAAGTGGAGTGCGGCTGCAAACTGAGGCTTTTATACTGTCCGTTGTCACACAGTGCGCTGTCCGTCCTTTGACAGCAGTTACATTGACTGACGCGTCCTTAGCTGCTGGTTGGCTCCAGACCTGCAGTGAGACCCGCAGCGGAGACCTCAGCTATTGTGTAGAGGTGGCATGAAAAGGGATGGTTTGCCAGGCCGGGGCAGCAGCCGGGGTGGCTGGTTGCACCAGGTCAGCTGCTGGGGTGGCTCGGCCAAGGCTGCGGCATGGGTGACTGCTAGGGCACACAGGTTTGAGTGTTCAGAGGAGGATGAACAGATCTGCCGGCACTGCAAGTGGCCACAGTAGTACCATGACTTCATGGGGGAGGTTCAGTGCCTTATGCGAAGTCCAGACGGTGACTTGGTGCACAGTTACAGTGCCCTTGCACAGTGACTGTGACTTGGTGACCGGGTGGCTTGACATGGTGACCTGTGCAAACAGTGTTTCCACCACGGAGGATTGACATGTTATGCAAGGAAAAAATGCAAGGATGTTGTCAAAGTTGTGTTTTGCTTCGGGAAAAATCAAGCAATATTTTGGGTCGGGAAAGAGTATTTGATATTATTTCTCAGGGCCTCGCGAACCAAAAGAGATAGTACGGTAGATTGCCCGTTACAAAGGAAATGTGTGTGAGCGAGGGCATGCATAGGGTAGCGCTCGAGTTAGGGACGCAGTCCAGGCCTAGTGTAGGGGATCAGGGATTAGGGCTGATCCCCGTGTTTGGATAAGAGTGAGGATAAGGTTGAGTCAGCTACTTAGGTTGTATTCTGGGCTTTCCTCGGGACTCGAGTAGTGCCTCCGAGTCCCGTTACACCTAGGTTAGGTACACAATATCACCGGTGAAGTGTAGGGGAAGTGTAGGGGCTCCCCAGAAACGCTCTTGAAACCAATGGTGCAACAACTCCAACCGACACCTGGCTAAATTGGTGGGTGTCAAAGCAAGCATCTCCATTGTGCGCGTTCACACCCTCACACACCCTCACATCGCCTTACATGCCCATCTTGCGCAACGCCCTGTCTTTCCTGTGGTGGTTTGCCACTGCCGCCTTGTTCTGCTCCTTGCGAGCATAGTTGGCGCCAGAGGCGCCCTCCTCCCCCCCTTGGCTTCCCCGCCCCCCACCTCTCCCTCCCCTCCCTCCCCTCGCCCCCCTTCCCCCTCCCCCAGGCGCTCTGCTGTCAGCACCAGCGCCGCCAGCATCACCATCCTCTTCATCAGCAGGGGGCTGCCACCGTGTAGAAGGCTTGGTGCCTTTGTTGCCCCCCGGCCCTAGCCCATGGATTGCCTGCAGGCCATGGCAGCACACTTTGCAGCAGCTCAGCACAGCCACAGCTCAGCACAAGCACACACACATATATGATACACATGTAAATATGTGTGTATTACTGTATATCATATCATATCAGAATGGCAGCACATACAGTCATGGGGTACAGGGTTCCTGGACATGACAGCTGCAGAGGGAGAGGACGGCGGCGACACATTGCAGCAGTCCGAGGCACAGCTGAGGCGCAGGAGGAGGCGAAGAAGATGAAGAAGAAGAAGACCACTGTATGTGGCACCATGCAGGTACCACTGCCCCTCTCTATTTGGTCGATGTCACAGCCAGGAGCGTGTCTGTGCAGAACGGGTGAGATGGGTATTGCCCACCCCCTGCCCCTCCACCCTGCACAGCGTACATACATGCCACCGCATCTTGAGCCCCACATGCAGCCCTGCCAGACCCCCACGCACCATGGCTGCCTGCCTGGACTCCTGCAGAGCGGCGTCCAGCTGCTGCTCCCCCTGAACCTCCAGGGCACCCTCCTTGGGGTAGTTGTATACGCGGCCGTCTAGCACCCACCGCCTGCTGCCAGGCTCCCAGCCCTGACCACGCCCCCGGCCTTGGCCCCGGCCCTGTCCTTGACTCTGGCCCTGGCCCTGGCCCTGGCCCTGGCCCTGGCCCCGGCCCTGACCCTGCCCCTGGCCCTGCCCCTGGTTTTCACCGCTGGCAGGGAGGCCAAGGGGAGCCCGATGTGGACGTGGAGCTTGCCCCTGCCCCTGCCCCTGCCTTCCTGCTGCCCCCCCTGCCTCTCCCCTTGCTGCCGCCTCTACTGCCAGGCCCCTGCCCACCCCTCTGCCTTCGTCCTGCCCGCCTGCACTGCCTGCACCTCCCCTGTGGCTGTACGCCGCGCTGCTGTGCTGGCTGGTGGAGGGTGCAGGTGCAGGCGAGGCAGAGGAGGAGGAGGAGGGGCGGGGGGAGGGGGCGCTGCCTTGGTGGCCACGCACGTCTTGGGAGGCTGGGGGAGGGAGGGCAGGGGGGGGCTGGTGGCCGCCAGGCAGGGCTGTGGGAGCTCGGCCTGGGTAGAGCAAGGGCAGGGCCTCTGATGCTCACTCCCACACACCAGTGCAATGGCACAAAGGGGTTGTCAAAACATAAAAATGCACATGGGGCGATCAAAGCGCTATTTGCAATGTGCATGGTTACACATGGACGAAACACTACCACCCTCGGCTGTCAAGTTCCCTCCCCTCATCCCTCTGGGGCGCATGCATACCTTTAGCTGTCTGGCCGCCAGCACCTTCCGCCTGCCTGCCTGCCTGCCTGCTGCTGCCTGCCCCTGCTGGCTGGCTGTGTAGGGGTGCGCGAGCAGCAGGTGCAGCAGCAGGGGGAGCAGCAGCCGCCCAGTCGCCTTCTGGCTCATCCTCATACAGGCTTGTGCCTACAGCAGCAGTGCAAGCAGCACCACCCATGGCAGTACACCCCCCACATAGCAGTACACACACCCCCATGGCAGTACACCTCACCACGCATGGCAGTACACCACGCATGGTAGCAAGCGCAACAACGGCCAACACACGGCAGGAGGGGGTCCAGCAGGGATGGCAGGGGTGGCAGGGGTGGCAGCATGGTGATAGTGGTGCTACCTCCACTGCCTTTGCTGCCTCTGTTACTGCTGCTTCCCTTGTCATCGTGACTGCCTTCCTTCTGCTGCTCATTGGTAGCTCTGGACAGCCACCAGCCCTGCCCCCCTGCTCAGGGCGAAGGCAGATAGCTGCTGCCACCCTACGCACTACATTCTTCCCTGCCCTACCAAAGCAGCCCGGCAGCCTGCCTGGCAGACCAGCTGACGCGCCACCAACCTGACACAGCGCCTGGCTGGGCAGTGATGCCTGCAGCAGGCCCCTGGCCTTGGGGGCGGGGTGGGCCGCGCTGGGGTGGGGCAGCAGGGCGTGCGGGCCCACCGGTCAGCCCCATGGCACCACCCACGCCCCGCCGCCGACCCGCCCCCAGCGCCTCCACCTCGCAGTCAGCACCAGCATCAGCACCTGGGGCCACACAACACCACACCAGGCGGCCGACACTGACAGCAGGCTAGGCCCACGGCACCAGCTGCCCCTGCCCCTGCCCCTGCCCCTGCCCCTGCCCCTGCCCCTGCCCCTGCCCCTGCCCCTGCCCCTGCCTGCAGCAGGCATGCCCCCCACACAGCGCCCGCACCTGCCCCAGCATCAGCATCATCAAACGAGTCATCATACTCGTCATCGTACTCAGCCCACTGCATCTCATCCGCCAGGGCGCGTGTGGCGGCCTTCACCTCCTCATCCACACGGCCTAGCACACGCGCCACTCCCCGATGCACCTGGAAGCAGTCGAAGGGAACGGTTGGCGCACGGTTCACCAGCCTAACTCTCCACCCCAGCCCACACAGCTGTGTCTGGCTAGGCATACGCCTGGGTGGCAGGGCTGCATGCGCCCCATGTTCTCATGTGACAAGGCCGCATGTGACCTCATAAGCCCCGGGAAGGCTTCCAAGTCCCATACCCAGTCAGCCATGGAGCTCACTGCCCTCCAGCCTTCTAGCCTCTTTCTCCTCCCACTCTGCCTCTGCACTGGACTGTTACTACGAGCTAAGCCAGCCAGCCTGGTCAGTCAGCTACTTCAGTGCCCTTCAGCCGTGAGGGTTGCTGTCCATGGGGCTGGGAGAGAGTGCCCTCCAGCCTTGAGGGTTGCGGGCACCAGCCATGTGCAGGTCAGCCTTGGCCAGTGCCACCTCCCAGCCTCTCCTGACCCGCACCCGCCTCGACCCACCAGGTGGCTACTCCTCTGCCGTGAAAACAGCCGTTCTGCTCCTTCACCTACCAAGGGGCTTCAGCCATGCTCGTCAGCCTAACACACCTGGTCTGAACCTCACCCTGTCACACAGCTGGCCACCACACAGCCAGGTGTCACCTGCCCTGCTCTGTACCCACCTGCGCTAGTGAACAAGGAAGGGACACCTAGCCCCTGGTTGAGTCGCCCTAGTCTGGCCCGGGCTCCACCTTTCCAACCCCTTCAGACACACCACCCTGAACACCCTGAACACCCTTGCTCGCCACTAGCCACCCACTATCCCTGGGATCCAAGACACACACCACTCTGACTACAGTGGCACCTGACACCCTGACCCTGACCCCTAGCACCCTGACCACACACTGGCCTGACCCCTCCCCCTCTCCCCCTCCACGCCACGCCACACATCACCCCATCCCACACATCACACCACACCACACCAGCCACCTGTCTCCCAGGTGACGATGGTTATGACGATGATGATGGTCATGATGGTGGTGGTGATGGTGATGATGGTGGTGGTGGTGGTCTGCATCCCTTGTCCTGGCCCTGGCCTTACTTGTGGCTTGCGGGCATTACTGGGGCCTTGGGGCAGCAGCGCAGCGGACCGGGCCGCTGCTGCGCTGGCCTGGGAGCGGGCAAGGGCTGCTGCGTCGCCTGCCAGCCCTACCCATGACATGCCACTGCTGCTGCCGCTGCCGCTGGGGCCAGCCCCCCCTGCAGCTGTCCCAGCCACGGTGGTTGGGGTGGTTGAGGTGGTTGTTTGGCTCGGGGCCCATGCCTGCAAGCGCCTGTCCAGCTTGCTCAGCTCCGGCCCCAAGGCATCTTCCAGCAGCATGTGGACTACCTTCTCTGCGTTGTAGCCGTGGGCATGCAAGCACGCATGGAGAAATCCGTCCCCCAGATCCTTCCCCATGACCTCCTTGATCTGCGCCACCAACTGCTTGAGCTGGGCACCCCCCACCCCACCTCCCCCCTGACCCAGGCCTGACCCAGACGCCTGGCTGTTGCTGCTCGACCCAGCCCCTTGCCCGCCGCCGTTTGCCTGCCCACCCTGCTGCAGGCCGTTGCTGCTGCTGGCGTGGGAGTCTGGTGCTGGTGGGAGGGAGAGGGAGGCGGCAGAGGCTTCCAGGCCGGGGCGCTCCTGGCTTGAGCCCATGAGGGCCAGCAGGTAGTCCAGCTGGGTGTCATCTAACTCTATCACACCCTGCATCAAGGTGCCTCATGTGCCACACATCACACCATCTGCACAAATCTCATCACCATGCAGCAACCATGCGACTGCTGATCTGCTGTGTGTGTGATGACCGTGTGATGCTTGCACATGCTTGCAGGTCTTTTGCACACATACCATGCAGCCATGCAGGTGCAGTCCATGCAGGCAGCATGGACTGCACATGGGTGCGAGGCAGCAGCTGCCGCTGTGACCCTGTGACGCACCTGCTGCAGGGCGGCCACTACCAGCACATCCAGCCCATACTGCGCAGTGAGCTGGTGCAGCAGCTGCCCGTCCTGCCCCTCACTGCCGAGGAGACCCTGGGCAGCTGCCTCCCCTCCCGGGAGGTGCAGGGCAGGCTGGGCAGCAGCCATGCAGCAGGCCATGAGGAGGTTGCCACGCTGCTCAGCCTCCTGCACAGGAGGCAGGGAGCATGTGCAGCTGTATGACCACACCTTTTGAGTGGGGCTGTGCAAACAGTTGAAGTATGGCTGAAAAAAAGGCAGAGGGTGAGGGTGAGGGTGAGTAGCGGAGGGGAGGGCAGGGCAGGAGAGCACAGCAAGGGTGTTGGGTGAGAGGCCTGTCTCAGATAAGATGACTCCTAGGATCAGGGTGACGAATGTGAGCATGGGCATGCGGCTGCTGTTATGCCTGCCTGCCTCCATGCGCACAGGAAGTCAGAAGCCTGTCGCCAGCTAACGGCCTCATGGTGGGTCAATAGGGCCTCTAAGACTCTGCAGGCAGCGACGGCCAGGGCACCTGCCCCTCACCTGCCCCTCACCCCCTCTAGCCCCCCTCACCTTGTTGTGCTCACCCCTGGGTTCCTTTTGACTCCCTCCCCCAGCCTTGCTGCTGCTGCTGCTGCTGCTGGTCCCAGTCTGGGCCTGCTCCCCCTCCTGCCTTGTCAGCAGCCCTGCATGCAGCAGCTGAGCCACTAACTGCCTCAACTGAGCGTCCAACCGCCCCACCCGACTCAGCATGTCGGCTTCACTGACTTGCACACCCCCTGTGGGAGCATAGCTTCGTGGGGTGGTTGGTTGGTTGGGATTTGAGGGGCTGGGCAGACCTGGGCTGCTTGAGCTGGGCTGACCTTGTGTGGCATGCAGCTGTGCTTCATTGCTGCTGGGACAAGGTGCTGGTGAGGTAGGCGTGGTGCTGCCTGCTGCCTGCCTGGCCACTGCCTGCTTGAACACCGCAGCCGCCGGCCCGCTCGCCCTGGCAGCCAGGGGCAGCAGCTGCTGCTGCAGGGCGGCCAGGGTGCTGACCAGGGTGCCTGGACCGGGGGCTAAGAGCGGGTGAGCAGCTGGTGGGAAGCTGGCCAGGAAAGCTGCCAGAGACATGCTGACGTCGTCCAGGTAAAGAATTGCATCCCATAGCCCAGTGGCCGCTGCTGCCATCTCTGCCACAGCGGCTACCTCTTGACCGGGGTGGCCAGCTGTGGCTGGCCTGGCTTGTGCACTTGCAGCTTCCTTGCCTGCTGCTGTTTCGCTCCTTGAAGTGGTGCTGCTGCTGCCTGGTGCTGGCTTGGCCCCTCTGGTGCTTGTCGTGGCAGTGGTAAGGGGAGGGAGTGGTTTGCCTGCGGCCCAGCGCAGCAGCTGCCGGGCGCCTTGAGCGGTCTGGCAGGCTAGAGTGGACAGCTGCGTAGCCAGGGGTGGGGCCAGGTGCTGCAGCTCTGTGGACAGGGCGGGCTGCAGGTGGAACGCCTGGGCCAGCAGTGACTGGGTTTGGGGCAGGTGGCTGGGCGCAAACAGGACTGCAAGGTCCATGAGCTTGGGCACGTCTAGAAACTGCCTGGGAGGGGGGCCAGCAGCAGCAGGGTAGGGCCCCACAGGGTCACGAATACAACGGCGTAGTATGAAATGTAGGTATTGGCGTGGAAGAGTGGCCACCCCCCCAATGGACATGTCACTCTATAGACAATGTTTGACATGTAACATATGCAAATGGACGCAAATAGGATGGAGGACACACATCTACATGAGACAGCGCCAGGGCGGGGTGTTCCAGATGAGGCTGCTGTTGTGATGCCTTCACTCTCACTTTGTCACTGTCACATTCTCTCACTCACCGTTCACGTAGCAAAGCAGCTCGCTGGTCAGCAGGCGGGGCTCCTTTGCCACTCTCTGACACCCTGGAGCCATCGCCCACCATGCCACAGGGCATGACTCAGCGCATGCTCATGTGCTCTCATCTCTCAGGCGCCTATACAGGGACGTTAACACCCTCTTTGCCTCTCTTTCTTCCTGTTGCACCGCTTGCACGACTACACGCATTGCCATCTCGCAGTCAGCCATGCGCCAGGCTGGTATGAGTGCGCCTGTAGACAGCGTTGTGTCGTGGTGTGGATGAACCAATGTCACGTTGTGTTTGGAACCATGTCATGGCCACACTAATCCCCACACTGACATGCGGTGGAACACCATGAAGACGCGGCGAGCAAGCAGCTCCTCCGATGCTGAGACGCCCTGGATGTCGAGAGCGTCCTGGTCGTCATGCTGGCGCCTGCACAAACGCGTGAACGGCGGCAATAGCGGGCCGCGGAGCTAAGTCTCTTTGCGAGCCGGCCCAGGAGCGCGTGCGACACGGCGTGCTCACCGGCGATAGCGCAGGTAGGAGTCGAGGCACACTCCAAGTGACGCGTCATGGCGCACCAGCTCCCAGAACCCAGCGGCATCACGTCGCAGCAGCTGGCCCAGATCTTCGCTGATCAGCTGCAGGCGGCAACAAGCATGTGCAGCCCACAGCTCAATGGCCTGCACGGCCTACAGCATGCTGAGCTTACAAATGTGTGCTTTGCAGTACTTGGCGTCATATAATCCTGGGTTAGATGACCCTTACAGGCAAACGGTGGTCTAACATCCTGCTACTCGGGCTGGGCTGGGCTGGGCTGGGCTGGGCTGGGCTGGGCTGGGCTGGGCTGGGCTGGGCTGGGCTGGGCTGGGCTGGGCTGGGCTGGGCTGGGCTGGGCTGGGCTGGGCTGGGCTGGGCTGGGCTGGGCTGGGCTGGGCTGGGCTGGGCTGGGCTGGGCTGGGCTGGGCTGGGCTGGGCTGGGCTGGGCTGGGCTGGGCTGGGCTGGGCTGGGCTGGGCTGGGCTGGGCTGGGCTGGGCTGGGCTGGGCTGGGCTGGGCTGGGCTGGGCTGGGCTGGGCTGGGCTGGGCTGGGCTGGGCTGGGCTGGGCTGGGCTGGGCTGGGCTGGGCTGGGCTGGGCTGGGCTGGGCTGGGCTGGGCTGGGCTGGGCTGGGCTGGGCTGGGCTGGGCTGGGCTGGGCTGGGCTGGGCTGGGCTGGGCTGGGCTGGGCTGGGCTGGGCTGGGCTGGGCTGGGCTGGGCTGGGCTGGGCTGGGCTGGGCTGGGCTGGGCTGGGCTGGGCTGGGCTGGGCTGGGCTGGGCTGGGCTGGGCTGGGCTGGGCTGGGCTGGGCTGGGCTGGGCTGGGCTGGGCTGGGCTGGGCTGGGCTGGGCTGGGCTGGGCTGGGCTGGGCTGGGCTGGGCTGGGCTGGGCTGGGCTGGGCTGGGCTGGGCTGGGCTGGGCTGGGCTGGGCTGGGCTGGGCTGGGCTGGGCTGGGCTGGGCTGGGCTGGGCTGGGCTGGGCTGGGCTGGGCTGGGCTGGGCTGGGCTGGGCTGGGCTGGGCTGGGCTGGGCTGGGCTGGGCTGGGCTGGGCTGGGCTGGGCTGGGCTGGGCTGGGCTGGGCTGGGCTGGGCTGGGCTGGGCTGGGCTGGGCTGGGCTGGGCTGGGCTGGGCTGGGCTGGGCTGGGCTGGGCTGGGCTGGGCTGGGCTGGGCTGGGCTGGGCTGGGCTGGGCTGGGCTGGGCTGGGCTGGGCTGGGCTGGGCTGGGCTGGGCTGGGCTGGGCTGGGCTGGGCTGGGCTGGGCTGGGCTGGGCTGGGCTGGGCTGGGCTGGGCTGGGCTGGGCTGGGCTGGGCTGGGCTGGGCTGGGCTGGGCTGGGCTGGGCTGGGCTGGGCTGGGCTGGGCTGGGCTGGGCTGGGCTGGGCTGGGCTGGGCTGGGCTGGGCTGGGCTGGGCTGGGCTGGGCTGGGCTGGGCTGGGCTGGGCTGGGCTGGGCTGGGCTGGGCTGGGCTGGGCTGGGCTGGGCTGGGCTGGGCTGGGCTGGGCTGGGCTGGGCTGGGCTGGGCTGGGCTGGGCTGGGCTGGGCTGGGCTGGGCTGGGCTGGGCTGGGCTGGGCTGGGCCTCTTCTTTCCCAGTCACACGCAGAAGTCGGTAAGCGCCCTCCCCATTTGCTTAGCACCGGTGCAATGCAAGTCGCTAAATGCATCAGATCCTAGGGCATGGGGCTGCCTGAGACTGCATGGATGGTACGTATGCAGGCGAGGTGTTTCAGGCAGAGGGCCCTGAGAAGGACGCTTGCTTGCATTATGTACCAGGCCTATGGAATGGTGCACAAGCTGAGATGCCTGATGCGGTTATCCCTAGTCTCAACCTCTGCCTGCCCTGGCCTGCTTCATACTGCGTCATAACCCTGGACTTCGCCACGGCCCACCCCTCCCCTGCATGACGGACACCCCCTCGCCTGCACGATCTCGTCCGATGTGGTATCGCGGATTCCCTTGTTGTCACTGGGCAAGAAGGGCAGGAAGCCACCGGCCTGCAACCACTCAGCCAGCGCGCTCTTCCCGGCGCGGCGGAACTCGCTAATGCGTCATACGCACCTGCGCCTTCGTTTCCATTTGCCCGTGAGATGTGCGCTGGTCGCGCCCTGTACTCCGGCCAACCCGCCCTAACTATTGTTCAGCCAACCATGCTGGATACGTAAGCCCAATGACCCTATGCAGTGCGTTAGTACAAAGACAACCATGATGTGGTCATTCGCACATGTAGGTACATATGCATGCTTGCATGCGGCGCATGGCTCACATTTACTACAAAGTCCTTTGAGCACGGTAGTTAAGTTTGCCTCAGGTAAGCCCACTAGTACGTTGCGTGCACATAGCTGAGCGAGCTACAGTCACAGAACTCATGCCACATAAGGCAAATGCGTTACAAGCGGCCCTGTGGATGAAGGCCCAATGACAGTCAAATCCAACTCGATCGTCCAACTTCATGTAACATCTTGTCACACGCGCAAGCACACATGCCTACGCACTCGCAGCGCTGGCGACACGCCTACTCACAGCGCTCAAATAGGTTCGCAAGGGATAACAGCTTTGCCGTGCGTCGTTGACGGTCCGGACCCTTGGAGGGGGAGGGCGGCCGAGCAGCCTAACGGCTGATGTTGCAAGGGGTGTAAGCCAGTCTCGTGAGGGACGACAGCGACGCAGCACCCCGACACGCATGCCACCGCGGAATCACGCGGCGACTAGCTCCTCCACCGGGAGGTCTTGCCAGCGGCCGTGGTCCTTGATCAGTTGAACCAGCTCATCGCAAGCGCTCTCCATGGGCAGCCCACGCTTGACAACCTCCTTGCCCACATACCTGGAGACGCATGCAAGTCACTTGGCAACTGTGACATAATCATGATGGCAGCAGGTGATGGCAAGCACTCTGTAACATGATCATGTCAGCCACTCCCATGGCCTGATGATTTACAAGCCAGGCCCAGCCATAAGGAGCATGAGGGCTCAAGGATAAACACACGGTGGAGCCATGGAGCTGGGGGGAAAACAAGAACGAGGGAGGTGTGAGATGAGGTGAGCAACATTGAAGAGGCAAGGCAGGAGACTGCTGCCCAGCGAACCAAGTGGTTGAAGGCAAGTTGGCCGACCCCTACAAACAGGCCAAGGTGCACTGGCCACCGAGGACTACAAGGTGCATGCTCCTCCGCACTCCCTGCTCCCTGCCCACCACCACCAGGTGCCGCCAGCGTGGTGTCAGGGAGGGAAAGTGTAGTGCGGTGACTGTGTAAGCAGCCAGCGGCTGCAGAGCAGCGCAGGTGCCCGGTGCCCAGGGTGCCCTGCATCACTCACAGGTCAATCTTTCCTGGGGCGCCGCCCACGTAGCCGAAGTCTGCGTCAGCCATTTCTCCAGGTCCGTTTACAATGCAGCCCATGACGGCGATGGCCACGCCAGGCAGGTGGCCGGTCTTCTGTCGGATCTGATCCGTCACCTGCAGAGCACTCGAGGCATGCCATGACAGTGAGCTGATGATGACAGTGAGCCGACGACAGGACTGGGACAGGCCTGTTTAGCTGCTTGCCTCCTTAGGCAATGGCAAGCAAGGTGTACTGAACACAGCAGGGCAGGTACTGCCACTGGCTTGGGTTGTGCACTTAGCAAGCTGATATTGCTGCCCTTCCCCATGATGGACAGCGCTGAGCTGCCTGCTGGCATGCGCCAACCAGCCCGTCGCTGCACTGCTGCTGCCTGGGCTGACGCACCTCTTGCAGGTTGAAGAGGGTGCGGCCACAGGATGGGCAGGACACGTACTCAGTCTTGATGTTGCGCATGCGGCTGCCCTGCGCCATGCAGGCAAGCATGCAGGCCGTGATGCCCTTGCATGTGATCTGGGAGAGGAACCCTGTGGGCTGCTCTTTCGAGAAGGCGGCTGCTCAGAGGGTGAGGTGGCCAGGGCCTTGGGCGTACCTGCAGCAGGCCGAAGCTTGTGGTGCGCAGGTACTCCAGGTCCTCATGCGGCGCCTCGATCAGTACACCCTCGCCCAGGCCGTCCACCAGCAGACCACCGACGATGGAACCAGTGCGAATCACAATGTCATCCCTGCGACAGCCACACCACACATGGTCACACACACATGGTCACACCACACATGGCACACCTCACACAGCCACACTACCCACTCCCCTTGTCACCCGCCAACAGCACACCATTCTGTGCAGCTGTTGACACCACAAGTGGCGCCACTAGCCACAAGCACGGAACAGCGGGAGCTGCGGGCAAACCGCGCCATGGCAGCCTGATGCATAGATGGTGGACGGTTGCGACGCTGAGGGTGGGGCTGATGCTGCTGAGCGCGTTGAATGAACATGACCACGGCAAAGCTGGTGCCAGCATTTGCCCCTCCCCAGTCTCCACACCTTCCCACAGACCCACTCCATATCCCACCATGACCCCAAGCGTCCTCCACCACCCAGACCTGCTCTACTATGACCACCGCCACCACTACCACTATCCAGTGTGTTCCAGCAACATCCCAGTCTCGTTTCCTTTTCCCTTCGTTTTTGAAAGGAAAAGGAAAAGTTAGCATGACTCATTGTGTTGCACCCTGAGCCTGGTTTGGCTGTTTGACGTTGTGGCGAACAGCGGCCAGGGTGACTATCACCTCACCTGCATGCCTCTGGCCCAAAGCGCATGTGGTGCACGATGGGCACGGTAACATTTGCGCGGGCCAGGGACTCAAACACGCGGCGGGAGGCATGCAGTGTGCTCAGGCCTTCCTGGATGTCCAGCAAGGCCAGGATGGGTTGCAGCTGCAGGGCGCAGCAGCCAGGCAGCAGGCTAAGCAGCAGGCAGGCAGTCAGGGTCTGGTGGTAGAAAATCGACAGGCTACTACACGGTGGGCAGGATGGTGGCACTGGTCAACACACTCAGGGCAGCCTTGCCGACAAGCACACAATTCAGCAACTGAGCAGCCCCACTTGATGCCTGGCAGCCAGCTGGTTGAGTGATGGCTAAAGAAAGACACAAAAGAGAGGCGGTGGCTGCCATGCTGACAAGGCTGACAGCCCGCTGCTGACCTGACATTGCACATGCAGGCTGAGCACCGTTAGCGCCAGCGACAAGGAGGTTGCTCATACGTCCACAGCCTTGCTGACCAGCGCTGACCCTGACACCTGCTGACCAGCATCTCACCCCCGCACCTGCTGCAGCATGGCCAGCTCCTCATCAGACTCTGTGCCATGGATTGACACAGCGAAGCGTGTGGAGCCCTGCATGGCACCAAACCAGGTGGTTTACATGGAGGGTGAAAATCCGAGTGTGAGAGGAACGACAGTGTGTCACCCAACTGCCTACCACTCACTGGCCCCCTTCCAACCCCTCATCAGCCCCCTTTCCATTGCTCACTGGCCCCTTCACCAGCCCACTTCCACCCTCTCACTGGCCTCTTCCATTCCATCACTCCATCACCAACCCCACACCCTCACTAGCCCTCACCACCCCCTCATCATCCTCTTTCCGCCCTCTGCCTGGGCTAGCCTATACTTTCTGCTGCTGGCCCCCTGCCCCCCCTGCCCCCCTCCCCCTGTGCGCCCAGTGGCCCTGACCTCCGGCAGCTTCAGGCCGCCCTGGCGGTGAGCCTTCACGGCCTCACTCAGGTCACACAGGGTGATGGCGCCCGCCAGTGGCTTGGCCGCCAGCTCAGCCAGGGGCACCAGCAGGTGCACATTCACATCCTGCACACAGGGTGGCCAGTGCTTGTGTTGCATGGTTGCTGGTCACACCGTCACACTGGGTGAGCTTCCCAGCTCACACCAAAATGGGGGAGGGCATGGAGAACACCAATGCCAGGGTTTCATCAGCGCAGGCAGGGGCAGGGAGGCCCTCATTTTAGTTGTCACAGCTCATCTTAGTTGTCACAGCAGCAGCAACGGCGGCAGGTATGGGTGCAAAATCAGTAGCTACTCATTAAGCCAAGGAGCCAAGTGCTAAGCGCTAAGTGGCGGCAGTATGTGTTGCCCCTGCAGCTCCTCACACTCCTCCTTATGCTACCCTCCGCCCTATCTGCTGCTGCTACTCCTACTCCTGCCAGCTGCCCTTACATAATTCTCACCTGCAAGCGCTTGATGGCGAGGCGGGCTGTGGCGTTGTTGAGGTCTGGCAGCTGGCGCACCAAGATGGAGTCCGAGGTGGCAATGTCCTTGAACGGCATGCCCACGGCCAGCTTGCAGCCAAGCTGCTTGTACAGCACCTGAACGACCCAAGAGAGGGAGGGTGAGAGGGACACTGCCTTGGCGAGAGCAGGCAAAAGCTGGCCCCTGCAGGCCCCTGACCCTCCCTTGCTAATACAGAAAACAAGGCAAACATCAGGAAACACACTGCCCTGGCAGCAGTGGGCAGCCTCACACCTCCACCTGGGGACTGGGCAATGGCCAGGGAGGGACTCGGGTACTAACAGGGGCAGGGGCCTTGGGTCAGCCGTCTGCTCAGCCACTGCCCCGCCCCGCCGTAACCTGCCCAGGCAGAATAGGTGCGTGCTCAGGTCCATCAGCAGGTGGCTTAAGAGAGCCACCCAGCACTGTAGAGCTGCTAGTCAGCAGCCGGTCATCTGCATCCTGGCTGGAACCTGCCACCCCTTCTGACCAGCTATTGACCTGCTGACCTGCATGCGTCACTGACATCATGACCAGCCGGCGTGCTGCTGTACAGTCCTCCTGGCATGGCATGGCATGGCCCTGGTTTGCCGTGCTGGTGAGCTGCTGTACAATCGGCTGTTGGAGCGTGGCTTTGCTGGTTGGGTTGCCTGCTTTGCAAACCAGGATTCACACTCCCCCTCACCCCTCCTTGGCCCATCGCAGCCCTCCTTGGCCCCACTCACATCAGCTTGGCGGCTGAAGGCTGCACCGTCCACTGCACTGAGCACGGAGCCGTCGCGGTGCAGCACACCGCGGAAGTCAAAGGTGTCGGCCTCCTGTAAGTCAGCAAGCAAGTTAGCTAACTGGCTTGCCTGCCTGCTTGTTTGGCCTGCCTGCCCGCCCTGCCTGCCCACCCTGCCAGCCAGCTGCCACTTGCTCACCTGCCCAACGTCCCACCTGCCTGCCTTCCACCACCTGCTTGCTGCCCTTTGCTTGTTTGCATGCTAGCACCTGCCTGACAGGCTGCAGGTCAATGGCTGAAGTTGCGATGGGAGTGGGAGGGTCTGCTCAGGGCCCATGCACTGCATGCAGGCATGCAGTGTGACAGGGCTGTGTCGAACTGCTTTGCCGGTGGAGGGCTGAGCAGTCAAAGCACAAGTGAAGCTGCCTGGGTCAACTGAGAGGTACACGTGATGCTGCCTGGGTTATAGGACCGGAGGCTGAGCAGTAAAAGGGAAGGTGGGCATGGGCCAGCTGGCACCAGGGAGCTGGCACCAGGGAGTTCAGGCAGTCCCTGCA
The DNA here is from genome assembly GCA_030144725.1 of Haematococcus lacustris. Lineage (NCBI taxonomy): Eukaryota > Viridiplantae > Chlorophyta > Chlorophyceae > Chlamydomonadales > Haematococcaceae > Haematococcus > Haematococcus lacustris. The sequence goes on from JASKMD010000031.1 coordinate 3,235,492, forward strand.
CCAGGGACCAGGAGTCCCTGCACCAGGGACCAGGCCAGCTGGCACCAGGGAGTTCAGGCCATGCCACTGTCCCTGCCCGTCCCGTGCCTGTCCTCCACTGACCCAGCAGCACCCACATCCCCACAGCCACCTCAGCCAGGCCTGCCCACCTTCTGCATTGGGAGGTCACCCGTCCTGCGCTTGAAGGTGTGGGTGTCACGCGCCAACTCCTCAAAGGCAGGCACACCCCAGCCCTGCACAGGGGACCAGGCGCAAGCATCAGGGACTGCCCCAAACCCAGCCCCTGCCCCAGCACCGACGCCTGGCCCTGGACCTGCCCACCTGCCCACCAGCCTCGGCCCCTGCCATTTAACCACTCTCCCTACCCACTGCCCACCCTGCGGCCCACCCAGCGACAGCCAGCCACCCGCATTGCAGGCCCAGTTGCAGGGGAGAGGGCCACCCCACAAGGGGTTGAAGGAGGGGTGGAAGGGCAGGAGGGCAAGCTACGCTGCTGTGCAGCCTGCGGGTTGTGCTGCGAGACCTGGTGCACAGATCTGCCACCGCACCTGCGAGGCAGCGGCCTGCCCCAGGCCAGCCAGGCGGCGGCAGGGGTCCAGCTCATACTCAGGGTCCTCTGTCAGGGACACCCTGATGGTATCTCCCAGGCCATCCATCAGCAGGGCGCCGATGCCGATGGCGCTCTTCATGCGCCCATCCTCCCCCTCACCCGCCTCTGCGCGCCACGACACCAGCGACACGGCAGACATGCTGCTTGAAGCTGGGCAGCTCACACATCGTGCAGTGTTGTGGCTCTGCCAGCTGGCTGGTCACACTTACCGGTCACACCCAGGTGCAGGGGGTAGTCCCATGACTTGCTGTACATCTCTTCAGCTAGGAGACGGTATGCCTACAGCGTCAACAGATTAGCCAGCAGCAGCAGCAACAGCAGTGGCGAGATGGACACAGGCAATGGAGGGGAAGGAGCACCTGCAGGAAGCTAGCCAGCGGCAGGAGAAGAACCCATCACAGACCAGCAACACCAGCAGCAGGGGCAGTGTCTGACCTGAGCAGAAGGTAATCAACGGCACCGCCCCTGCTGCACTGCTTCAGCAGTGCCACACAGCCAGCCTGGGCAAGCTCGGGAACAAGGCTTGAGCAATTTAACCCATGCTGTGCACCGATTAAACTGTCAGCCGCTGGGCTGCATTGCTGTGTAATTATCCAGTTCAGAGAAAGCTGGGAGCCACTTGGCAAATACTGCGCCATGCATGTGCATGCAGGACTGCCTGCGGGGCATGCAGGACCCACCTGCACCATAACCAAGGGGTTGGAGGCCTTCATAGAGAACACAAAGTTGTGGTAGTCATGCTTGCGGCAGATGTCAGCAAACTCAAATGCAGACTGCACCATGCCCCTGCGTGCCGCACAGCAGCAGACACCCTTAAGTCTGAGGTTCTGTCAGTGCTGCATCTACCACTGACGTGGAGGGAAAGGCAGACGCCAGCCAGCCAGCCAGCCAGCCAGCCAGCCAGCCAGCCAGCCAGCCAGCCAGCCAGCCAGCCAGCCAGCCAGCCAGCCAGCCAGCCAGCCAGCCAGCCAGCCAGCCTGCATACCAGCCTGCCCGCCATGACATCTCATCAGCGGAAAGCGCCGGTGCTCTACAGCGCGGCGCGGCCGGGTCGCTTAACCACCTGCCTGGGTGTGTCGCCGTAGAAACTGAGGATGCGCGCGGACAGCGAACCGTGGTTGGTGCCGATTCGCATCGCTCGGTTCAGCTCCTTGCATTTCAGCACCAACGGCGTGAATACCTCCTCAATGTGCGCCCTCTCCGCCTCAAATTCTGCTGGGTCCTCGTAGTTGATGGTCTCGAAGGTCTTGCGTCCATCAGCAAAGTTGCCGGGGTTGATTCGCACCTTTTCAAAAGCCTCCGCCACCATCATGGCCACAGCGGGCTGGAAGTGGATGTCAGCCACCAAGGGCACATCATACCTGGATGCAGGCAATGAAAGTACTAATGGGACATGGCAGGCAGGCAGGCAGGCTGGCAAGTAGGCTGCTTTGAGCGCAGCAAGCAGACAGTCTTCTTGACTGGCCACCAGTCAGGTCTATGGTTGCCTGTTGCCAAGGTCATGCTGCAGACTGGCTGCAGGCTCACTGCAGTGCAACAGGAGGGCATGTGAGGGCATACTAGGCATGATGTCAGATACAAGCCTGCAACGGGTGCCCCAGTGAACAGGCATCACAGGTTGTCTAAAAGCCTCTGTCTCTTAGTGCCTGCACTCTGTACTGAAAGCAGGGCTGCTATGAGGCCCACCATCACACAAGAGCACACAATCAGGGCGCCCCAGCCCCAGTGAAAGCATGTCATGCTTTCCTTCCATTCCCTTGCATCAATGGCTGGGTTGGAGGTTTGACAGACGTGCTATGCTTATTGGAGTCTGATGTGGTCTGCAAGTGCAGATCTGCATCAGGCAGCCAGCGCTGCAGCGACGCAGCGCTGCAGCCATTTCCCCAGACTGTCAACATGTGCAGGGCACAGTCCTTGTATAACAAGTGCAGTGCAGAAGGTGGCTGTGGGGCACAGCTGAGGGTGAGCTGCCGCCTTCACTTGTGCTGGTAATGCTTGCACAGCAGGGCTTGCATGGCCACCTGTCTTTGAACAGCTGCTCTCGAATGCGCATGCAAGCCTCCGCCTCCTTCCTTCCCTGCACTGTGATGCGCACGAGGTCTGCGCCTGCATCCGCACACTTCTTCACCTGAGCAGTGCAACATACAGGAGGGATGGCTGTGAGACTCACCACCAGATGATAGTTGCATGGAAGCACAAAGATTGAAGATGCTTGCACTGTGACCTTCCTAAGCTAACCAGAGCTTGCGTGGAACCAGAAGCTGTGTAGATGTGTGCGGTGCGTAGCTCCATGCCAGCATTCTAACGGTGCAGAGGCCATGAAGGCTACCTGATCAACGGTGCCCTGCACGTCACGTGTGTCTGTGGTGGTCATGGTTTGCAGGGCCACCCTGTGGCTGCCACCAATGAGCACTTTGCCAGCCTGCAAAACACATGCAGCTCAGGCGTTTGTGCGACACTGAAGATGTCTCGCAGCGCTGCTCAGCTGATTATCACCGTGACCGTGCGGGTGGGCCTGCGCTTCGTCTGATGCGTCGACTCGCAGTACTTGGGGATTAAAAGCTCCGGGGTAGCCGGCAACACCAAGCTCGGGGCCGCAGCAGCAGAGGCCTGCAGATGAGAAGATCGTCTGGTACCGCCCTTGACAGGCAAGCTGCCCTGGCCATCTCACCCACAGGCACAAACCTTAACAGTGGGTCGCGACATGGATGGCAGCATAGCGGACTTCATCGTGGGTGAGCAGGGCTGAGCTAGTGAGGTGGCCACGATTCCGTGTGCGGGCATCACTCGTATGAAAAAGAGACTGGCGTTTTCCGTCGTAGAAACGTAGGCGAGCGATTAAGCTTTCACCCATTAACACCAATACCTTCAGGATTGATACTAGTACAATCGTTGCCGTGAGGAACATGTGTCGGTACAACGTATGCTGATACATCCTTGAAAGACAAGCAAATTTACTAGAGCCGTTGCAGTGAGAGGCCGACACAGGATGAGAAGATACACCAAAGGCCCGTATGCGTCTTGCCAGCGGTTGGGCCAACATAGCCTGAAATGAAGTCTGAGGCCGAGCAACTGGTGATCAGATTAGATTAGATCAGATTAGATCAGAAAGGGCCCATTTGTCGGACGGACCTAACTGCCTCAATACCGCTTCACGATGTAGGAGATGTACGCCTTGCCGCAGCGCCGCGCAAGCTAGCTTCGGTTCAGAGGGACAGGCCTATGGTGATCGGCTGGTCCGCGACCCCGTCCAATGTTCGGGGGCTTCGACCAGCACGCAATGTCAGAAGCACTCGATCTCTCCTATTGTTCGCCCTGCAGTACTTGTGCTGTCGCGGTGATGTCCAGGTGCCTCCTTGGTGCCCAACAGTGTATGCTTGCGGCTTGCGGCATGCGGCTTGTCTTATGGCCGGGTTGCGGGGGTATGCCGTGAGGCTTTGGACCTGAAACTTTCTTACCATCTAGCTGTACCACTCACTCGCTCCCTGGCGCTGACTTGACCTCAACACGCATCAGCTTGCTCAATGGCGAGCTGTGGTGACGGACACACTAAAAAAGATAAGGTGTATGCAAAGCGTGCCGAATGCCTTGCAATGAACACCGACAAAGCCACATTGGGTTCTTCAAGAGATGTTACTTTGTTTGCGATCGGGATGACATGTCTGCTAACACTAATTCAGGTAAATCTCCAACCTGGCATTGCCATGATTGTTTTTCTCACTTGGTGGCATTTCCGGCAGCCATTTGTAGTAGGAGCAGTTGCAACGATCCTACTCCTGCCGTCGAAGCCGCCGATGGATCTTTTGGTCGCTGACAGCGGCACCGAGCTACCCAGTACAACCGACTAAACGGACCTGACCAGCGAGAGAGACCGGGCCCCTGCCTCGTGCATCATACGTATTTAAATGTACGTGCGTACGTGCATTACACCGCCCCCTACGGTGACCTTGTTTCGTTGACAAAACTTTAGGCCTGGACATCCACGTTGAGCCTGCGGGCCGCACTTCGATGCCACTCACTAGCACGCTGAAGCTAACGGTGCAATCGCGGTAGCAAATGGTGGTCTGGATGTGGAGAACAGCAAGGTACCCTTGTCTTTACTCAGAACAAAGAATTGAGCATTCCCGCCCCGCCCCGCCCCGCCCCGCCCCGCCCCGCCCCGCCCCGCCCCGCCCCGCCCCGCCCCGCCCCGCCCCGCCCCGCCCCGCCCCGCCCCGCCCCGCCCCGCCCCGCCCCGCCCCGCCCCGCCCCGCCCCGCCCCGCCCCGCCCCGCCCCGCCCCGCCCCGCCCCGCCCCGCCCCGCCCCGCCCCGCCCCGCCCCGCCCCGCCCCGCCCCGCCCCGCCCCGCCCCGCCCCGCCCCGCCCCGCCCCGCCCCGCCCCGCCCCGCCCCGCCCCGCCCCGCCCCGCCCCGCCCCGCCCCGCCCCGCCCCGCCCCGCCCCGCCCCGCCCCGCCCCGCCCCGCCCCGCCCCGCCCCGCCCCGCCCCGCCCCGCCCCGCCCCGCCCCGCCCCGCCCCGCCCCGCCCCGCCCCGCCCCGCCCCGCCCCGCCCCGCCCCGCCCCGCCCCGCCCCGCCCCGCCCCGCCCCGCCCCGCCCCGCCCCGCCCCGCCCCGCCCCGCCCCGCCCCGCCCCGCCCCGCCCCGCCCCGCCCCGCCCCGCCCCGCCCCGCCCCGCCCCGCCCCGCCCCGCCCCGCCCCGCCCCGCCCCGCCCCGCCCCGCCCCGCCCCGCCCCGCCCCGCCCCGCCCCGCCCCGCCCCGCCCCGCCCCGCCCCGCCCCGCCCCGCCCCGCCCCGCCCCGCCCCGCCCCGCCCCGCCCCGCCCCGCCCCGCCCCGCCCCGCCCCGCCCCGCCCCGCCCCGCCCCGCCCCGCCCCGCCCCGCCCCGCCCCGCCCCGCCCCGCCCCGCCCCGCCCCGCCCCGCCCCGCCCCGCCCCGCCCCGCCCCGCCCCGCCCCGCCCCGCCCCGCCCCGCCCCGCCCCGCCCCGCCCCGCCCCGCCCCGCCCCGCCCCGCCCCGCCCCGCCCCGCCCCGCCCCGCCCCGCCCCGCCCCGCCCCGCCCCGCCCCGCCCCGCCCCGCCCCGCCCCGCCCCGCCCCGCCCCGCCCCGCCCCGCCCCGCCCCGCCCCGCCCCGCCCCGCCCCGCCCCGCCCCGCCCCGCCCCGCCCCGCCCCGCCCCGCCCCGCCCCGCCCCGCCCCGCCCCGCCCCGCCCCGCCCCGCCCCGCCCCGCCCCGCCCCGCCCCGCCCCGCCCCGCCCCGCCCCATGACCTTGCGCAGAAGTGGGTAACTATATGCCTACATGCTTACACGCCTGACAGGTTTCACTCCCATCACTTCGTTTACTTTGCATGCGCAGCGGTAGGTGAGGCAGAGAGCCCACCTTCGTCAGCAATGCAAGTAAAGAAGATGAGTTGGTAAACAATGCTCACACACTTAACAATTCGAGGAATTGAACACTATCACTTCCACCACAAGTGACAATTGCATTACACAGCCAAATCAGCCAGCAGCATACTGACTCGTCATTAACATATCACATGACTCGTCATTAACATATCAGAGAAACCCATATCTTCGGATCTGCCTGTTCAGGCACAAAGGTTTTACAACAAAATTATATTTAGAAAGATCCCCAGGAGGGTGGTTGCAGTTGCCGTGTAGTATATCCAGGTCATTGGCTGCAAGTCAGACCCTCCCAACTCTGATAAAACTTTGCACAACCAGTCAGGCCCCGCCGCCGCGTAACACCGTGCGGCATGCGATGAACGCTTAGTCTGCTATACGCCCGTAATGCCAGGAACCCCGTAAACGAAAAAAGTGCGCCCACCAATCAGCCGGTCGCTCTCACGACATCGCGCAGCGCAAGTGCATTGTGAAGGGGCTTCGCAATGACGTGGTGGTCTCCTGACGCTGTAAGGGCAAGTACAGCCGGCGGTACAGATTTCTCCCGGCTCAATGAACCCGACGTTGTTTCCTTTGCGTAGGCGCGCACCTAGTCCTCTTTCTGCGTGGTCAAAGGTCCCGAATGGTCCTTCAGCTCATAATTTATTCTCAGCTCGGGGTAAGGACGGACATATGTTGACAGTACAGCTTGCTTTGTTGCTTGTAAGCCCTAGGTTGTGTGAAGCAGAATGACCCGCTCTTGCTGCCGCTGTCAATGTAGAAAATGCTGATGTTACTAAAAAGTTATTTAAACTCGTGCATAGCTACCCCCCAACACCATGGTTGACTGTTGTTGCAGGAGCCCTCTTACCCAATCTCAGCTGCCACCACCACCACCACTACCACCACTTCCTAGCCTACCACCACCACCCAGCCCAGCCCAGCCTTCCTACCTCTCCCCTCTCCCTCCCCTCTGATAGTGCAGCCCTCTCCCTACCCAGCAGCCAAGATCAAGCCCCCTCACCCTTCACCAGCCTGCTGGTAAGTTACTTGAATGCAACATCGCTTGGCCCTACCCTGCCATGCACCATGCACCATATCCAGCACCATATCCTCCCAACACCATATCCAGCACCATAACCAGCACCATATCCTGCCAACACCATTGTTGGCAATTGTTGCAGGAGCCCGCTTACCAAATCTCAGCCACCACCACCATCGCCACCACCTCCTAGCCTCTCTCCACCTACCCCCCCTCATCTCACTTCAGCCAGCCACCCTATGGGTGCTCTCAGCAAACGCGCCAAGGCCAGCAGGGCTAATGGGGCTCAAGGACAGCTGCAGCAGCAGCTACATGCAGCAACGGTCCAGCAGCAACAAATACTCATGTCAGCAGCTGCTACCACACAGGCAGAACTTGAAGAGGCCAGATCCCAACTTCTCTCATGCCAAGATGTCAACATGCGCACCGCCACCGACCTGCAAGCACTCAAGGCATGCATCCCACCTTCGTGCCACTTTGATTACACAAATCAGTTTGGTAACATTGTTTACACAATCAGTGCCACGCTTAGAACACAATCACTTTCCACCTTGCAGTTATCACCCATCAGCCTTATCCACCAGTCGCACACTGACCATCACCCTTTAATGTGACTACCAACCCACACCACACCAACTCGCAATTGATATGTACAGAGTGCAACATGACAGCCATACATCTAAGTAGAAACACGTTCCATGCCTCATAAACCTTCCTCTCGATACATACTGTGCCCAGGCTCACACCAGGTCTCACAACACATTCATGACAACACTAGGGAATTACCACGCCGCAGGTGGTCGCATTTGCTAAGATGGCCAGGTTACTGTCCACAACGACGTCTTTGCTCAGATAGGGAAGGTGGAGTTGAAGGCCGCAGGCAGCAGGCGCGGCGCCCTGCAGGCAGCTGGCGCGTCAGGTCCAGCCGCGCCGTTGCAAACGTTGGTAGCGCCAGGGAACACGCGCGCCTGGCCCACGGTGCTCACGCTGGTCTGCTGCACCAGGGCCAGGGCGCGGTACAGGTTGCCCAACACCTCCTCGGGGGGCACTGCAAGCACAAACCATGAAAGAGTTGCGGTGAGAGGAACACATTGTGAGGAAGCAGTGATGCAATGCCCTGCTAGTCATTCCCACCAGCTCGAAATGCACGAGCTGTGTTTACCAGTTGTAATGTAGCGGAACAGTACCTGTCTGCCGACTAGTGCCTGTGGCTGCCTTGGCCGCTGCAGCGTTGGTCAGGGTGGAGCGATTCAGGGAGGTCCAGGTGGCATTGGACAGAGTGGGGATGGTGCCAGCTGCAGCCGCACCCTACAATGCACCACATTGCCGGCCACACCAGGTTAAATAGGTCACCTAGTCAGTACTGCAAAGGTATGGTGGGGGCATTACAACAGCTGGCCAACACCGGCATTGGCCAACATACTGCACAAGTGAAAGTCCCAGAACCAGCCCAGCTATGCAACCTTGGCATTGGCAGGAAGGCACCAAGTGTGGCAGATGCAAGAAGGCAGCAGGTGTGGAGTGAGCCTCACTTACCCTGAAGGGCACCAGCTCCGTGTTGACTGAGCGGTACAGGTGCTGCGTCAGGTTACTGATCCTGTCCTCGTACAGCTCCACCTGAGCGCCCTCGACGATGCCTGGAGAGTACACGCCCTGCAGCCCAACCCCGCAAACCAGGATTAAACTAATCTCTAATCTAGAGGGGTTGGCTCATCAGCCACATGAACAATACCTACCACGAAGAGGCAGTGGCAGGCAACAGCAGGCTGGACACTGCCAACCACACAACAGTGACAAGGACTGAGCAGGTTGTGGCACACCTGGATCACAAAGCGACGCAGCACATTCTGGATAAGTATGACCTGCCAGACGCCACCTTGCCTGACTCTCATCCTCTTGGCGGCAAGGCCGCATGCGCACATCACCACCCATTACTACACTGCCAGCACAGCAGGCTGCAGGGCTGCAACAGCCTCACCAGAGCGAAGATAGCGGCAGTGCCCAGCCCACACACGAACAGGGTGCTGACCCAGGTGCTGAACTGTAGAGCAAAGAAGCGCCAGTTGACACCCATGGTGCCCTCCTGCAGGAGCACACGATTAGCAGACCCAGCAGCAGCAGCCACTGTCCCACCAAGTATCAGTCGGTCACAGCAATTCATCACTTGCCCACCATCACCCCCAGCAGCAACCACCACCACCACCCCAACAAGCATCATCACTTGCTCCGACAGCCCCAGCCCAAGAGGCACATACCTTCCAACAACCCTACCATCACCGCCTCCACCATTCCTCAAGGAGCCCAACACCCCTGCACCTCCCTAACCCAGCCCCATCCACCCCAGGATCCGCACACCGTTGGCCCCAGCCCCCACCCACCGTGAGGCCCACACCGATGATGCCACCGGTGATGACCTGGCTGGACGAGGTGGGCAGCCCGTACTGGGAGCACACCAGGATGACCAGGGCGGTGGACAGCTCAGCGCAGAAGCCACGAGAGGGAGACAGCTTGGCCAGACGCACCCCCATGGACCTGGTCACGTTGTACCCATCTGCGGCCATGCAGCACGCCATATCAGAACATGATGACACCAGAACCGATCCTGGACAGCGCACCTCTAGAACTGCTCCTCCCACGTCTGTGATATGAAAAACTCACCCTCACTTGCCCATGCCCCTGCCCTGCCCCTGCCCCAGCCACAGCCCATGCCCCTGCCCCTGCCCCTGCCCCTGCCCCTGCACCTGCCCCTGCCCATGCCCCTGCCCAACTGCCCCTGCCCCTGCCCCAGCCCCTGCCCCTGCCCCTGCCTTCTACTACTCAATCCTAAGGCTGACACACTCTCTCGCAACCAGCGCTGGCACTTCCTGCCAAGCCAAACTCACATGTGGCCAGGCCGATAACCAGGCCAATTGCACCGATCAGCACAACCCAGACAGGCGCCGTCACGCTGGAGGTCAGCTTACCCTGGGCAGCAGCAACCAGCATAGCAACATGTGAGGACACAGCTGCAGCACTTTACCACAATACAAGCTGCAGCGCGACGATCACATGGCCACAGCTACCATCCCAGACCCAAGCACAATCACAGTCAAGCTGCACACTAGCTGCGCTTGGCTAGCAGTAGTAGCAGAAAATATCAGTAGCAACTGATTGACATTACATGCACACCCTACAACCCACATGCCCACTTCACCCACACTACCCATGACCCACACACCAGCTACACCCACCTCAGTGTAGGCTTGCCAGACGGTTGCCAGGGGGCCGGCCATGTATCCCACCTCACCGGCACCATGAGCAAACACGACACAGATAGCTGAGAACACCTACAACCACCACCCAGCCATGGCAGTGAAAGAAGGTACGGTCCACCCCAGGGTTTAAACGTACCAGACTGATGAGGGGGCAGGGAGGGCAGTGGCAGCATCACATGGCAGTGCATGGGCTGGCAAGGTGGCTTGGGGCCTGCACAAGACGCACCTGGAGGTATGAGAAGGTGAACTCAACCCTTGGGTCAAAGTGCTCTGCACATCACCAACAGCAGCACGGACACCATGTTGGCCGCTACCACCCAGTAGCAACACATTAGATTTAAAAATGCGGCAAAACAATGCAAACTGCTCATGTTCCAGGTGCAAGTCCAACTGACTTCAGGGACCTCTTTCAACCCCAACCCACACCCTGTACTGCCCCCTTCAGCCCCTTCACCCACCAGCGTTGGCATGGATGGCTGCCACCAATGGATCATCCTCCACCACCTGCATCAAGCACCGTTCCATGCCAACTTGCCGACCATGCCATGCATGGAATGCCACATTATCTCATAGCCATGAGTACTTGCTCTAGCCTTAGCCACCAACTCACCTCATGGACGTCCACGCTGGTGCCGTGCAAGAGAGCCTTCTTCGTCTTGTTCCACACCTGCAGACCACAACAACTCCACGAGATCCTCATCATCACAATCCTTCAACCACAACCATTTTTTCCCACAACAGCACATCTCCACACATCAAAACGCTATACTCTGTCCACTCCCATTTGTCCCAACATCCATTTATCCCAACATGCCATTTTGTCCTCCCCTAGCTGCCAGCGCCTCACATTAGAGAGGGTACCCATGAAGCCAGGGCCCTGAATCTTCTCTCCAGCCTCCTTGGCCTTCAACTTTGCCAGGTGCTCCTGGTGCTTCTGCTTCTCCTCCTCGTCGCGCTGCAGCTGCTTTGCCTTGGCCTTCTCCACAGCGTCCAAGCGGGCCTTGTGGATGGCGGCCTCACGTTCCTACAGCCACAACCACATGGCAGGCTACCATCCCTTGCCCCTGTGATGCCAGGCTAGCAAAACCGCAGACATCGCGGCAGGCGGCCTGTTGCATCACTTTAGTGCAAACCCCACACCATGCCACACCATGCCACACTCGGGAAGTACACATCTAGCTCGTTGCACTCACAGCCTCAGCCAGCAGGACCCAAATTTGTCATATTCACCTCCCTCCACTCACACCACACCTCTGTTGCCCAGCTCACCTCAGGAGTCATCATGTGGTAACCCGTGGCCACCATGCCTCCGTTTGCATCATAGGATGGCATCATGGAGTTGTCATTGCGGGCAGGTGCCTTTCCATCCTGCAGCATAACAGTTTCTACAAATCCATATTTACTCCATACCTCCATTGCACCAGCCAGTGCCCCGCCCCACTCGACCCCGCCTCAATTGACCCGACCCGACCCCACCCACCCCAAACTTAGTACACCCCACGCAGGCCTGGGCCAGGGCGAAGCATGTGAATGGCACATTCCCTACCTGTGTGAACGACGCCCCAGAGGGCTCATTGCCGCGGCCAGCGATGGCAGCTTTGTCCACCATGCCCAACTCTCCAGTGGCATCAGTCACAGGAATGCTGCAGCAGCAGGCACACATCACTGGCATCAGTGTTGTTCCAGAGGGGGAGAATGGGAGCAGCACAAGATACGACAGGCAAACTGGCATGACTGCAGGCCCATAAGACCTAACTTGCAGCTGACTGCAATTCAGGCCTAGGCGACAGCATATAAAGAGAGCTAAATGCTGCACACTCACTGGTCCTTGAACAACCGGTTAGCACGTGACTTCAGGATGGGCAGCACCACAACAGCAGTGAGCACACCACAGCCAGCTGCAATGATGGCAGTGACCCAGGCAGACTTGGCATCATCCCAGTCTCCATCTTTTGCGAGTGTCTTCTTGATGCCCCTGGTGAACCTGCACATGCAGCATAGCCCAACAACAAGCACAGGATACTGTACAGGGCATAGTTAAGCACATTCAATGTGTACGCCACGCGACGCATACCACACCCAACCACAGCACACAACTACATAGCATACAGCACACAATTGCACAGTGTACAGTCCACGCCACAGGTACTTGCTTAATTGCTAAACCACCAGCATAAGCCACCAGCATAAGCCAGCATAATCCACAACCCTGGATCGCCTCACTGTCACTGGCATAGCCTGATCTGACCACACCTGCCACCCCTGACCCCAGTTAAACCACACCAAGTTACATCCACCACTCACACAAAGAAGACACAGATGTAGACGGTGAGCATCACCAGGAACGGCAGCAGCCAGAAAGCCAGTGTGTTGCCGTTTTGGCGGCGCAGTACAAACATACGCAGCGCCATGAACAGAAGCCCCGCAGCAATGGAGGTGAAGATTGGGGAGATGAACCAAGCCAGGATGATAGGCACCACACCTGCAGGCGTGCCACGTCACACAACACATTCAACCAGTCACACTTGCTACTCCACATGTCAAGTGCAAACTGTACATGAGGTTGTTTGTTGGCTTGGCATCTCAGCTCACCCTTGTAAGGGGGGAATGCCGAAGGGTCAGGCACCGCCCACTTGACAGCATCGCCACCGCCAAACACGAGGGAAAAGCCCATGATGGATCCAACTGCAGGCAAGCAGCATCAGGGTGTTGCTAGGGCTGCTGCTGCTGTCAAATCAGAATCAGTTTAGCAGTACATATGTGAACTAAAAAGTTTCACATTCCAACTTTTGCATTCCAGTAAACTTTTGCTGACAATGTGGTTATCGCAACAGTGGCAGAGGGGTGGCAAGGGCGGTGGGCACTCACTAATGGAGTGGGTGGCCGACACGTTGAACTCCAGATAGCTTGCCAGGATGTTCCAGATCCCTGACACCGTCACTGCAATGACCATGCCAAAGGCATAGAACTGCACAGAACAGGGCGTCAGGGGCAATCACACCATCAGCTTAGTTGGTCCAAGTGACGTAAAGGTCAGGATTAAGCCAGTCTGAGGTTTGCAGGCGCAGGCGGTGGTGATGGGTGCCACTATAAGGCAACAAGCGAGTGGTGCACCAGGAATCAGCATGGGCAATGAAGCAGGAACATCCAAGAGGCAATGAGGCAGAAACTGACAGAAAGGCACAGGGGGCTGAGAGATCCTGGTTGGGTCTACCTGGCAGATATTAATGCCTTTCCTCCTTACCACTCACCTCAGGCTCCCGCTGGAAAGACTTGATGTCAGCAATGCCACCCGCAATGGTCGATGTTGACACGCGCCCCAGCAGCATGGCACCACCAAACTCGAAGATGGCAGCAATCTGTCGCACCAGGCGGCAATAGGGGCGGCGGCAGCGGCAACAGCAGCGGCGTCAGGTTTGTGGAGGATGCATAACTGTAGGCCTAATGGGTCATTTGGCAAGCAAGTGCTGCCCTGTACCACAACAGGTGACAACTTGGTGTGCAAGTGTGCAATGATAGCATTGGGTCAGGAGTCCCGCACTCATGCCCAACATGCTATGCACCCTTTCTTACCACCACAGCTTGGCGCAGTGTCAAGGTGCGGGAGCCCACAGAGGTACCGAAGGCATTGGCAACATCATTACTGCCTGCATCACAACCCAGCCACCACAACCTAGCAGCTGCAGGTGCAACAATTCAGTCGAGTATGAGGGTGCCAGTGATAGCAATCACTAAGAGTGCATGGGGTGCAGCAACTGGATCACGATAGCGTGGCCTCCCGCTGACTCAGTGCATGTGACAGGTTGTGGCCGCCACCGGCTCAGGCAGAATCTTTTGCACGGCCAGCACCCTGCGCCAGCCCGTGTCGCGTTTTGCAGTGCTCCGGAGCGCTTCGCCGCGCCACAGCCTTGGCGCCAGGCCGGCTAAATATCCTCACCTGTTCCGTAACCAAACAGGAACGAGCCGAACGCGCCGAACACGACAAGCCACTTCAGGTGCGACATCACGGGGTCGTCCACAGACATCATGGTCGCAGGTGTTGGTACTTTAGCCTGGCAACGGGCGCGCGCGTCGCACCAGGGGAGCGAGCGGGGCTGGCAAGAGAATAACGGCGTCCGAGGTCCGACGTCCGAGGTTGGGGTAGCATGGACGATTCCTAGCAGGATTCCTTCATTTCATCTTTGGTCTTTGTTCGCTGGCAATCATTAAGACACTTCAAACATGAAAGCAGCTGTATGCTATAGTGTAATTCTCAGTCCCAGCCAGTGATGGGTAATACAAGATACGTGTATCGATACCGATACGTATTTTTTGTATAATACCAAAATACACGTATCGTATTAAAAAATACAAGTGCCGGCCGGCAAGTTGCGTGGATGCCTTCGATGCAGCTGCTGGTTGCTGCCACAACTAGAGTCCGCGCTTAAGGCATGCCGCGCGGGGCTAAAGCCATCGGCCTGCTCCCGGAGCAGTCGGTCGCATGTGCCGGTTATACATGCAAGAACATCGGAGTTGGGAGGCCCTGACTTTCCAACGTCGCCGTGCTGCCCAGACATCAAGGACAGGCTGCAGACTGGCTGCGCTGCTCCTTTCACGCGTGACATGTTGCCTCTGTATCGCTGTATTGTTACCCTTTTCCCACTGGCGCGGCGAAATGTATTTATTTGAATTAATAAGATTCCTCCCGGTCGATTGGTGCCACAGTCGTTCCCGCACGTCCCGCTCGTACCGTTCGTCCCGTTGATTGCTAATAAGCCTCAGCCACGCCAAATGGATGCGGTGCTGGGTCTTGCGGCTGGCTGGGATGCTATGATGATAGCGATGATGATAGCTATGATAGCGATGACGAGGAGCTAACCGCGGGCCCACGGCAGATAGATCACACCGTTAAATTTCTCCGCGGGGTAGAGAAATTGCTACCCTGTGGGAGGGAGAAATTGCCCCGACCCCTTCCTCAGGCGTTCTGCCGCACGCACTCGTCGGCTTAGTGTGGGATGTGCGGCTTCCGCACCAATGCGCCTCAAACGGGCAGAAGGCAAACGTGTGACCGCTCACTGCGTTGAGCCCCGCGTTGAACATGGTAAGCCCCTCGCTCAGCCCCTCGTTGAGCTGCAGCCATGAGGCTTGATATGGGTAACTTTCTCACTGTCGAGGAAAGGAACCTTGACCGTAACCTAGCAAAGCGCAAGCGATCCCGTAGACCAGGTCAGCAACCGCCGCAACGCCGTTCTGCCAACCATCCTAACTTCGAAGAGGGTCAACATGACTACGAACATCCAGACCCACGCCCAGATGCAGACGCCAGAGAGAAGACAGCTGGAAGGATCAGAAAGGACAGGGTGGAGGCAGAGGATGCTGCTTGGCAGGAACGCGCGCCTGCTGATAGGCACGACATCATAGAGTACGCACCCTCGTTCGCAGCAGCAGCTGCTCGGCGCTGTGAACTCTTCAAGCTGGACATGCAACAGCAGGTTGTTGTCCATTGCTGTTCTGGGGCAGCTATGAAGCTGGACGGATGGCAAACTGTTGAGTTTGTCAACTCACTCTATCGCTTTCCATTGAGGCTGCCTCTGTGCACTTGCTTGGAGTGCAACAAGGATGTGGCAGTGTCACCGGTCCGGCTTGGATGCTGGGGTAACACACCTGTGCGCCCTAGCATCTGGTTTGAGCAGTCGCTTCTGCAGTCCTACAGCACATCCATGGGCCAGGGCATGAGCGTGAGAGGTTGGTCATCCTTGCTGTGGCTAGTGTTACTGCTAGGGTTTGCCTCTACTCCGTACCACACCAGCAACGCATTGCCTTGTAGGTCTCATGGCGTTGCTGAACAAGCAACACCACCCCTTCGTTCTATACCCAAATCAGAAGCCCATCAGAACCGATGTCTTCACCGCAGCTTTCTACAGCTACCAAGCCGTTGCTCACGAAAGCACAAGCTTGACGAGTTTGGGGTGTCAAGGGATGCCCACAGGCCCTTTCTCAGACTGCCCAATCTGCGCCACCTTACCCGGCAAGTACAAAAGCTAGCATGTCAATAACAAGAATGTCTATGCCATGACAACATGTCATATTGTTGACCTCGTTGTGGCCGCAGCTTCTGTTCCACCGATTGCTGATGATGTGCAAGATGGAGCTACTGAAACTGGTCAGGGCACCGCCAGTGAGTGGTCATTAATGCAAACATCCAGCCTGGTTGTGGTCAATTGCATATGTTGCATGCCCTCGCTTTGTGCACCACATGCAGCTGCATACCCAGTAGCGGCAAGCTTGGACGCTGTTGTGAAGTTCAATCACTTCCAGGGTGTGGGTCATGCGAGCTCAGCAGTGCAGCCTCGCCTTGCCAGCCATGTCAGCCCTGCTGGCCTGGATGGAGAGGTGCAACGACGGCACGAAGCCAACCAGCTGAACCTGGAGTTCAGCATGGCTGGGGATGTCCAAGGCCTGAGCCATACCTGCAAGGCCACCCTGTCATGCTCCAATCCCACTGCTGTCTCAACAGCGACTGCCAAGCGCTGTGACATCACAGGGGTAGTTGGCTGCACGTGCTGCCATGGCGTGCCTGCTAGAGGCACATTCTGCAACATGAGGACGCCGGAGCAATTCACTTATTACCTCTTGTTGTTGGAGGGGTTGCTGGAGAGCGGGCCCGCTGATCTTCACATCTACGTTGACTTCGCCTGCCGCCTGAAGAAGACTTGGATGCGCTATGTGGCTGCGCGCGGGCTTCCAGCGGCTTGGGCAGATGTGAAGATGTGGGTGCCGTAAATGCATGCCGCCTCGCATGACCAAACTTGCCAGCTTGCCAACAACGCGCGGTACCAGATGGGCGCTGCCTTTCGAGTGGGCGAGCAAGCGGAACAAACATGGGCAATGCTCAAGGTAGACAAACCACCATCACCATGTTCAATTGCATGTCTGCATGGCACATGCCGCTGACTTGTGCCAATGAGTGCCAATGGCTGTCATGTTTTCCACAGGAGATGAGCAAGCTTGTGAGGTACATGACGCACGCACACCGCTCAGACGCTTTGCAGATCCGCCTGGCTGGCATCGCGTTTGACAAGCATGCCAACATTGTGGAGCATCTTGCAGCCAAGTTCAAGGCCATGCAGATGAAGAAAGGCAAGGACTCTGCCTACTATGCTTGCCCAGCTATGCCATTATTGAACGGCACCTGTCTGATGCTTTGTCCATGCAGTGGACATCCACAATCAGCTTGTAAAGCTCCAGGAGAAGTCAGAGGCAGCCGGTGTCATCGATGGTGTGGCTGCTGCTGCCCAGTACAGGGATCAGCATTCGCAAAGCGCAACAGCCAACGATACCAAGGGCAATGCCTGGCTGGTACGTTGCCGTGGATCAGATCTACTGCTGACGTGGTCACATGGGGTGTTACACGTGCCACTTCGTGCCACGTGGTGCATACAGGCTGAGTACGTACATTTGAAGCTCACAGTACAGGCTGTCAGCTGCGTGGCAGGCTTGCCACTCGCTCCAGATGCATGTCGTGATGCTCTTCCAACGCTACAGCCAGAGATGGCTACCCTGCTAGCCAATGGACGCAAACTGTCCCAATTGCGTGGCATCCAGGACAAGGTGACAACCTTAGGCATGGCTCATGGCGTGCACAACCTGTGTGGCTACTGGAGCAGCCAGGAGGTCGAAGGCTCAGTCCACACAGTGGGGCTGCAACTCTTGAAGGCTGACATGAAAGCAAGGTGTGGCTGCCTCGTGGGCAATGTGCATAATGCAGGTGACATGTGCACATTGCATCATTGTTGTGCTAATGTTTGCGCAGGCTTCAAGATGCGGTGTGGCAGGATGCACTACTTGTCAGTCACGTGGAGACAAAGCACAAGCTATGGGGTGTGGCTGACAAGGACACACGCGCACTGGCACGGCAGTCCAAGGCCAAGATGAAGCACGCTCTCCAACTGCTGAACGAGCTGTCACTGTGGGATTCGCTGGGAACCACCCAAACCCCAGATGAGGTCAGGGTGACCAACAGCCAGCTGCGTGGCATGGTGCAAGGGGAACCTGCACCTTGGGAGGAGGAGTGTCAATCCACTCCCCAGGGCAAAGTATTGTTCTATGGCCGGCAGTTCTTGCACCTGACCAGTGACAGCGAGCGGTGCAAGGAGCAGCTGGCACTCCTTCACGTGGAGCGGGCACGTCTCTCAGCATGGCTGTATCATGCGATCCATGCCTGCTATGCCGCAGCTGCTGCTGCCACCGCCGGCAAGGAGTACTACCTCATGCAACACATTGAGCACTTGGAGTCCATGCAGGCAAAGCTGCTGGCACTACAGTGGGCATGATTTGGCATGAGAGGCAGTGGCAGGATACAAACAATGCAGTAGCAGCTAGGTCAACAATGTAATGACTCGGCTCTTGACATGTGTGCTTGCATTGGTGAACATAGTAACAAAGATGTTAGGCAGCATGAACACTCTCTCGACATGGTGGATGCAAAAGATGGCTGATGTAAGCGTTGCAGCCATACCTAAGCTGCCGTTTTAAAGCTGCCATCACGTGATGCGTTCACGTGTGCTGCCAGCTAACAGTTGTTGGGAGCACCCAGAGCTATGAGCAACCATATGCTGTACGAGATGACTTCCAAGGATGAGTCACGCACCGGAGGGTGCGCTTGCCTTGCACTTCAGATGCTTTTTATTGCATAAGGTCTGGCAGCATGTATCACCCTTCAAAGCACAAAAAGCAGTCGCCCATACCCCACTTCACTGTACAAGATCCAGCCTAACCCGTTAGGTCACCTGGTGCCTGATGGCTAAACCCAGCCCCACCTTGTGCCTGTCATCATACAGAGCAAAGCATGACATCCATGAAGGACAACATCTACACAATTGAATTAGTATGGCTCAGGCTGACGTCTATATGATTGCCAGCCAACAGCTGTTGGGAGCACATGCAGTCAGGACTACCCACATGCATGGTTGATGAGGCTCTTATGGACAAGACACGCACCGGAGGGTGCGCTTGCCTTGCACTTCAGATACCTCTTATTGCACAAGGTCTGGCAGCATGTATCACCCTACAAAGCACAAAAAGCAGTTGCCCTGAACCCTCTTCTCTGTACAAGATCCAGTCAAGACCCCGTTAGGTCACCTGATGCCATCATGTCGAACCCTTGGCCCACCTTGTACAGACCTTGTGTCATCATTCGGACAATCCTGATATGAGCACGAACAGAGAGAAACGAGTAGGAGCCTCCGACCGTCTACTAGCGAGCATTGTTGGTATCTGTGAATGACTGAAATTGAGTCTGAGACGACGTACTAGATCACATACGGTCAGCACACCCTAAGCAAAGTTTTACTGTCATGCCCTCCCTTTTCATTATCTTTTCTGCAGTCAGCCTGGTGGTTGGCGGTGTAGAATACGTTGTCAGCGTGCCTTACATCCAAGGCTGACCGGTCCTCACTGCCTGGTCGGGGCCAGGCCTCATGAAAGAGCCATGCTATGCCCCAAGTTGCCAGTCACCACCAGCAAAGGGTCCTCACTGCCTGGTCGGGGCCAGGCCTCATGAAAGAGCCATGCTATGCCCCAAGTTGCCAGTCACCACCACATCATAAAGTTTTCTTCCTAGGTTGTTGTTGAAGCCTGCCTGCTTCTGAACAAGCAAGAAAACCTGGACCAATGTCTTGTTGTTGTTGTGGCGCTCTTCGGTTGATATCTGCAAGCTGTGAAGATTGAGAGCATCCTTGACCCGCTTCTCCAGTTGACCCACACCCATGGTGGGGAGATCTACTCCTCCTGCAAGCAACATTGGCAACAGAACACTACGCTCGCAAGAATCAGCTAAGGCACGGGCTGAGATTGGCAACATGTAACCAAGAGCATGTGTGTTGCAGTGCAATTGCAATGCTGTTAGGTCCTTACCAGCAAAGGGTAGCGATGGGGTGCCTTGCACCTGCTGCAGCTGTCCTGGCCTAGGTGAGGGCAACAGAGGGGGGGGCTGCACTTGCTGCTGCTGCCCTTGCCTAGGTGACAACAACAGAGGGGAGTGTGGCACCTGCTGTTGCCCTTGCCCAGGTGAGAACAATAGATGGGGGGGTGGAACCTGCTGCTGTCCCTTCCCCGGGGCCCTAGATTGGGATGCATAGGGGGTGGCCGCTGTCGTCCTTGCCTTGATGAGACCAGCTGAGGGGGAAGCTGCAGCTCCTATTTTCCTTGCCCTGATGGTAGGAAGTAGTGGCAACACCTGCTGCTGCTGCTGTCCCTGCCCAGGTGAGGGCAGCAAAGGGGGGGGCTGCACCTGCTGCTGCTGCTGTCCCTGCCCAGGTGACAGCAGCAGGAGGGGGGGCTGCACCTGCTGCTGCTGCTGCCCCTGCCCAGGTGAGGGCAGCAAAGGGGGGGGCTGCACCTGCTGCTGCTGCTGTCCCTGCCCAGGTGACAGCAGCAGGAGGGGGGGCTGCACCTGCTGCTGCTGCTGCCCCTGCCCAGGTGAGGGCAGCAAAGGGGGGGGCTGCACCTGCTGCTGCTGCTGTCTCTGCCCAGGTGACAGCAGCAGGAGGGGGGGCTGCACCTGCTGCTGCTGCTGTCCCTGCCCAGGTGACAGCAGCAGGAGGGGGGGCTGCACCTGCTGCTGCTGCTGCCCCTGCCCAGGTGAGGGCAGCAAAGGGGGGGGCTGCACCTGCTGCTGCTGCTGTCCCTGCCCAGGTGACAGCAGCAGGAGGGGGGGCTGCACCTGCTGCTGCTGCTGCCCCTGCCCAGGTGAGGGCAGCAAAGGGGGGGGCTGCACCTGCTGCTGCTGCTGTCCCTGCCCAGGTGACAGCAGCAGGAGGGGGGGCTGCACCTGCTGCTGCTGCTGCCCCTGCCCAGGTGAGGGCAGCAAAGGGGGGGGCTGCACCTGCTGCTGCTGCTGTCTCTGCCCAGGTGACAGCAGCAGGAGGGGGGGCTGCACCTGCTGCTGCTGCTGTCCCTGCCCAGGTGACAGCAGCAGGAGGGGGGGCTGCACCTGCTGCTGCTGCTGTCTCTGCCCAGGTGACAGCAGCAGGAGGGGGGGCTGCACCTGCTGCTGCTGCTGTCCCTGCCCAGGTGACAGCAGCAGGAGGGGGGGCTGCACCTGCTGCTGCTGCTGCCCCTGCCCAGGTGAGGGCAGCAAAGGGGGGGGCTGCACCTGCTGCTGCTGCTGTCCCTGCCCAGGTGACAGCAGCAGGAGGGGGGGCTGCACCTGCTGCTGCTGCTGCCCCTGCCCAGGTGAGGGCAGCAAAGGGGGGGGCTGCACCTGCTGCTGCTGCTGTCCCTGCCCAGGTGACAGCAGCAGGAGGGGGGGCTGCACCTGCTGCTGCTGCTGCCCCTGCCCAGGTGAGGGCAGCAAAGGGGGGGGCTGCACCTGCTGCTGCTGCTGTCCCTGCCCAGGTGACAGCAGCAGGAGGGGGGGCTGCACCTGCTGCTGCTGCTGCTGCCCCTGCCCAGGTGAGGGCAGCAAAGGGGGGGGCTGCACCTGCTGCTGCTGCTGTCCCTGCCCAGGTGAGGGCAGCAGAGGTGGGGGGTGCACCTGTTGCTGTGCATGCTGTTCTGCCTCCACATCATTGTCAAGACTGTTTACATCATCACAATCTTCGTCACCACCTGTGTGCGTAATAGCATGACATCATGAGAATCAGCAGTATGTAGCAGTAGCATGTGCAGCTGGCATGCTTTGGGTTGTTATTACCAGGGAGACACTTCCTCTTTAGCCTTGGTGGTGCTCGTTTGACCGTGCCAGAGCTGAGATCTACCTCCTGCTTTTGATCAGGTATCAACATGTGAATGGCAAACTCTATCACGACCTCTAATAAGTTCCACATGCCAAGAAGCTGTATGACGAGCAATCTGACACTCCTACCTTGGGCTGGAGATTAGCCAACTTCATCTTGTCAAGGTCTTGCCGAAGGCCTTGTAGTGCGTTGGTGACAACTTTCCAGCCTTCAGGAGACTCGCTGGTGATGGTGGTGAAAAGCAGACCCAGGTCGTTCACAAAAGTAGGATGCATGGCTGCTCCTTTGTCAATGTCCGGACCAAACAAGCTATAGTGGTCACAGCTGCGGTACCCTGGGGAGGCGCTATACCACACGCAATTCAATCGGCGAAACTTCATAGAAAACTCCTTAATCGTGTTGCGTATCGACGACCTAGCCTTGCTTATATCCTTGTTGTTCTGCAGTGTCAACGCGGTAACCTTTTGGGTCTCAACAGCGAGCACAGCGTTATCAATGATGGTCATGTTTAGCTCTGTCATCCTGTGTAGACGGCCCACAGATGGCGATGTCCAACGCAGGGTTCAACGCAGTGAGCGGTCACACGTTTGCCATCTGCCCGTTTGAGGCGCATTGGTGCGGATGCCGCACATCCCGCACTAAGCCGACGAGTGGGTGCGGCAGAACGCCTGAGGAAGGGGTCGGGGCAATTTCTCCCTCCCACAGGGTAGCAATTTCTCTACCCCGCGGAGAAATTTAACGGTGTGATCTATCTGCCCACGGTTTCGGCCTGGCAAAAAAGTGACGTTTTTTCTTGTATTTTCTTGTATTTCCTGTATCGATACACGTATTACCCATCACTGGTCCCAGCAAGTCTCAGCACGTCATCTCAGTCATCTTGGGTCAAGATGCGGGCGCGCCGGTTGGCTGGCCGGCTGAGGTTTCAAGGCCGGCCTAGATGCGTCGGTGAGATGCGATGTGTGTTCCTCTGGTGACATTCCAATGGAGTGCGAGCTTTCTGCAGGCTTCCTGCCGCAATTTCATTGCCCGAGATTTCAGTGGGCTGCCGCGAGGCGGCAAGGCGGAGCTCAGTGGAAACAATGCACTTGTTAGTCCGAGTACAGTCCTAAGGAGTAGAGCAGGAGCAGCTTAGTGAAAACAGACCCCTACAAGTTGCCCTACAAGTTTCACAGATATCACTAAATTTCCTTTTGCGTGTGCAGCAGGGTGGGCGTGAAGCTCGTTTTTATCATCAACTCGAGTAATGAAGGTCAATTGGGTAACAATGCTTACACACTTAACAGTTCAAGAATGTAAGACAATTCCACCACTTGCACCACTTTACAGTGGCTATCACAATGCACAGCCTCATCCATTAATAGCACTCTCACTCGTCATAGCAGACGACATAACTACCAACCCTCTCCACAGCAACTTGCAATTGATATGTACACAGCGCAAGGTGCCAGCCCTATTCCTAAGGAGCAGCACGTCCTATGACTCACAGATCCATCCCTTGGATACATGCTCAGTGTCCAAGCTCACAGCAGATCTCACAACACTTTCAAGCAGGACAGCGACAGCAAGTTACCCACCCCCCTAAAAAACTGGTTCCAGTTGCTATGTAGTATAGCCAGTTTCCTCAGTACGTCAATGCTCAGATCTTGAAGGTGGAGTTGAAGGCCGCAGGCAGCAGGCGCGGCGCCCTGCAGGCAGCTGGCGCGTCAGGTCCAGCCGGGCCGTTGCAGACGTTGGTAGCGCCAGGGAACACGCGCGCCTGGCCCACGGTGCTCACGCTGGTCTGCTGCACCAGGGCCAGGGCGCGGTACAGGTTGCCCAACACCTCCTCAGGGGGCACTGCAAGCGCAAACCATGAAAGAAATGCGGTGAGATGAACACATTGTGAGGAAGCAGTGATGCCATGCCCTGCTAGTCATTTCCACCAGCTCGCAATGCACGAGCTGTGTTTACCAGTTGGAATGTAGGGGAACAGTACCTGTCTGCCGACTGGTGCCTGTGGCTGCCTTGGCCGCTGCAGCGTTGGTCAGGGTGGAGCGGTTCAGGGAGGTCCAGGTGGCATTGGACAGAGTGGGGATGGTGCCAGCCGCAGCCGCACCCTGCAATGCACCACATTGCCGGTCACACCAGGGTAGACAGGCGAGTAGCCAAGCAGTGATACAGGCCAGCTGAAACGACATGGTGGGGGCCTGGAACCAACACCGGCCATGGGTCAATAGACTGCAGCAGAAGTGAGAAGCAGCCTAGGATGCTCAGGGTAGCCAGGCAAACCAGCATGCAGCCCTGCCAGCGCCCTGCAACCTTGCCCCTCTCCCTCTATGCTTCTCAACATGCTTCTCTACTTTTTTGCATTGATGGTGCAGGTGCACAGCAGGTGCAACAGATGCAGGAGGTGAAGGTAAGCAGCAGGTGCAGGTGAACAGCAGGTACCGGCGGGCAGCAGGTGCAGGCAGGCAGGTGGCCAGTAGGTGTGTTGTGCCACACTCACCCTGAAGGGCACCAGCTCCGTGTTGACTGAGCGGTACAGGTGCTGCGTCAGGTTACTGATCCTGTCCTCGTACAGCTCCACCTGTGCGCCCTCAATGATGCCTGGAGAGTACACACCCTGCAGCCCAGCCCAACACCACCAGTG
Source organism: Haematococcus lacustris (assembly GCA_030144725.1). Lineage (NCBI taxonomy): Eukaryota > Viridiplantae > Chlorophyta > Chlorophyceae > Chlamydomonadales > Haematococcaceae > Haematococcus > Haematococcus lacustris. The sequence goes on from JASKMD010000031.1 coordinate 3,260,119, forward strand.
AAGGTCAAACTACCTCAACATCACCATGAACAATACTGCCACAGTGCCCAAGGGCTGGCTCAGGACACAGCTGAATCACATTGCCAAATCAGCAGGCTACAAGGCTGCAATGCTGCAACAGCCTCACCAGAGCGAAGATAGCGGCAGTGCCCAGCCCACACACGAACAGCGTGCTGACCCAGGTGCTGAACTGTAGAGCAAAGAAGCGCCAGTTCACACCCATGGTACCCTCCTGCAGAGCACACAACACAGACCCAGCAGCAGCAGCCACTGTCCCACCAAGTATCAGTCGGTCACAGCAATTGATCACTTGCCCACCATCACCCCCAGCAGCAACCACCACCACCACCCCAACAGGCATCAACAGGCATCATCACTTGCTCCAAGAGCCCCAGCCCAAGAGGCACATACCTTCCAACAACCCTACCATCACCACCTCTACCATTCCTTAAGCAGCCCAACACCCCTGCACCTCCTTAACCCAGGCCCATCCACCCCAGGATCCCCACACCATTGGCCCCAGCCCCCACCCACCGTGAGGCCCACACCGATGATGCCACCGGTGATGACCTGGCTGGACGAGGTGGGCAGCCCGTACTGGGAGCACACCAGGATGACCAGGGCGGTGGACAGCTCAGCGCAGAAGCCGCGAGAGGGAGACAGCTTGGCCAGACGCACCCCCATGGACCTGGTCACGTTGTACCCATCTGCGGCCATGCAGTACACACCATGTTGCACCAGACCGATGAACCACCTTTTAATAACTGCTTTTCACCTAATTCCATCCTTACCCTAAAACCACACAATGCCTGTGCCGCTTGCACCTTGACCACCTGCACAACTTTCAAGGCTGTCCCACACCCCACTGACAACTCCGCCCACTATTCCTGCCAAGCCAAACTCACATGTGGCCAGGCCGATAACCAAGCCAAGCGCGCCAATCAGCACAATCCAGACAGGTGCTGTCACGCTAGAGGTCAGCTTGCCCTGGGCCGCAACAGAAATGGCACACCGGCATACAGTGTGTACCACAGCAGCAGTATGCCACAAAGGCAGTAGCAGCAATGGTAAAGCAATGGTGTAGCAATGGCATTCTGCGCCACATTACCACACAACCGAGGCACCCGCTGCACCCACACGCACACTACACCCACCTCAGTGTAGGCCTGCCAGACGGTTGCCATGGGGCCGGCCATGTAGCCCACCTCACCAGCACCATGAGCGAACACGACACAGATAGCAGAGAATACCTGTGGCCACCAACCAGTCATGGCAGTGAAGTAGGGATATTGTCCAACGCAGGATTCAATATCCCAGACTGATGAGACCAGGATCCTGGCAGGGGCAGCATCAAATGACAGTGCATGGACTGATCAGGTGGCATGGACTGATCAGGTGGCTTGGGGCCTGCACAAGACGCACCTGAAGATATGAGAAGGTATACTCGACCTTCGGATCAAAGTGCTCTGCACATCACCACCAGCAGCAGCACAACCCCCATGACAGCTGCTACCCCCTAGTTGCAGCACCACCACAACAATCTAATGGCAACTCACACTCGGTTCAAGCATGCTGAAGTATGATTTGACCCATGTCCACTCCTTACACTGCCCCTTCAAGCATCTGCACTGCCCCGTCCACCTGTCACAACTCCTGCACAACTCCCTTCACCCACCAGCGTTGGCATGGATGGCTGCCACCAATGGATCATCCTCCACCACCTGCATCATGTACAATCACATGCTGACCATGAGCATCGACACTGGATGTCAGTATTGCCATGCCATGCCATGCACAGCCAAACAATGCATAGTGTGCACATTTTCATGCTAAGCCCCTTCCTCCTATTCTGCCAGTATACCATGCTAAGCACTTTCCTATTGTTCTGCCACCAACTGCATCTCACCTCATGGACGTCCACGCTGGTGCCGTGCAAGATAGCCTTCTTCGTCTTGTTCCACACCTGCGGTCCACAAGAACTCCACGAGATCCTCATCACAATCCTTCAACCACAACCACTTTATCCCACAACAGCACATCTCCGCACATCAAAACTCTGTACTGTCCACTCCATTTGTCCCAACATCCGTTTATCCCAACATGCCATTTTGTCCTCCCCTAGCTGCCAGCACCTCACATTGGAGAGGGTACCCATGAAGCCAGGGCCCTGAATCTTCTCTCCAGCCTCCTTGGCCTTCAACTTTGCCAGGTGCTCCTGGTGCTTCTGATTCTCCTCCTCGTCGCGCTGCAGCTGCTTTGCCTTGGCCTTCTCCACAGCGTCCAAGCGCGCCTTGTGGATAGCGGCCTCACGCTCCTACCGACACAGCCACATGTATCAGGTGGTCAGTGAAGAGCCCCACACTGCCTGATGACACATGATTCAAGCATAGTGGTAGCCCTAACTTCAGGCATAGCCAGCCCAGACATGAAGACAGGTGGCTCGTTACACCGATACAGGCCAGCTTAACGCACTGACAATGTGAAATCTCCCTCGAAACTGAACACAAGGACCTGGAACACATGGCATACAGACCACACCTGGCCAAGCTATTAGTTCACAACTCACCTCAGGGGTCATCATATGGTACCCAGTGGCCACCATGACGCCGTTTGCATCATAGGAGGGCATCATCGAGTTGTCATTGCGGACAGCTGCCTTCCCATCCTGCAGCATCACCACCACGGCACACGCTTGTGCACATGAACGCTTTCTAATCCTTCAGTGAACACTACCTCCAGTGTCAAGGCCAAGCCGGCTCAACGCCACACTCCTCGCAACCTCACCCCATCCCAAACCCGGAGCATCCGACCAAAACCTGGGCCTACCCCAGGCAGGCTGTGGGCCTGGCCCTTACCTGTGTGAAGGATGCCCCAGACGGCTCATTGCCGAGGCCAACAATGGCAGCCTTGTTCACCATGCCCAGCTCTCCAGTAGCGTCAGTCACAGGGATGCTGCAACAGCAGGCACTGATCATTAGCATCAGAGTACTGTCCAGGAAGGGAAATGCGTGGAGCTTGCTGCCCAAGATGCGTCAGCCTTACTGGAGTAGCTTGCTGCCCAGCAGAGACGCAACTTGCAGCATGACGACTGGCTGCATTGCAGGCCTAGGCAACTACATTGGAAGTGGAAAGTTGGAAAGTTGGATGCTTCGAACTCACTGCTCCTTAAACAGGCGCTTGGCGCGTGCCTTAAGAATGGGCAATACCACCACAGCAGTGAGCACAGCACAGCCAGCTGCGACGACGGCAGAGACCCAGGCTGACTTGGCATCATCCCAGTCCGAATTTTTAGCAAGTGTTTTCTTAATACCCCTGGTGAACCTGCGCATGCAGTAGAGCCCAACAACAAGCAGTCAGGACACCGCACACAGGGCACAATTGAGCATATTCAATGCAGCACATGACCACAACACCCAACCATTACACACAAGCACAAGGCATACAGCACACAGCGGCACACAGGTACTGGTTTGGTTGCTAGATCAGCATGAGCCAGCGCACCATAGTCTTGCTGCAACTGGCATAGCCAGAGCTGGCGACACCTGCCACCCCTGACCCCAGCAAACCATTCCTGCTTACGTTAAACACTCACACAAAGAAGACACAGATGTAGACGGTGATCATGACCAGGAACGGCAGCAGCCAGAAAGCAATGATATTCCCGTTCTGGCGACGCAGCACAAACGTACGCAACGCCAGGAACAGGATCCCCGCAGCAATGGAGGTGAAGATGGGGGAGATGAACCAAGCCAGGATGATGGGCACCACACCTGCAGGCACACCACGTCACACTACACATGCAACATGTCGCTTATCACACTCACCATTTCAAGTGTGCCCAGAGTGTGAGGTTACTTGTGGGCTCAGCATCCCAGCAACTTACCCTTGTAGGGGGGGAATCGATTGGGGTCGGGCACGGCCCATTTTACCGCATCGCCACCGCCGAACACGAGGGAGAAACCCATGATGGATCCAACTGCAGGCAAGCAGCACCCGGGTGTTACTAGGTCTGCTACTGCTGCACCTCCCAGGTACATGACATGACCTTGGTCGGACCCCATGTCGAACACCAGAGGGGTGGCAGAGTAGTGTAAGGGGCAGCGGGTACTCACTGATAGAGTGGGTGGACGACACGTTGAATTCTAGATAGCTTGCCAGGATGTTCCACATCCCCGAAACAGTCACGGCAATGACCATGCCGAAGGCATAGAACTGCACAGGGCAGGACAGTAAGGGCAACACAGCATGAGCTGAGTAGGTCTGAACGTGATGGGTCAGGATAGGCCAGGCTAAAGCTCACAGGAGCAGGTGGTGATGCAAGGGTGCTGCGCTGGCGGAACCAGCAAATGCCTTCCCAACTGCATCACATATCACACCACCTCTGAAAGACCACTTCTTGGCCGTTCCATCCCCCCAAAGGCTTAGCCTTTTCCTCGCAGACATGAGGGCAGAGAGAATACACGGACAAAGGATTGAAGCCAGGCCGGGGCTTGCAGGAGCAGGCGGTGGTCTTGCGAGACAACGAATCAGGTACTAGACAGGAAGGCACAAGGGGGCTACAACATCCTGGCCTTTCCTCCTCGCATCTCACCTCAGGCTCCCGCTGGAAAGACTTGATGTCGGCAATACCACCCGCGATTGTCGATGTCGACACACGCCCCAGCAGCATGGCACCACCAAACTCAAAGATGGCAGCGATCTGTCACCCCAGGCGGCAGCGGCAGCAGGAGCAGCAGCAAGGGCAGCAGCCTTATAAAACATGGATGACGCTAGGCACAAGGAGTTACCAGGGCACAAGGCAAGCAAGTGCAGCCCTGAAGGACATCAGGTGAAGGCAAGCATGTGCACCCCTGAAGGACCGCAGGTGACAACATGGTATGCAAGCATGCTATGATAGCAATGGGTCACGAGTTTAGTGGCACCCAACATGCTACACATCGCTTCTTACCACCACGGCTTGGCGCAGCGTCAAGGTGCGTGAGCCCACGGAGGTACCAAAGGCATTGGCAACATCGTTACTGCCTGCATTTCAACCCAGCCGCCACAAAGTAGCAGCTGCAGGTGAAAACATTCAGTTGAGTATGTGGGTGAGTATAGTGGTAGCAATCACTAAGAGTGCATGGGTGCAGCAAGTGGAGCACGCGAGCGTGGCCTCCCGCCGATTCGGTGCATGTGATAGGTTGTGGCCGTTACCGGCTCAAGGCAGATTTTTTGCACGGCCAGCAGGCTTTTTGGACGCCAGGCTGGCTACATGTCTTCGCCTTACCTGTTCCGTAACCGAACAAGAACGAGCCGAACGCGCCGAACACAACCAGCCACTTCAGGTGCGACATCACGGGGTCCTCCACAGACATCATGGTCGCAGGTGTTGGTACTTTAGCCTGGCAACGGGCGCGCGCGTCGCACCAGGGGAGCGAGCGGGGCTGGCAAGGGAATGACGGCGTCCGAGGTCCGACGTCCGAGGTTGGGGTAGCATGGACGATTCCCACCGGGATTCCTAGCTACCCCTCACATTGAAACCACCAACCCTAACCCTAACCCTAACATCGAACTTTATGCTTCAATGCTGTTCTCAGCCCCAACAAGTCTCAGCACGTCATAGTGATCTTGGGTGAAGATGCGGGCGCGCCGGTTGGCTGGCTGGCTGAGGTTTCAAAGCCAAGATGCGTTGGTGAGATGCGATGTGTGTTCCTCTGCTGACATTTCATAGAATGCGGGCTATCTGCAGGCTTCCTGCTGACATTACATTGCCCGAGGTTCCAGTGGGCTGCCGCGAGGCGGCAAGGCGCAGTGGAAACAGTCCGAGTCCAGTAGTCAGCCGTGAGCTCGGAGCCTGTGCTCGATTACAACTCATTTTGGAGTGGCATGAGGGCTGTACGGGTCAAAACCTGGCCTGATTCAGCCCGTCGTTGAGACATTGCAACCTCGGGGTGGGAGCATTGACTGAAGGGTTGGGTGCTGGGGGCTGGGGGCCCAAGGCTGTGAGTCAAGGGCCCAAGGTCACAGGCTTGAACGGCCTGGGCCCAGCCCTTGACCTGGCCCTGGCCAAGCTTGCCAGGCAGGGGGCGTTTGGGTGATGGCTGTAAGGGTGTAAGGGGCTGGTGGTGTTCTTTGGTGCAGCTACCATTGGCACTGGGGCACTCCTACAAATTAGTCCCTGCGTTTCTCCCTGCGCTTTGGCCGACCTTGTCCAAATGGGCTGAAATTCGGCCAGTTGGAAGCTGATGATGTAAGGAATCCACCCCAAAAAGAATCAGGTCAAAAAAATCAAAGGCTGAGGCTGGGCGGCCCGTGGCGTTCACGCAGGGACGGATGCAGGGATTGAGGGGGGGGCGCAGGGACGAACGCAGGGATTGAAGGGGGGGTGCAGGGACGAACGCAGGGATGGATTGGGGGCGCAGGGATGGACGCAGGGATGGAGGGGGTCGTGCAGGGACGAGTGCAGGGATGGAGGGGGGGGTGCAGGGACGAGTGCAGGGACGAGTGCAGGTACGAGTGCAGGGATGACGGGCGCAGGGACGGGCGCAGGGACGAGTGCAGGGATGAGTGCAGGGATTGCGGGCGCAGGGACGAGTGCAGGGATGAGCGCAGGGACGAGTGCAGGGATGAGCGCAGGGACGAGTGCAGGGGTGACGGGCGCAGGGACGGGCGCAGGGACGGGCGCAGGGATGAGTGCAGGGATTACGGGCGCAGGGACGGGCGCAGGGATGAGAGCAGGGACGAGTGCAGGGATGAACGCAGGGACGAGCGCAGGGATTGCTGGCGCAGGGATGAGTGCAGGGATGAACGCAGGGACGAGTGCAGGGATGAACGCAGGGGCGAGTGCAGGGATTAAGGGCGCAGGGACGATCGCAGGGATAAACGCAGGGACGAGTGCAGGGGTAAACGCAGGGACGAGTGCAGGGCTTTTGGGCGCAGGGACGTTTGCAGGGATGAGCGCAGGGGCGGGTGCAGGGGTGAACGCAGGGACGAGTGCAGGGATGACGGGCGCAGGGACGAGTGCAGGGATAAGCGCAGGGACGAGTGCAGGGATGACGGGCGCAGGGATGAGTGCAGGGATGTCGGGCGCAGGGACGAGTGCAGGGATGAACGCAGGGACGAGCGCAGGGATGGCGGGCGCAGGGACGAGTGCAGGGATAAGCGCAGGGACGAGTGCAGGGATTACTGCCGCAGGGATGCTCGCAGGGATGAGCGCAGGGACGAGTGCAGGGGTAAATGGCGCAGGGCTGCGCGCAGGGATGAATGCAGGGATTATCGCAGGGACGGATGCAGGGTCGATTGCAGGGACGGACGCAGGGACGAGCGCAGGGATGACTGGCGCAGGGACGTGTGCAGGGATGAACGCAGGGACGAGTGCAGGGATGACGGGCGCCACCTGATTACAACCAGCACATTCTCATCATTATGTTGTGACCTGAACGACAGGGACAGTGACTAGTGCTGCTTGCTGAGGCTGTTGTATGGAACAAAGTACATGTCCCCATGGCCCTCGCCTGTGGGGAAGAAGGACACAAACAGAGTGTGCAGCTGCTCCCCATTTACTGCAAACCACTCAGCAGGACCAGCACCTGCCTCCTTTGTCCTGTACTTGGCGCGCCGATGGTAGGGTGGTGTTGCCTGGGTTGGCTGCTCCTGTGGGATGGCGGCTGGCCCCTTGGCCACACGGGTTGAGCGGCGCTGTCGGTTGCTGGCCCCACCATTGTGGGGGGGCGGAACAGAGGGGCCAGCACCGGCAGGTGGTGCTGCTGCTGCTGCTGCCTCGGCTTCTCCTGCTGTTGCCTCTGCTGCTGGTGCCCCTGCTCCTACTGCTGTTGCTTCTGTTACCGCTGCTCCTGCTGCTGATGTCGCTGCAGCCTCTGCTGCTGCTGCTGCTGGCTTTGGATCTGTTGCCCGCCGTTTGGCCGCTGTGTCCTGTGGGGCTGGTCTCTTGCGCCCGCGTGTGCGTGCTGCTGCTGCTGCTGCTGCCACTGGTGGCTCTGGTTCTGGGCCCATGCCATGCATCAAGTTGGGCAGGCCACCCATAGGGTAGACAGGGAACAGCCTTGCGATGGCCACTCGCAGGAAGCGGCCTGGGATGATTGGATGCTCTAGTCGTACCCAGAACTGGATGTGGGCCGCATACTCGTTCACAGTGGACAAGCTGGCTCTGTAGTAGTACTTATCCATGGCCCAGCTGTTGTTGCGCTTTTCTGCACGCTTGTACGCCACACTGAACATCAGCTGCTGTGTGCACTCTGCACGGGTGAAGTACCATACCCGCCCCGGCACGTTTGGGGGCTGGGCAGGAGCACCACTGGTGGCAGGGGGAGTAGAGAACAGGTCGAGGACGTCCTGCTCACACCAGCCGCTGCCCTCGCCATTCAACCCAGCATTGAGCTCCCCCACCATAGTGCAGACCGCCTGGCGCACCCACTGCTCACCACCCGTGACTGGGCACTGACAGTACCCTGCGCCAACTAACTGGCAGTTCCTCTCCGCTTCTGGCTGTGTGTCCTCCATTGTGGTGGGGGCCCGGACCTGACCAGCCCCACTGTTGGGGCGCTCCACCAGTCCCCTTGTCCCATCCCCTGCACCCCCTTGCTGTGACCCCAGCGGCTCACCCTCTGCTCCTTGCTGCGATTGGTGCCCACCCTCCTCATCCTCCCGACCCTGCAGCACCCGGATCTTGTGCAGGAAACGCTGAGCTTGGCGGTACACCTTCTCACGCAGGCAGGCTGAGAGGCCAATGGTAGAACCTGGTGCATGCTTGCCTCCCCAGCGCTTCATGTACTGCATGGCGCGCTCCAACCAAAACTCAGCATCACGAAAGCTGCGGCCACGTTGCAGCTCTTGATACAGCAGCCTGCGCACATCACGACAATCCATGTACTGCATTAGAAATCATAGGTAAATGGAAAGTGAGTATCATAGTCGCCTTTGGAGGGGTGTTATAGGACGTCTTATTCATGGTGACCAACTAGGAGGGGCTATTGGTCTCGAAGATGGTGGAGTAACTGACATCAACGCCCTACTGCTCACTTACCGGCATACACACATATGGAGGTTGGGAGAGAACATGTGGGCCGAGACATGCAGGTCCACCTTGTGCTCCTCCAGCTTTTTAGCGTGGTCGAGCAGGTTCTGGAAGCCCTTTTGGATGTTGGCCTCCACTGTTGCAGGTGTGTCAGCACCTGGCAAAAGTAGCATCTGAATGTGTTATCAGAGCACTCCATGACGGTGATCATTATGGTGGTCGTAGTAACAGCAGTACCTCGGCTACATCTATAACCTACATACCTGGCGTCAGATAGTGCAGCACAGCTTGGACCAGGTGCTCCCACAGCTCAAAGTGTAGTCGGCGGTTGGTTGTGCTTCGCTTCATGATGTCTAAGAACACGTACTCCCACTCGTGCTTGAGGAAGTTCATGTAGTCGTCCATGATCCAGCCACTGCAATGCAAACATAGCATCTACACCTCGTGTGATTATGCTCCTACCTTTTATTCACTCCCAGCCATAGATTACATACTTGCACAGCAACTCCTTCTCTTACACATCTATGCTGTCCTAGTCCCAGTTAAGCTAGTGTTGTTTCATTGTCCCTGTTGATTTGTGATCGTACCTGCATTTGTCACTGTGATGGGGCTGGCGTCCGTAGTCAACTGGCACGCGGATGTGCTTGAAGCGCTCCTCAATGAGCTTGCGTTCATGGGTGTCGAAAGGGCTGTTTTCCTTGGTAGAAAGCAGCCATAGCAGGTGGTTTTTCACCAGCCCAAAAAGCAGGCTGTGGGCTATGGGCACGACATGGACCCACGTGCCCTCCACGTACCGAAGGAACTCCAGGATGAGAGCAGGGCGGTTACAGCCATGCTGGCCAGGCTTCAGACCCACATGCTCCTGGCACCCATGCTCTAGAGCAGCCTTCACCAGGTCTCCCCGCAGCTTGAACTCATCAGCCGTCAGGCGCATGCACGCATCCATCATATGCACCTTGGCTGGAGCTGCCTCACCAGCAGCCAGAGGCGTTGGAGGTCTGACTGCTGGGGGTATTGTAGGTGCGTCCACAGGTTCGACGTAGCCCATGGGATGGACTCCTTCCTTGCCATGCTTGGGGGTACTGAGCCAGCACCACATGCAGTTCATGTTGGCGCCCGCTTGCATGCCGCCAGACCATGCAGCCCTGCAACCACAGGGTATCACATGTTGGTGATGGCGTTGTAAGGCCTGCCAAATTGCGCCTCTGTGATGGACACCACCCTTGCTACACTGTTTGGTGTTCAGCCAACACCACGTTCTGTTCATATTGGCGCCATGGCCCATGCCATTAGACCAAGCAGCCCTGCATGCAAAAGGTACTCATGCTCAACGCATGGAAGTATGGTTACGGGTTAGGGTTGGGTTAGGGTTGGGGCTAGGGCTAGGGCTAGGGCTAGGGCTAGGGCTAGGGCTAGGGCTAGGGCTAGGGCTAGGGCTAGGGCTAGGGCTAGGGCTAGGGCTAGGGCTAGGGCTAGGGCTAGGGCTAGGGCTAGGGCTAGGGCTAGGCATGGACGTGGGGATGTGGTTGGGTTATGGTTAGGGCTAGGGCTAGGGCTAGGGCTAGGGCTAGGGCTAGGGCAAGGGCTAGGGCAAGGGCTGAACTAGGGCTAGGGCTAGGGCTAGGCATGGACGTGGGGATGGAGTTAGGGTTAGGGTCCATTTGTTAAGTACTGCTTGCCTGGCTGGAGTGTCCGCCACCAGACTGACCACTATTGGGTACAGCCGGGGCCCCACAGTGGGGCGGTCGCCAAGGTCTTCACTGCGCAGGTGGACGTGCTTGGAGACGTCTGTTCCCAGCGCTCCCTGGAAAGCCTCGAAAATGGGCTTCATGTAGCCGGTGACATGCGAGTCAGCTGAAGTCTTGTTGTCGATGATGACGCCCAGGATGGCCCAATTGTCGTCCTTGCCCCGCACATGATCTGGGACGTCCACCAACTGGAGCTCACAGGCAACAAGTCACAGGGCATGCATGAGTGAAAGGTAATGCATGGTGTTAACCTGCATGGTTAGGCTAAGTGTTGCACTGGTGGTCGTGTATGTAGGTGCAATTGATGGATGTTCAGTGCTGAATGATTGGAACTGATAGCATACTATGTTGGTTGCTCACCTGCATGACAATCACCCCCACTGACTTCTTGTTGATGCTCACCCAGTCCAGCCCCAAGCTGACCCTCACAGCGTACTGGTGATCATACACAGCATCAGTTACATGCTGCCGGATGTGGGCGGCGGCAGGGCCTACGTGTGATGCAACATCAGCAATCACAAGCTGATGGGCTATTGATGCATTGCTGTTCTTATTCAATATGCACCTGTCATGCATATTCCCTTACTTGCAGCAAAGGAGCCTGGTTCTGGATCCACTGGGCGCTGCAGGAGCCACTTCTTTACCGCGGCGCGGTTCAAGAGGATGCTCAGTGTGTCCTCAAGGCCGTGAAGGAAGATGCAGCTTCGTGGCTCAATGGAGTCCCTCTCTATCAGGGCACAAGCACAGCACCACATAATGGCATGGGCCACAATGATACTGCCTTTGTCTATTCCAAGGCACTGGGGAGTAGTGACGGTGAGCTGGGAGGTGGTGGTATCATGCTCAATGAATGCATGTGGCTGGGCTGTCACCTGTCACAAAACGGGTTTCACCACACTGTGGATGAGGGCATACGTCCTTCAAGTGATGTTTCCATTGGTTCCTGTGGCAATCAAACACCTCAAGTTACAACGACAGCCAGTGTGGGTGAGTATGTACATGTGACTCACGGAGGCAGGTGCGGATATACATGTCCTGGGCAGGTCTTGCCGTTGCAGACGTGCACACGATCCTCATCTCTGCCCAGCGCATCAATCAAGGCGTAGAACCGATGTGTAGTTGAAGGAAGCAAGGTCTTGCCCTTGCCCATGCAGTTGTCCAACAGCTCCAGCACGTCTTTCATCTGCTGGTCAGAAGGCTTGGCCTTTATGTAGAACTCACACAAGTGCCGGGTAAGGTCCTGCATTCTGACATCTGGCCTGTCAGGATACACAAGCTCGTTGGTTAGGAGTGCGTCCTTGTCCTTGCTGCCCTTGCTGTTGCGGCGAAAGACTGGGCCGCCACTAAGTGCTGCTGCCCTGACATCCCCCCGTCCCTCTTCACCCCCAACCCCCCCACCACCCCCGCCCCCCCCCTCCACCGCCCCCTCCTCCCCCATCCCCTCCTCCCCCACCCCCAATCCCGCCATCATTCTCACTCCCATCCAGATCCTCCCCCCTTCCCTCTCCGCCTCCCTCATGTCCATCTCCCTCACTGCCATCCCGTCGATGCTGAGGGTTTCCTCCATTTCCACATCCCTGTAACATCAGTGACATAACTATAAGTCACCGACCATGCATCATTAGTAAGTTGTGAAACACGTCTAACCTGAGCTGGCGGTAGTTGCTTGGGTGTAGATGGCCCAGGCAAGCCGCTGGTCTCGTTGTTTATGGCTTCATTGTGCCCTCTGTGGGCCTCGACTCTCTACATAACAAACAATGACAATGTTACGTTAGTGATACCGTTACTGATAGCTCAATGCTGTCTCCCTCACCCTGTCTGTTGCCCCCATCCTTCTCATGTACTGAGCCAAGAAGAGCCGTGGATTCCGTGTGTCTCCCTGTAAGTAGCCAGTAAATAGTAGCCAGTAATACTTGCTTGGGAATACTTGCTAGCAAGATCTGAGCGTCCTCCCTCTAGCCGTACCGGTGTCAATCGCTGTGGCGGTGGCGCTGGTGATCGCTTGCACTGTGTCCCTCCTGTCGCCGCCGCCTGCTGATGGCCATCGATGCCACCGATCGTACCAATAGCACTATCTCTAGTGCGGCCGAAGTCATGAGCTGCTGTAGAAGCGGGCCGCTTGCATCCACCGACACCAATCATCATCAGCAGCCGACTAAGCACCAGCCTGTATGTACATTGTTATAACAGGCGATGCCTATCTCCGTATCCCTGAATGCCGGTGGCTCTTCGACCCTCTCACATTTCTTGCATAACATCCGGCGGTGTCTGAAGGGGACAGCACGGAAGAAGAAACGCCGACGCAATATGACTGTCTGCGTAACCGTTCTAGATGAGGGCGAAAGAATCATTGTGAACTTCGATGCTAGCGACTACCCCTCAGCGGATTCGTTGTCTATGCACCTTGAATCTCACCACCTCAGCAAAGTGCAAATCGGAAGCGATGGTCATGCTACCTATACCGGCATGATGGAAGCAGGGGAGGTCAAGGCCCTTGCTCGTCTCCTCAAGGATAAGAAGCAGGACAAGGCCTGGTTCAATGCATTTGCTGCCATGAAGTGTGGCAGCTTCACAGCCGAGAAGGACTATGTCGATGTCCTTCTGTATGCCAAGACTAAGGTGCGTTCTAATGTGTTACAACATGACAGACCCCCCTTGCTGCTGACACTATTGTGTCTGTTATTCTTACAGGCACCGTCTCCGCCCCAGCCACCAAGCCGCGGTCTGCTGCCAGTCTCACCGCGCTTGCATAGATATGGAGGCCAGCTCATGAGGGGCATTGGCGCCTCTGTTGGATCATCAGCTGGGAAGGCCCCCATGCCTGCAAGCAAGGTATGCCACTCTCATGATGCCTGTTTAGGGTGAGAGGTGTTCGTGGCTGTAATTAGGTGTGCTGACCTAATTAGGTATGCTGACCTAGGTAGTATTCCATGCGCTGCCATGTTCAGACCGTGACTCCACCGGCTCGTACAGGCCATGAAGACAGCCTCAAGGATAGTGTAGATGAAGGCCAGGAGGAGGAGCGATCTGAGGTGTCAGATGAGGAAGAGGATGACGAGCCCCGTGCTAAACGGGTAGGTCATGCATGGAGGCTCTATGCACAACCATGAAGCCATTGTTGTTTAGTCGATTGGTTATGATTGAGCATGCCCTGCTGACTTGCAGGCTGCGGCAGGAGCTGGTGCTGGCTCACTGGGCAAGCGAACCGCAAGGATAACAGTAAGTGAAAGAGATACTTGGGTCACAATGGGACCATGCATGATGCGCATGGTATCTTGTTCTAAACATGCAGTTGCGCGGTCATGCTCGTGGCCTCTTTGCTCCCAGCCCCAGGAAGCCTGGGCAGACGAGGGTGGAGGAGGATGAGGAGAAGGATGACGATGGTATTTTTGCCAAGAAGAGGGTAAGATAACCATCTGTTGAGGTGCTGCATGTTGTGTCTGAGTATGTTGTTGTTGAGGAGCTGCATGTTGTTGAGCTACATGTTGTGTCTGAGTAATCCGCTCATCACCTATGCCTTGACAGGGCCGTCGAGCTAGTGACAACGCGCCCAAGAGTAAAGGCATCAGCAAGGGGCAGGACCAGGGACAGAAGACGAGCCTGAAGAAGGGCCAGGTTCAGGGCAAGGAGGACGCCAAGGAGGAGGGCGAGGAGGAGGGGCAGGAGAAGGAGGTGGAGGAGGGCAAGGAGAAGGGGAAAGGGAAAGGGAAGAAGAAGGAGGGCAATGAGGTGAATGACAGCAATGTGGACTCATGCCTCATGTCATCATGCAACACTATGGATAATGATATTCATGAGCTGCTGAAACTGCCTAGTACTGCTTTGCAGGACTCCTCACACAATTCATTCGGTGGTGATGAGGACGGGAAAAAGGTGTGTGTGTGTGAGGGCATGCTGACACATGCATGCAATTCTGCCCTGTGATGAATGTCACAATTATATGTGCTTATTGCGTATTGGCTTCAATGTTATGCATGGCCTATCTGTTGTAATCATAAGTGTCCATGACCCTTGACATATGGTTGCAGTGTATGTGTCCTATAGTGTGATCAGTGTTTACATCCAGTGCTGACATGACACGGTTGATTTGGCTGCCATCCAGGTAAGGCTGCTGACCAGCTCAGCGCAGAGGCTGCGGCGCCCAGTCTCACGGTCCCGCCCGTCATGGTGGAGCAGCTCCAGTCAATGCTGAGCAGCCTGGCACCAGTTTTCATGGATGCTTATGGTGTACAGGTGAGTGTGTCTTCTAAGGTATGATGCCTTGCATGGTATGATGGAGACATGATGTCATGGTATCCTATGTGGCAACCCCCCCTTTGCTGTGTAGGAGGCCACGGTCTTGAGCTCCATCGAGGGCGTACTTGCCACCGAGCTCCACAAGTTTCAGGTCAGTGAGCTTGTCATATGCCTGTGAGGTCTACATGCCATGCTATGACTAAAATATTCACCATGTTTGTTGTAGGCCTTCCTATCTGATGTGGCGGAGGGTGTCCACAAGGACCTGCAGGCCAAGACTAGCATGGGGCAGCAGCAGGACCTTGGATTACTCCCAGAGCACCAAGCAGGAGAGACCCAACAATTTGGGGCAGAGGGGGAGGGGGAGGACTGGGTGGAGGGGGCTTGCGAGGGGGAGGGGGTCGAGCAGATGGGGCTGAAGGAGGTCGAGGAGGGGGGGGGTGGGGGAGGGTGGCCAGGGGATCGACGAAGGAGAGGAGGGGGAGGGGGAGGGGGAGGGGGAGGGGGGGGATGGGGAGGCTGACAAGGTGGGCGAGGAAGGGGGGGAAGGGGAGGAATCAATTAGCAGTGACCCTCAAGACGCACTGAATGAGCTCCTGCACAAATCACAGGCCAAGCAGCAGGGGGGTATGCTTCTAATCTAACAACACAACTCTCCTATGTGACATATGCTTCTGTCTTGCATGTGCCTCATGTGACATGGTTAGGTTTATGCCTTTTTGTATGGTGACTTGTGTCGCCTCACAGATGTCAGCATTGACGCTTTTGTGGGTCCCTGTTTAGGGTGAGAGGTCTTCATGGCTGTAATTAATACTCCAACGTCCTCAGCTCGGTACAATGCTCGATCTGTCACTCCAGTACCTCCACAGTACCTCCACAGGCTTTTTATACCCCATGAATACAACCCCTGTACACCCCAGCAATAGTGTCACCATATTATGAATGACTAATTCAATCTCATACACCATATTATGAAATACTAATTCAAGTCATAACGTACGCTGAACGATGCACCAGGAGCCATGGCATTCTTCACTGCCCACTCCTGCCATAAATGCAGCGGGTGCATGACATTCCTGAACTTGACCCCAGCACACCTTTTCAACAATGGAAGCACAGCCCGAACCACATCACATTGCACCAGCTGGACCTTATGGCCTGGCTCCCCCACCTGCACCACGGCCTCCCTAAACCGTCCCACCAGGGGCTGCAGGGCTGCTATTGATGCACATCCTTCCTTCCTTGTGATGCCCATGGCCAGCACCCCAATAACCTGACGCCCAAAACGGCCTGAGCTTAGGTCTGCCACACCTCTGTTCAAGGCCGCCATGTTCGGCTCGGGTAGGACGACATTGAGGTCAGATATCAGTAGGGTGGAGACGGATTGTGGTAGATTGCCCACGTCTGTTAGGTACATCTCTGTGACGCTCAGCTTCACAAGGTTGCTGGGGCGGTCACGTAGGGAGACGGGGAGGGGGCCCAGGTAGGTGGCGTAGAAGGATGTCAGCCCCAAAGCTGGGTCCAACCACACAAAAGGATGAACCCTTTCCCTTCCAGTCAGGAGGGCAGTTTGGATGTCCAGATGCTTGATGCGCCCCACAACCAGGTGGTGGCGGAGGAGTTCTAGCAGCTCTGAGTGCAGCATTAAGAAAGGCTTGAACCCCAACACACGACAGTTGGGGAAGTTGGACATTAGCCGCTCCGCCAACCAGGCCCCCACTGGCAGGTGCTCGTAGGTGGGCTCCTCTGCCGTGTGCTCGTCCATGATGAGTCTGATCTCCACGCCCCGAACTGCTTCACAGTGGCCCAGGAACCCAAGCACCCCCTCCACTCTGGCCCTCGTCATGCATGGACCAAGTCGCTGCTCTAGGGTCAGCATCAGCATCATACGCCGCTGACGTCCACGCAGTGCCGCCAAGAGGCGAGGTGATAGATGCGAGTAGATGGTTTCCGAGTCGATGCTGAGGACCAGGAAGTCGCAAGTCACAAGGTACGTCTCACGGAACTCTTCGGTGATTGGAGTGGACTCGCCACCCCGACCGGGCCGCAGAAAATCACCGCCGCTGGTAACAACGACAGGCTCGGCCCAGTTATGCTCCATCACTGAGCGCTGCATTGTCAAACGTTGTGCTTGTACTGCAGGCTGGGCGCACGGCTTGCACCATGATCGCTTGCACACCAAATAAATATGCATGGCACGGTTCAGCATAGCGCGTCCTTAGGCCCGTATGAGTCTCTTTCGCATTTCTGGTGTGTTGACGGGGAAGTCAGGGCTCTGTTACATGTACGGCTGGCTGGCCGTGGCACGCTGATATATGTTACATACACACACACACCACCACAACCAACCCTTCACTATAAACACATGCATATATTGCACGACACGTACTGCAAGGCCTTGTCCCCACGTTCAAGTCAAGCTGTACTGTCATGCCCAACTGATGCACGTGCTGCTTGATAACATGTGCATGCCACACTCACGACCAAGCATGTCATGTGTGTCCCACGAAGGAGAAGTGCTCATTTGCCCCTGATGCAGCCAGCATGGCATTCAATGTAGCAGCCACTGGCCCAGCCAACCATCGTGGCTGGGACAGGGTGATGGGCAGGCACCTAGACCCAAACAGCTGGTGCGCCTGGATCAAAGCCTGTGCCATCTCTGGTGTGGCTGCCCCATCACACTCCAATATGGCCACCCTTTCCACCCCGGGCATGCAGTGAAACAGGAGCTGCACCCACTCCACAGATGGCCTGACCTCGCCATTCATGAACTTGACAGAGGCACACCCTTGCACCACAGGGGCCAGCGCTGGCAACAGGACCTCATCTATCTCGGTGGTGATCCCCCCACTATGGTACACATCCAGCTGCACCTCAACCTCATCAATGCCCCCACTCAGGAAGCGAAGATCTGACACTACAGCCATCCATGTAGGGTAATGGATGCTGAGCTCAATGACCAGCTTCTGCACCTCGGGCCTCACACGGCCCCCCATGTACAGATTGGTCACATCGCTCCTGTGCTTCTCCTGATCCCACACCTCCGTCCCCACATGCAGCCTCCCTATCCTCAGCTCTGTCAGGGAGTGCAGAGGTAGCTTGGCTGCACCATGGAGATCCATCTCCGTGATGTCCAGCACCCGCAGGTTGCTGGGGTGGTCATGGAGGGAACGCATCAGCGGCAGCCTGAACACCCTCAACTCCCTGAGCTGCAGTGCTGCTGCCAGCCACCCCCCCCCATTGTGGCGCACCCTGTCGCTGCGGCCTCTGTCCTGGATGTTCAGGGTCTTCAAGCCCCGCATCAGGGGGTCCTCCAGCATCCGCTGCAACCCCTTGGACAGCATGTCAAACCCCTCCACCACCAGGTGCTCCACATTGGGGAAGTTGGGCATCATCTTGGCAGACAGCCAGGTGTCCACATTCAGGTCGACGTATGGGTAGTCGCCGGCAACGATTCTCACCCGTCGGATGGCCGGACAATGGCCCAGCTGACCGATCGCCCCTTCCACCAGGTACCGGCTTTTCATGTCCATATGCGTCCTCCGCTGCCACAACGTCAAGGTCATGGGCAGCCCCCGCCCCCGCAATGCCATCACGTTGTCGTGGGTCAGGAAGCCGCTGTAGGACATGTCGTCGATGTTCAAGCTGAGGTTGCTGATGGTGCGCAGACATGCTATGCGGCAGGCTTTGCTGGCTTTGTTGAGATTGGGCCCGTCGCCAGCTCTGATGGCCTCGCTAGTGATGAGCTCAAACACCGCTGATGGCAGTGCCAACGCGTTGATTTGTTGGGCCGGGACGGCTCGCTGCTGGGCTGATGGGGGCTCCATCGTGTTGTGGTGTGTACCGCACCCGACCGTATGATCGCTTGCGGGCGCTTGCACATGCATGAATTCCATGTTGCAAAACATGTAGCTCAATATTGACGCCCACATTGCTCGTAAAAGGCAGGGCTTCACGGTTAGTTGAAGGTGAGATCAAGGTAACAAGTCTACGGTAACGAAGGGAACGTGCAAGCAGTAACTTTACATTACAGTAACAGTCCAGGCACTCAGCTAGGATGAATGGTAGGTTTGTGTTTCTTTTCTGCATGCAAGTTTCTGTGAGATTTGAATCGCATCTTACTTATGACGAGATCTTGCGATGCTAGAGGACTTCTTAGGGGACTTCTTGGACTTCTTAGAGGCTTGGTTCTTTGATGACGTTGCTTCTGGACAAACACTACAATGCTTGCAATGACTACTCTTCTCTTGATGGATTAGTTCTTTACGACGTCTTCACGATGTAAGTACACTGCACTACCCACTGCGCGACTCGGAGGCTGTCGATGAGTATGTAGACAGCCGCAGCGGCAGCAATAGCCGCACAAGTCAACATGCTCGACGGCTGCAAGCCGGCACTTATGCCTCAGCCGACCATGCATCCTGACCGCACAAACACTACTGTTACATCTGGTTTCCGCAATTGTTCGTTCATCGCGACCTTTGCGCAGTGACACCGGACCCAACTCAATCGGAGGTGCCATTGGAGCCGGAACTGATGGCATCAGCTCCAGCGCTTGTCACTGTGCCTGTTGCTGCAGAGACTCCTGCTTCTTGAAGTCGCTGTACAGCCTGTACCTGCTGTGCTTGCTGTGCTTGCACTGCTGTTTCGCAGACTTCCTTTGCCCGTGTACACGGAGATCCCGCTTAAGCGGAGCCTGCTGTTGTGCAGAGCCTGCCTTTGCAGAGGCTTGTATTGCTGACTTGCTCTGCCCGTTCACACGGAGACTCCCGCTTGCGCGGAGCCTGCTGTCGCAGAGGCTTGATTGCTATCTTGCTTTGTCCCGCTCACGCGGAGAATCTTGATCTTGCTTGCCTTGCACAATGTCATGTGCGCTGCTTGCCACCTTCATCCCCGCCACCACCCCAGCCAATGAGAGCCTAGCACCAAACCTGGCCAAAGAAGCAGCCAACCGTCCATAGCCTGCCCTTAGCAGAGTTACACAGTGAAAACTGCAGCCAACACACATCCAGCGCCTTGCTGAGACCCTACAGCATATCAGGCTGCACATCCTTACACCAACCTGATCCTACCCTATGCAGAGCCTCATCTCTATCAACACTATTAGCCTGCTCAAGCAGAGAACACATAGCTGCACTCCTGCCCTAAGCAGAGACGTTCAACACAGCAACAACACATACTTGGCCACCTCTAGGCACAGAGCACACTTAACATGTGATCACCAACAACATCACCCTGCTCAAGCAGAGAACAGTACCCTGCAGTGCACCAGCCTGCAGAGAGCCACATCATGCACCTGGCAGTCTATCTAATCTATCTACCAGGCATTGTCTGAAACTGACAGAAACGACAAGCAGGGCTAAGTAGCATGGGGGCCGGCCCAGTAGTCATATCTTGACGTCTAAAGGCATGCACTCTCATCTGACCCAGCGATCAGTGCACCATTCGGCACAGTGCCGCTTCTCCAACACACAGTTCTACTGTCAACATCGCTCTGGGACGACTTGGTCGACCAGTTGCAGCTCAACTCTAACATCAGCGGAGCCCCACAGCGGAGAGCTCGGATGCTTTCTACACTTCTACGAGGCTAAGACGCAGTAAGCTGTCCTGCCACCGCACCTGCAGCATAGCCGCATCGCTGCACATCCCGCATCAAGCGAGACCCATTACACATCCTGCTGGCTTCAGCCACAGAGACCTCATCACCTACAGCCTACACTCCTGCATTCCTTGCAGAGAACATCATACACAACATGGCAGCAAAGCTATCCAGCCTAGCAGCCTGCTCACACAAACAAGCCGCATAGCTTCACAGCATGCGCACTCACTTGCAGCCCCAGGTAGCACCTGAGAAAGCATACACACACACTTCATGGCAGCAGCGCTACCCAGCCCAGCAGCTTGCCAGAACACTCAAGACGCATAGCGCACGGCATGCGCACATCATGGCAGCCCAGGTAGCACCTGAGGTAGCACACAACAACGGTCAACTTGACCACATCCCAGGCAAACTCAACGTGGGGGCGGACGCGCTATCCCATAGGCCTGACTATCACGTGTATGCTCACATCATGCAGCTGCACACACTCAAATCGGGCATCACCGCCCAGGGCACAGATCACTCGCACTCTGTCACCCAACAAATCATACTTGCTGGCAAATCATGCCGGTTCACAATCGCGGGCAATCTGTTGTTCCACACTGTCTGAGGGCTCCGCAGGCTTTATATCCCTGTTGGCACAATGGCTCCAACCTGACATGTGAGGCACATGATACACCCATCGTCTTGGTTAGGGACAAGGCATATGTCTGCGTATGTCCCACCACTCTGTTCAAGCACTATGCAGCCGGCATGGACTGATCACCCATTGCAACCTGCGCTGAACACAACTACCACATCTTCTGTTTCTCGGTTTCTGTCACGGTTAGTTTTGGAGGAGGAGGAGGAGGAGGAGAACGAGACGACGGTCAGCTCAAGACTCTGATTTCATAGTTCAAGCATGGTTTGCATGGAGCTCGTTGCATTTGCTTGTCTGTTGCATGTAGCTTGAATCAAGACTGTTCCTGCCTGCCTGTCATTGCCTGCATGTCCATGCCTGCTGTTGCATGCTGTTGAACATGATTGACCTCAAAACTGCAAGCTCCGGGACGTAGCTTTTCGGAGTGGGGGAGAGTGTAACAGTCCAGGCACTCAGCTAGGATGAATGGTAGGTTTGTGTTTCTTTTCTGCATGCAAGTTTCTGTGAGATTTGAATCGCATCTTACTTATGACGAGATCTTGCGATGCTAGAGGACTTCTTAGGGGACTTCTTGGACTTCTTAGAGGCTTGGTTCTTTGATGACGTTGCTTCTGGACAAACACTACAATGCTTGCAATGACTACTCTTCTCTTGATGGATTAGTTCTTTACGACGTCTTCACGATGTAAGTACACTGCACTACCCACTGCGCGACTCGGAGGCTGTCGATGAGTATGTAGACAGCCGCAGCGGCAGCAATAGCCGCACAAGTCAACATGCTCGACGGCTGCAAGCCGGCACTTATGCCTCAGCCGACCATGCATCTTGACCGCACAAACACTACTGTTACAGAACACGACTTGCATGAGCATCGCCGAAGACAAGTCTGCGTTCAGGTTACACACCTGCACCACACACCACTAAACACAGCAAGTTCTATCAACATCAATCAATGTCGTCTGCAAGCGCCACCTTCCCGGCTGTATTCACAACGGGCGACATGAGTGGCACATCTACCTCTGGGACAACTGTGCAGTTGTCCACATATGTGGCGGCAATCCTCCCAGTCTTGATCGATTTGAGGGTAAAGCCAAAAGATTGTGAAGCACTGATGTTGGACTACGAACAGCGTCAACTTACAACGTGCTATGCAGGATGACACCTTGGACGAGCCTAGATTGAAGCTTATCACAGGGGTCATGATAACAGGCATAGACCTGGCCAACAGCCCCAACCCTCCAACAGCGGCTGCGATGACAGAAGCATTGCACCCGTGAGTGCGCCATCTATAGGACAATGCCACAGTCTCATAGGGTCAGCCACATACATGCATACATGCCGGATGCATGCATGCCCACAGGATGGTTGAAAGGGCACGCATCCAGTACAACAGCATGAGCAAGGAGGATCAGGACACGTGGGTCGCTTCCTACGTGGTGGCCACTCACAACTTCCCTGGCCTGTCAGCCGTGGGGGTACAGGGAGGTGGTGGAGTGCCACAAGGCATGGAATGCCTCGCAGAGCTGTACCATGTGTATGCGACGTCAAGTAGGTGCTAGCTAGGCACCCATGAGTACCCTAGGAGGCTCACTGCATGACAATATTGATGGTATTTGTGAGTGCAGAGGCCCCCATCCAGCTCACAGCCGAGCTGAAGAAGACGGTGAAGGCAGTGAAGTGTGTGATGGTCAGCTTGCTGAGTGGCAAGGCACTCAAGGCCAAGAAGCAACGGTCACCCAAGGTGAGTCATGTTACTCATGCAGGTGTGCAGGGGGTGAGTTGTGCACACTTGGCGTGGATGTGATGACTCATTGTGTACCCCTATGTGCAGGCGTCTTTGCAGCAGACTCGCACCCCCCCACTCCCATCCCAGACACCCACTGTGTCAAACACAGGGGTGAGTTGACAGGGCATGAAGGCAACCTTGGCCAGATCTAGTCATTAACAATTGCACTACTGGTGTAATGCAGGTCACCCCCAACCCTCCGGTGACTGTGGTTGATGCGCAGCAGGCAGAGGGGACCTCCCCAGCAAAGTACAAGCATGTTTTGCTAGGTATACGTCATTGTGTGCTGCATGCACATCTCGTACTAGCATGCCACCAAACATGCATCACACCAATTGTGCTTGCATCGTATTCACAGGGACAATGGCTGCTGCATCCAAGGCGGTGGCGCCCACTCCCCCCCCCCCCCCTCGCATGGCCTCATCAGCTACGCCTGCCCCTAGCCTGCCTGCCTCTGCTTCTACACCAGCCCCAGCCCCTCCCAGAGCCCCTCACCCAACCCTCTCCCTGTCAAAGACCTCATCCCACCGCCCAACCTCACCACGCGGGTCCCCCCTTGCCCCCACCTGCCCCCCAGCCCCCCCAGCCCCTACACTAACCAAGGCGGTGGCGCCCACTCGCACCCCAACCCCACGCATGGCACCAGCAGCTACGACTTCACGTGGCCTGCCCACCTCTGCTCCTACCCCAGCCCCTGCCCCAACCCCTTCCACTGTGCCTTCCCCAGCCATCTCCCTGGCCAAGACCTCATCCAAGCGCCCACCCTCATCATCCGTCACTCCCCCTGCCTCCGCATGCCCCCCAGCCCACCCAACCCTAACCAAGGCCGCCCTTCAGTCCAACCCAGGTATAGTCTGGGAAAGTCACTGCATGTTGGTTTTAGCAGTATGAGCGCTTAGGCCTGCGTAGTCCATCACGCTTGCTGTTCAAGTGGATAGGAATTGGTATGGTCGCAGGTGCCCCCAAGGGCGGTACAACGCCTAGCGCAGGCGCAAGAAAGCTGGTGAAGGTAGGAGCATGGGAGCATGGAGCATGGGGTTGTGATTAACAGCAATTACACAAGCACGTACACTTGTATTAGTTCTGACTGTGTGGATGCTATTGCAGGGCGTTGACCCATACCATGTCCAAGACTCAAGGTTCTTTGACCCAACCACCTATGAGCCGCAGAGTATCAACGGCAATGCACTAGACGTGGCCATGGAGTTGATCCAAGTGAGTGGAGTAAACACCATAGATTGACGTGTTAGTAGCAAGGAAGAAGAGTGTGTGCACGATGATTGAACAGAGGATGACAGGTACCATGCATGGTGGTATGTCATTACAGGCTATTCGCTTCGACAAGGAAGAGCGAAAGTTCTTGATCCTCCAGAGCCATGTGGGAAAGGGAATCCGGGACAATGAGCTGGCGGCGGACAGGGCGATGGACCAATACAAAGAGAGGAGCAAGATTATGAAGAAGTTGGGCATGTCCCAGCTAAGAGAAGCAAACGTGATCCTCATCCCCTTCAACCCCAACGACAACCATTGGACAGTGGCAGCTGTCTACGTGGATATGCAGAAGGTCGTGTACTATGACCCCATCGCGGTGAGTTGAACACGAAGGGGTTTTGCAGTGTTATGAATGTGATCAGTGCCACGTTCTTCTGAATGCATGCAGCCCGGAACCATTCCCTTTACCCTGTGGAAGAAGCTGGAGTCTTTCCTCAAGAAGAATGTCAGGGATGGGAAGTGGCAGTCGCTGAGAGGTGCTTGCCCACAACAGGGAGATGGTTGGAGTTGTGGCGACCGCATGCTGATGCACATTGACTACATAACCGAGCTGCGCACGAGGTGAGTCCGTGCTTACAAGGTGCGAAAGAATATACTATGCAATGGCACTGCCTGACATATACATCACATGGCTTGTAAGGTGATCTAACCTTCTGCATGCGCTGCAGTCACTTCATTACCAAGATTGACTTTAACAACAACACTGAGGAGGGCATGATTGGGAGGCGCATGTGTTGGAAGGACGCAGTGCAACGTTGTGAGGGGTGGCTTGGAATTGTGAGTATAGGTCCCCAAGCTAGCAATTTCATAATTGCAACACAACATGCACATACAGGAAACGTCATTTGTGAATGATGATCGTAGGTTAACATTAGTGACGAATGGAAGGTCGCCGCTGCAGAGGAGAACAAGGTGTTGTCTAACAGATATGCATAAAGACGACGGGAGGATGAGAAGTTTATGGCATTTGCCCTTTACTTACCACATGCATCATGCACACCATGCTCATCGTGCGCATCATGCATGCATAAGGCTTCAAGCACTGTGCCTTCACCTCACACGCAGGTGATCGCATGACACTGAACCATGGCCTGCACTCATGTATAACTGCAGGCAGACCGGGTGGCTAAGGGAATTGAGGAGGCACAGCCGAGCGCGCCAGCATCTAAGCAGGGACCCTTGGACCTGACTATGGGTGACAGTGATGAAGAGGTTGGTTTAAGTATGTGGATGGAGGACCGCACATATCTGCATAACCATGGATAATGGGCACGTAATTGTGCGTGTGCATGTAGTTGTACGTGATTACATGATGTCCGTATGTGATGTACATCAGATAATGACGTTCATGATGTGCGGTACATCTAGCTAATTTTGAAGGATGGTGCAAGGAGCATGCTAATCATCATCAGCTCAAACATAGACCCAGAATGTGCATTGATTGTGTGATTGTAGGGAACCAGTCAAGTGGGAGGAGAGAAGAAGAGGACGGCAGCAAAGAGAGACTCAAGAAGCCAAGCTGTGAGTCATCACAGCATGTGGGGCATCATACATGTTGATGATAGGTAGAGCATAGTCAGTGACAGTAACCCATGTCGTGAATTCAGGCACTTGAGGAGCGTTTGGCCAAGCTGGAGGCTATGCTCCCCAAGCATCATCACCTGGACGCCATGCAGACCAAGCTGCAAAAGCTGGACGCATTGCAGGCCACGGTAGAGAGGATGGAGGCCATGATGGAGGGACTATTTGACCTGAAGATGCACAAGCAACAGGCCAAGGCGACGGCCGACCAGGTTTGAAAGTGGAGCCAAAGCAGCATGCCACTTGTCATATACTTGCATGGCATAACAGGCATCATGTTTAAACTTCCATGACTCACATGCCTGCAAGTCACCTATGCCATGCACACCCTACATGCGAGTTGTGTAGATCTAACGGCACCATCGTTGACCTTGTTGATTTAATGCAGGGTAAAGAGCCACCTCAGAAGAAGAGGGGCACCCTGTCATGGATGGGGCCTCGCTTCAGGGACGCTATCTGCAGGGTGTTCCAGCTTGGAGAGGAAGAGGAGTTCAAGGCTGAGGTCGAGGAGGAAGGCTATGCAGTGACGGTGGTTGGAGATGGCATCATGCCTAAAGCCAAGGAGCTGTGGGCCCTGTTGACGCTGGCCATGCACTACGCTCGCATCATCTTCAAGGAGAGCGCTCTCAACCCTGATGGGACGTTGCAGATTGTACCGGGAGAGGTGCAGGGCACGACGGTGAGTACAACTGCTTCAGATGCTAGCTATCCCGTTCAGAAGGGCTCAGGTGCGGATTTGAACCCTTCAGTTTAACCCTATCCCTAACCCTAATTCAACCTAACCCACCCTAACCCTAATCCTATCCCTAACCCTAACCCTAACCCTAACCCTAACTCTAAGCCCTAATCCTATCCCTATCCCTATCCCTATCCCTATCCCTATCCCTATCCCTATCCCTATCCCTAGCCCTATCCCTATCCCTATCCCTATCCCTATCCCTATCCCTATCCCTATCCCTATCCCTACCCCTATCCCTATCCCTATCCCTATCCCTATCCCTATCCTATCCCTATCCCTATCCCTATCCCTATCCCTAACCCTAACCCTAACACTATCCCTATCCCTATCCCTGTCCCTATCACTGTCCCATTCCTATCCCTAACTCTGGCCTGACAAGACTCAGCTGAGTCCCAGAAAACTTACATGTCACATCATTGGCATACGCACATACACCATCTTAACAAGGCACATGCTTATGGTGTGTTGCTTGCTTGCAGGAGGTGGTGACTGAGTTTGGGACAGGGCAGCGCAAACAGCTGCTATTCACCAGCCCCCAGCATGATGGCAGCCTTGCTGACGAGGTGTCCATGGCGGGGATGCTGACCGAGGAAGCGTTGAAGACGTTCCGGCAGCTGAATGACACCATCAAGGCACGCCACCTGGCTGCCAAGGTGTGGGCTCAGGCGTGCTTGAAGCGCCTCCAGGCCAGGGCCAACCAGCTGGTCTCCTCCCCCCTCCGTGGTGGCACCATCCTGTGCAACGACCCGTACAAAATGCTGGTGGACGGCAAACCCAAAGTGGCTACCGGCTTGGTGCCAGCTCAGGCACTGCATGTGGATGTGCGGCCTACGTGGTCTGATGAGGAGGAGGCAAGACAAGCAGCCCTGTTCCCACCCCAACCTCCCTTGACAGACACACCCCAGCAAGAAGCCCCCCCCTCAGCAGCATGCAGCAGCCCGGCAGCAGGTGCAGGTGCAGGTCCCAGCCAGCCATCCCCCAAGCGGCAGCCATCCCCCAGGCGGCAGCAATCCCCCAGCCGGCAGCAATCCCCCAGCCGGCTGCCATCCCCTAAGCAGAAGCCGCCCCCCATCCGGTGGCGTTTCATTCCAGGGCGTGATGGCATGGTGCTCATCATGGCCATGCAGCGGGTCAGCATACTCCTCATCCCCCGCAGCCACAAGTGGGTCCAGGTGGTGGAGCATTTCTGGAACGGTCCGGGAAAGCACCATGAGTGCCAGGCTGCTCTTGAGGAGTACCTGAAGAGGATGACAGCCCAGGAGGTGGTGCGTGTGACCTTGGAGCCAGGTCAGGTGCTGGGGATGCGTGGGTACACAATCCATGCTGGTGATGAGGGCAGGGAGGGGACAGGTTCAGTGCGGGTGCACTTCTACGCATCCACTGGCTTTGTGTCGGACACCACCTGCTACATAGCTGAGTTTGGCCACCTGTTTGACAGCCTGTGCCAGCCCACCACAGAGCCCAGGGACGGCAGCACCCCCAAGGTGCCGGCCTGGCAGGGGGAAGCAGCAGGTGGCAAGCACGT
Source organism: Haematococcus lacustris (assembly GCA_030144725.1). Lineage (NCBI taxonomy): Eukaryota > Viridiplantae > Chlorophyta > Chlorophyceae > Chlamydomonadales > Haematococcaceae > Haematococcus > Haematococcus lacustris. Next base: position 3,288,258 of record JASKMD010000031.1, read on the forward strand.
GCCCAAGATCCCATACAAGCCCCCAGCTCAGAAAGAAGAGGACGCCATGTGGGTGGCAGATTGGCTTAAAGTCCCAGACTTCTCAGAGGCAGGTCTGAAGCAGTTGGAGCAGCAGTGGTATGAGGCAGCAGGCGTAAGCTGGCCACCGGCAAAGCCACAAGAGCAGCGCAAGCCAAAGGCAGCCCGTGGTGGTGGCAGGGGTGGGAGCAGGTAGAGAGATCGAGAGGATTGACATGACTACATGTGAGACTTCACGACAATGATTGAAATGGTTGGGTTACACAGAGTATGCAAGTGTTATGGATACGCAAATGTGACATGTGATGCAAGGTCCCTGCGCTCATCCCTGCACTCGTCCCTGCATTCGTCCCTGCACTCGTCCCTGCACTCGTTCCTGCACTCGTCCCCCCACTCGTCCCTGTGCCCATCCCTGCATCTGTCCCTGCACTCGTCCCTGCGCTCATCCCTGCGCTCGTCCCTACGCCCGTAATCCCTGCGATCGTCCCTGCGCCCGTCCCTGCACTCGTCCCTGCGCCCGTCATCCCTGCACTCGTCCCTGCGCTCATCCCTGCGCTCGTCCCTGCGCTCATCCCTGCACTCGTCCCTGCGCCCGCAATCCCTGCGCTCGTCCCTGCGCTCATCCCTGCACACGTCCCTGCGCCCAAAAGCCCTGCACTCGTCCCTGCGTTTACCCCTGCACTCGTCCCTGCGCTTATCCCTGCGATCGTCCCTGCGCCCGTAATCCCTGCACTCGTCCCTGCGTTCATCCCTGCACTCATCCCTGCGCCAGCAATCCCTGCGCTCGTCCCTGCGTTCATCCCTGCACTCGTCCCTGCGCTCATCCCTGCACTCGTCCCTGCGTCCAAAATCCCTGCACTCGTCCCTGCGTTCATCCCTGCACTCGTCCCTGCGCCCGTCATCCCTGCATCCGTCCCTGCACACGTCCCTGCATTTGTCCCTGCGCCCCCAAGCCATCCCTGCGTCCATCCCTGCACCCCCCCTCCATCCCTGCGTCCATCCCTGCACCCCCCCTTCCATCCCTGCGTTCGTCCCTGCGCCCCCCCCTCAATCCCTGCATCCGTCCCTGCGTAAACGCCACGGGCCGCCCAGCTTTAGCCTTTGATTTTTTTGACCTGATTCTTTTTGGGATGGATTCCTTACATCACAAGCTACCAACTGGCCAAGTTTCAGCCCATTTGGACAAGGTCGGCAAAAGCGCAGGGAAAAACGCAGGGACTAATTTGTAGGAGTGGGGTGGGTGGGGTGCTGATGCGGTGCTGCGAGCCTGCAAGGTGGTGTGCAGGCCCAGGGGCGCAGGCCAGCGGCGAGGCAGGGTGGTGCTTGTGGATGAGCACTGCACCAGCCGAGTCAGCTCAGCAGTGAATGGCAAGCAGCCCTGTGAGGAGGAGCTGAACAAACTCAGTGCCACAAGGCCTGCAGGCTGGAAGCCCCCAGCAGGGCAGGTGAACGGCCACGTGGCTTGAAGTGCTCCCAGTCTCGTTCACCATCTCAGCCAACCTGGAGTTAAGGGTAGGGTATGGCTTGAACGTCGAGGGTTGGGTGTGAGGTCACTAGGGCTGGCTGTGGCCTTGGCTCGTGTCCTAGGCTGTTGGCTGTTGCTTCTCTGCCTGGCATCTGTTCCTTAGGTATTGGTGCTGTTGTGAGCGTGGGAGCTTCCACGTGAGAGCTTCCACAAAGCTGACATGACCTTGCTCTTGTGGGGTGGCGTGAGGGACTGGGCATCCAGGTCTTGACCCCAAACCATTATCCAACCCCTGACCCCAACCACTTACCCTAACCCCAGACCCACAACATTAGCACAGCCAGCCAGTGGTGACAGTGAAACAACCACAACCATAAGGTCACCCCGGCCATTGGCCATGCCAATCCGTGACAGGCCTGCCGCTCACACCACGCGCTAGTGAAGGGTAGCTGAGGCTATCGCGGTAAGTCACGCGCGCTAAAACTCGCGTTTTAGACTGAAACCTTGTCCCAGATCACCGCCCGCCACCAGGTCAAAAATTGAGATAGCGCAAACAAGTTGCGACCCACTCACAAGAGCAGGGTGGCGAGGCGCTCCGTGGCGTCCGTAGCAAGTTCGCACTAATGAGGCAGGCTCGTAGTGCGCCGCAGGCTATCGCAGTGAGCCGTGCTACCACGCCATGTCAATACAGCACGAGACTGAGTCACGCCACGCTTCGCTCGGTGCAAGCTGGGTCGGTGCAAGTTGGGTGCATGGCACTGTCATTTTTTCCGTGGCGTCCGCGGCGCCCGCCACAATGGAGGTTTCCGGCACTGCCACTGCCACTACTTACAAGCTTGGCACGTATCGCTTTATGGCGTTCCAGGAGGGCGCGGCGTCGGGGTCCAGGATGGCCCATCGCAACTTTCGGCTTGAACTTTTCGGTATCAACTTCGCGCACAGTGCGAAAAACGAAGCGATGCGGGCGCCCAACGGTAGCACAGGGTCCACCCCGTCGGGGATGAACCCAGAACGCTGCCAATCGGTCCCTGTGATGAGATTGCCCCATGCCACATTCACCCTCGGCCACATTTTGTCATTGTATGTACCACACAAGGTGATAAAGCTTGCCTGGGCTACATCCCGGAATTTACACTCGCTTAGCTATCCGACAAAGGTGTAAGCACGCGGAAAGGACCACTGGCCGAAAGGTTTAAGGTCTTGACAAAAGCCCCGGAATGATGGGGTCAAGGCTTCGACAGACTGCACGGTAGCGAAACAAAGTCCACGCACGGTGCTGCTGACACCTCATTGAGATGCTCTGCTTGCTTGGAGGCAGGGTTAGCCAGGTCTTGGGCTAGGTGTCAGGAAGGGCCCGGGCCATGAGGGGTCCCCGACCCAACCCAGGGAATCTTGCGCTTCGACCTGCGACCCACGTAAGGTCGCACCCCGTTTAGCCCCAAGTTGCAGCGAGCGACCATGTTCACAGTCCGCGGGAATGGCGGGCGGAGTGATCTGGGAGGCTTCAGTCTAAAACGCGAGTTTCAGCGCGCGTGACTTACTGCGATAGCCTCAGCTACCCTTCACTAGCGCGTGGTGTGAGCGGCAGGCCTGTCACGGATTGGCATGGCCAATGGCCGGGGTGACCATAAGCAGTATTGCTGCTGTTACCAGTCACGGTGCCACAATGGTTGCCTAACACACACGTTGCCTAACACACAAGAGGTGTCGCACACAAGAGAGGTTAAACTCAGGCGACCCCAACTAACAAAAAATGACAGGAAATGATAGGAAACCGACCCCTGGTAATCAAAACGACGCCGCGTCTCAGCCACGTGGTTTCTATTTATGTATCGCTCAGCCCTGGATAGAAGACTCTGTCAGCTATGCGGTGCAGCTTGTAACATTAAATACTGTGCACTGTGCTGAGTGCTATGGCGGCTCAAATCTTGACATTCAAATTCATGCCAGTTTTGCTCATGCGGGCCTCGCCGCGACCGACCGCCGCGACCGACGTGGCCCAATAGCCTCTGCAAACAGTCAGGGACAGTCGCCGCAGTCAAAAAAATGCACATGGCACGTCAAACCGATGTAACGACGCCCCTCCACCCATGCTCGGAAGTGTAACAGTGCTGCTGGGTCGCTGGGGTGCATGGCTAATTAGCGGCTTGCACGGCTGGCGGCACTACGGCGACAACACAACAGTAGCTGATTTGACGCGTTGCTAGGCTACTACTATTGGTAGCGTACTCTTTAAGGACGCGACGCGGTGAACGACACTCGTCCAGGGAAGATCAGATGCGATGGCGGCCGGGAGGCTGCAACTCGATGTTCTGTAGAGACAGCGTTAGATGACTGTGCTTACAATGTGGGTCTGTCGTTAACTCTGTAAACAAGTGTTGAAAAACCATCTGGACTTCTCTCAAGACGATGCAAAATCAAATCTCACAAGATCCTGCATGGAGATCCTACCATGAAAATATGCAGCCTGTTCCATGCATCCTAGCTAGGCCTGTGAACTGTTACACTCTCCCCCACTCCGAAAGAGCTACGTCCCGGAGCGTGTCTGTTGAAAAACATCATGTCATAAGTAATCAGCAAGCAAGTATGCATGACATGCAAGACAGGTATGACAGGCAAGACAAGCAAGACAAGCAAGCATGCATGCAGGCTAAGACTTCAATTTCATCCATGTTCTAGGCTGCTTAGTGCGCCTCTCGTATGCCTTCACAATCTTGTTGAGGAAACCCTTGGAGAGATCTTCTTGTAGCTGAGTGTAAGGTAGCCAGCTGTTCTCGTGGTCCGGGTGTCCCTTCCATTTCACCTGCAATTGCAATGCCCCTCGTAGGAAGCGGTGGTTTCTGATCTCCTGCACCTCATAATGTGCCTCGCCATCGATGATGTCAGGGTCTGGCGGTGGAACAGGGTTGCGTGTGGGGAATAAGGCGGAGCCGTCATTGTGAAGCTTGACATGGGACACGTGCACTACAGGGTGGATGTTCTTCCAGACCTCTGGGAACTGTAGCTTTAGTGCCACTGGCGTGACGACCTCCAGGACTTTGAATGGACCATGTTGCCTGGGAGTGAATTTGTGTGTGGCATGCTCTGCTCGTGCATTGGAAGGTGATGTGTGTGCAAAGAAGCTGTCAGCCAGGTAAACCTGGTCACCAACATGGAATGTGTGCTCTGTGCGCTTGGCATTTGCGTGCTTGGCCTGCCTCTCTTGAGCTTTCAGCAGGTGCTGCCTTGCAGCTGTGATGTCTCTGGCCATGCGCTCCAGGAATGCAGGTGCAGTCTCACTGTCTGCTGTAGCTGCGCCTGCAGTGGGTGCCGCTAAGGACAATGGCGTGTGTGGCTCCTGCCCGGAGTTTAGGCGGAAAGGGCTGAAGCCTGTGCTGGCCTGCACCGACGCGTTGTAAGCGAACTCCGCAGCGGTGAGGTGCTCATCCCAGTCATCGTGGTGTGGTGATACGAAATTGCGAAGCATGTCCTCGAGCGTCCGGTTGGCGCGCTCGGTCTGCCCGTCGGTTTGAGGGTGGTTGGCAGTAGACATGTTGAGATGGGTTCCGGTGAGTCGAAAGAGCTCTTGCCAGAAGGCTGATGTGAAGCGTGGGTCTCGGTCTGACACAATGACCTTTGGCAGGCCATGCAGCCGGAAAACGTTGTCAAAGAAGAGACGTGCCAATGCGGGTGCAGTGATAGAAGTGGTGGTCGGCACGGCATGGATCATTTTAGTTAGCTTGTCCACGAAAACGACGATAGCATCATTACTAGCAGATGAAACAGGCAGCTGAGTGATTAGGTCCATGCTGACCTGCTCCCAACGGTGCTGGGGGATAGGTAGAGGCTGCAATAAGCCGATGGGTTTAGATGTGTTGGTCTTGCTACGCTGACAGCTGTTGCAGGTGCGGACATAGTCATGCACCGATGCTGACATGCGCGGCCAAAAGAAATGGCGGGATAGACGATGGTATGTCTTGTCCCTACCGAGATGACCAGAGATGGGTATGTCATGTGCCTCACGTAGCAGGTCGGTGCGCAGTGGGCCGGCAGGGATGTAAAGCCTGCGGAGCCCCCGGCCTGTGTGGTACAACAGACTGCCCTCGATTTCGAACTGGCGTGCTTTGCCAGCAAGTACAGCAGCGAAGTGATGCTGGTACTGTGCGTCAGCTGCGGCGGTGGTGCCGACAGTGTTCAGGATTTGTTGGGTGACAGAGACGTGCGAGTGTTCTGTGCCCTGGGCGGTGGTGCCCGATTTGAGTGTGTGCAGCTGCATGATGTGAGCATACACGTGATAGTCAGGCCTACGGGATAGCGCGTCCGCCACCACGTTGTGTCTGCCTGGAATATGGTCGATTTGACAGTTGTATTGTTGTAGCACTTCCATCCAGCGAGCTTGGCGCTTGCTATCAAGTCGTGGCTGTGTTTGAAGATGTTTGTTTGCCCAGTTGTCAGTGCGCAGGGTGAAGTTGACGCCTAGGAGGTAGTGGCGCCAAACCTTGAGTGCCTCCACCAAAGAGAGTAGCTCTTGCTCATGGGTGGGATAGTTTCTCTCTGCTGGGAGCAGCTTCCTAGAGTGGTAAGCTACTACACGTTCAGCAGGACCTGTGCCTTGTGTGAGGACGGCGCCAATGCCAATGCCAGAGGCGTCACAGCGGAGTGTGTATGGTTGTGTGGGGTCTGGTGCAATGAGCACCGGTGCAGTGGTGAGTGCATGCTTCAGAGCATCAAAAGCTGACTGCTGGGTAGAGGTCCATGTCACCTTGCCCTGCTTGTCATGCCCATCAGCCTGAGTCAATGCAGTGAGAGGTGCTGCTATATCAGAGAAGTTCTTGATGAAGCGGCGGTAAAAGTTAGCAAGTCCCAGAAAGCTGCGCACATCATGCACAGTGGTAGGAACAGGCCATGTCTCGACAGCAGCTACCTTGGCAGGGTCGCATGCAATGCCGGCAGATGAAATGATGTGGCCTAAGAACTCTGTCTTGTCCAGGCCAAATTCGCACTTTGATAGCTTTGCGTAGAGCTTGTGTTCTTGCAGCAGGTCTAGTACTCGCCGCAGATGCTGTGCGTGCTCTTGCTGGTTGCGTGAGAAGATGAGAATGTCGTCAAGGTACACAATGACACAGTCGTCCAGTTCCTTGCGGAAAATGTCGTTCATGAGGCGCTGAAAAGTGGCAGGTGCGTTGCACAAGCCGAATGGCAGGACTGTAAACTCGAAATGCCCATAGCGTGTGCGGAATGCGGTTTTGGGAATGTCCTCAGGGGCGATACGGATTTGATGGTACCCCTGGCGAAGGTCGATTTTGCTGAACACTGTGGCTCCGTGGAGGCGGTCTAACAGGTTGTCTACCCGAGGTAAGGGATACTTGTTCTTGACTGTGATCCTGTTGAGCGGCCTGTAGTCGACACACATGCGGAAGGTGCCGTCTTTCTTGCGCACAAACAGCACGCCTGCGCCATATGGTGATGTGCTAGGCCTGATGAACCCTTTCTCCTGCATCTCTGTGATTTGCTTCTTGAGTTCTGCAAGCTCACAGGTGGACATGTTGTAGGTGGATCTCACCGGTGGACGGTGGCTAGGCTCCAGGTCAATGTGATGGTCTACAGCACGCTGGGGTGGCAGGCCAGCTGGCAGGTCGTCTGGGAACACAGAGGCGTAGTCCTGGAGGATGGTCGTGCAGTCCATAACCTGGTGCGGATGCTTCTCAGCTGGAGCAGTGTCAGCTGGCGTGATGTTGACAAGGAACATGGGTTGCTTGGTGCGGACGGCGGCATACAAGCCAGAGGTGCTGATGGTGTAGCGGTCTCGGTCAGGGTCCCTAGGAGGTGGTGGTGCCCTGAGTGTGTGCCGTTTGCCACCGTGCTTGAAGGTCATGATGTTGCGTTTCCAGTCAATGTGTGGGTTAAGCTCAGCCAGCCACGGCTTGCCTAGAATGATGTCAAAGCCGTGCAGTTTGGTGCAATGTAATGTCTGCTTTCCCTTGTAAGTGCTCATTCTGATACGAGCGTCAGGGATGAGTGCTGTGCTCTCCTGCTGGTGCCCATCAGCAAGACGGATCCAGTCAGGGTCGTGCTTTGTGGCTGTGTCTACTGCATGGCGTGTGCAAAAGTCGGTGTCTATGAACGACGCAGTTGCTCCTCCATCTATCAAGATGCGTGTGGGATGGCCCTTGTAAGAGCCCGCAAAGATGAGAAGGTCGGCATCAGCCTGGTCTGCAGCGCTGCTGAGCTTTGTGATGCGAAATCGCGGTTTAGGCTCTACAGCTGCGGGTGCTTCTTGGGTCTCAGCTGGGATTGCTGGGCTTACTTCAGTGGTCTCAGCTTGGGCTGCTGGGCGTACTTCGCGGCAGGTTAATGCCGCGCAAGCTATTTTTTTGGAACTCCATCCCTGTAGCGATTCTTCTTGGGATGCGTGCAGTCTCGCAGGATGTGGCCCTCCTTGCGGCAGAATGTGCATTTGTTGTTGGCTGTGTACTGCTCCTTTTCCTCTGCAGTTAGCGGGCGCCACTCAGGTTTAGGTTTGGCTGGTGCGGCGGTGTACGCTGCAGGGCGTGTAGATGGTGTTGCAGGTTGTGAGTTGCGATGCCAAGGTGTCCTGGACTGTTTCATGGTACCCAGCTGCATTGGAACTGCAGTGGACATGCCAGCGTCTCTGTAAGCAGAATCATGAGCCACAGCAATGTTCACAGCGTTGGCAAAGGTCTCTGGTGCATGGATGTCAACCATAGCACGCAGGGTGGGATGCAGGCCTCGGCGGAACCGGTCTAGCTGCTCATCCTCAGTTATGTTAGGAATCTGAAGGAACAGGTGTCTCAGCTGTGTGGCAAAGGATAGTGCTGTCTGGTTGGCTTTCTGGGAGGCCTCATGTAGCTGGTCCCTAGCTTTAGCTACCTCAGACTTAGTACGGAAGGCTGCTCTTAGTCCTGCTGTGAAGGTGCTCCATGAGAGGAACAGGGAAGGGTCACCTCGAACTGAACGGTACCACGCTTTAGCCAGGCCCTCCAATCTTACACTGGTGCTCACAATCTTCTGCTCATCAGACAAACTGTGATACAAAGAAAAGATGTCCTCCACCTGGAAAAGGAAGCTGTTCACATCACCCTTGCCATCAAACTCCTTCACTTCACTCAACTTGATCAGGCCTTGCACTGATGAGGCAGTGTGTACAGCTGGGGGTGGGGGTGGGGTGGGAGGTGATGGGACAGGGGCTGGAGTGGTAAGATAGTGCAATGCCTGCATCACGGTGCTATTGTTTTGTGACACAAGTTGCACCTCAGCCCGCAATGCATTCAAGGCAGCCATGACTGTTAACATGTCTGGTGTGGCTGGTTGGTCATAAGTCTGAGCCTGGGTCTCCATCTATGGCTGGATTCTGGCTGCTTTGCGAGCTCTGCGTGCTACGACAAATGCCGTGTTAGGGTGTGGTTGCGGCTGTGTGTTGATGACAATAGGCTGTGCCGCAGCACCTGGATTCTGAGGCGTCGTGTGTTGCTTGAGCAAAGCGTACAGGTTGTCCTTCTCCTTCTCTAGAGCTCGGTTGACGGCGTGTAGTTGGTCAGCGGTCTGCTTGTAGTGCTTGCAGCGCGGGCAGTCTTGCTCGAACTGACGTTTAGGGTGGTGGCGGGGCTGTGGTGGAGCTGGAGGTTGGGCTGCCGTACTTGATGTACCTCGCTCTTGGCGTGGTGGTATGAAGTCTCGCTCCTTGCGGGGCGGAGGTCTCGCAGTTGCCTGCGGCGGTGCCTCCGCGAAGTGCGGGATGGGAATAGGCGTGAAACGCCTCTCTGCTCGTGGAGCAGGCTTCTCTGCTCTGGGAGCAGGCTCAGCGGTGGCCGCTGGGTCGTCCGGGTCCTCGCTATTGAGGATGTCGTCGACCGTCCAGTCTCCGGATCGCTTGTGGACCACTGCGCAAACAGGTCACGATGATCGAACTGAGGAAACCAAATGTAACAGTGCTGCTGGGTCGCTGGGGTGCATGGCTAATTAGCGGCTTGCACGGCTGGCGGCACTACGGCGACAACACAACAGTAGCTGATTTGACGCGTTGCTAGGCTACTACTATTGGTAGCGTACTCTTTAAGGACGCGACGCGGTGAACGACACTCGTCCAGGGAAGATCAGATGCGATGGCGGCCGGGAGGCTGCAACTCGATGTTCTGTAGAGACAGCGTTAGATGACTGTGCTTACAATGTGGGTCTGTCGTTAACTCTGTAAACAAGTGTTGAAAAACCATCTGGACTTCTCTCAAGACGATGCAAAATCAAATCTCACAAGATCCTGCATGGAGATCCTACCATGAAAATATGCAGCCTGTTCCATGCATCCTAGCTAGGCCTGTGAACTGT
>JASKMD010000031.1:3298562-3325042 GCA_030144725.1 Haematococcus lacustris
CCCACTCCCACCCCCCACTCCACCTCCACCCCCCCCGCCCCCCCCACCCTGTACACCCACCTCGCCCCCTCCACCCCCACCACCCAAGGCCCAGGCGGCCCAGGCCTGTTCTCCTCCTTCACCTCCGCGGCAGCAGGCAGCGGGGGTCAAGGCGCTGGGGGGGAGGAGGGGGCGGGGTGGGCGGGGCCAGGGGCCAGGTCAGCAGCCCTGGCAGCAGCGGACCTGGTGGCGGCCAGGGAGGCTGCGGTGCTGGCTGCGCTGCGGGCTCATCAACAAGGTGAGTGATGCCGGACGGCTGTGCTCAGCTGCTTGGGAGCAGGGCAACAAGGTGCTGGGCAGGTGCTGGGAAGGTGTTGGGAAGGTGTTGGGAAGGTGCTGGGTAAGGCTGTATCCTCCTCCTTTCAGCCAGCCACCATCATCACCATCCTTGCTATCATCATCACATGCGTTGCTGCAGCAAACACAAGCAAACACATTGATGTGTGCTGTGCTGCTCTCCATCTCCTTGTCCTCTGCCACGTCGTCATCACCATCACCACCACATTCGTTGCTACAGCAACATCCTGCCCCTCGCCACTGTTACCCTCACCATGAATAGGCATGTCTCCCGTCATGCCGCTGCAGCACACAGCCCTGAGACCAGCTGGGCACCACCAGGGCTCAGGCCAGCTGCAGGGTGCAGTGCTGTGCCAAGCTGTGCCACTGTGCTGAAACACTGTGTTGGCACTGGACTGCCACAGCACTGTGTGTCCCGCTGTCCAGCGGGCGTCCAGTGCCAACACCTGGACAGTGCTGTGGCAGGTGATGGCACTGGACGCCCGCTTCCTGGCCGACACTGCAGCCAGCTCACGTGGCGTCTCCCGCTACCAGCCCCTGGACCAGCAGCTGCAGGCAGGTGGAGGGGGGGGAGGGTATGGGGCAGGGGTGGGGGTGGGGGTGGTGGTGGCGCAGAACCAGCAGCAGCAGCAGCAGCAGCAGCAGCAGCAGTGGGGGGGAGGTTGGTGACAAAGGGAGTAGGGAGGGGTCACTTGCGGTGGCAGCAGTAGGCTGGGGGTGGGGTAGCATCAACGTGGTGTGGAGGACACATTGTGACAGGGCGCTATGGACAGGGGCCACGCTCACAGTGCCAGGTGTTTCCGCTCAGGCCTGCTGCTGCTGGCTGCGGCTGCTGGCTGCTGCTTGCTGCCTCAGGGGTTCTTGCTTAGGCCTGCTGCTGCTGCTGGCTGCTGCTTGCTGCCTCAGGCCGCTGCCACTGCCGCCCCTGGCAGCAGCGCTGGCTCCTCCCTGGTGCTGCTGGGCGCGGCCAGTGGCAGCCAGCGGGGGGTGCTGGCCACGCTGCTGCAGTACGTGTGCTACCAGGAGAGCCAGGACATCCAGGTCAGGGGGGGCCCAGGGGAGGGGGAGGGGGAGGGGGAGGGGGAAGGGGAGGGGGAGGGGGAGGGGGAGGGGGAGGGGGAGGGGGAGGGGGGAGGGGGGGAGGGGGGAGGGGGGAGGGGGGAGGGGAGAAAAAAGGAGCAATGATAGAATGAGGGGTGAAGTGGGGGCAGGTTTCAGGGGCCGCCCTCGCCCCCACCCCCCTCACCCCTCCCCCTTCATGCTCTCTCCCTTGGCTTCCCGCACAAGCATGACTTGTCCCTCGCTACATGTTGGCCGTCGCCCTGCCTGCTCCCTGAGGGCCCCCAGGTTGAGGCGGTGCAGCTGGCCCTGGAGCTGAGCCGCCGCCTGCCCCAGCTGGTGGAGGTGGTCCAGGGCGGGGAGGTGGAGGCGGGGGAGGGGCCGGGGGCCCAGCCTGCTGGCGCTGCGTCGGGGCTACGCTGTGCTGCTGCGTGCCTCGCTGTTCGAGGGGGGGGGCGGTAGACGACCTGGATGCAGGGCCAGCAGGTGGAGGGGTGGGGTGGGGTGGGGTGGGGTGGGGTGGGGGGGCACATGGCGGTATCAACTAGGCTAGTGGCTGGTGTCAACCCAAGCCCTGCCCCCTCAATGTGGCTGCCTGCCTGCTATCACCCAGCCCAGCTAGTGGAGGAGCCGGTGATTGAGCTGGAGGAGCCGGTGATTGAGCCCTCACATGCCTACCCAACCTATCCCTACCCTGTCCCATGTTAGCACAGCAGCTGCACATAGGCTGCACATAGGGCCTCTCACAATGCACTTGATGCTTGCTTTCCTGTGCAACTGCGCTGTCTTAGGTCACCCTCACCCTCACCCGCACCCGTACCCTGATCCGGCCGCCACCTGACCCTCACCCCTCGCTGTGCCCTGTAGGCGATGCCGGCTCCAGCCCCCCCGCATCTGACCCACGTGCTGCCCTGGTGCTGCGCCTGCTGCTGCTGGGCTGTGAGGTGGGCACCGCCCCCAGCCTGACCCACCTGCTGATGGGGTACGAGGTGGGGGGGGCGCCTGGGAGCTTGGAGGACAGTCTGCTGCTGCCCCACCAGGAGTACTCCTGCCTCACCATCATGCAGAGGGCGCTGGTGCATGACGGCTGCAGGTGAGGGGGCGGGGCGGCAGCCGGGAGGGCGAGGGGCCAGGCAACACAGCGGCGGGGAGGGGTGGGGGGGCAGGGGAAGAAAGTGGGGCGGTGCTGGGCCAGGCATGATAGCGTTGCAGGAAGGGGAGGGGCCTGGGGGGCAAGCCGACCAGCAGAGGGAATGGAAGAAAAAAATACTACCCTCTTACTCCTCCCCTGTCCCTCCCTTCCCCCTCCCCCTACCTGCAGCACCACCCGCCGACGTTTGTGACCTGCCTCGTGCCCCCTCCCCTCGCCCTCCCCCTTCATTCCTGGCCCCTACCCTCCCCCTCCACCCTCCACATCGGACCCCTACCCTTCACCCCTTCACCCCTGCCCCCTACCCTTTCCTCCTTCACTCCTGCCTCCTCCCCCCCCTGCTGCAGCCTGTCCCGGGCTAAGCCCAAGCTGTACAGCCAGATGCTGTGCTTGCTGCACCGCCTGGCCAGCCAGCCCGCCTCATCCGTGCCCCTGCTGGAGTACCTGGCCCCTAAGAACGTGGACCTGCTGCCCCAGCTGCGCACAGTGCTTGCCCAGGCGCTGCCCGACAGCAGCCAGCCCCTGGAGTGCAGTGCGGCGCTGCACCAGCTGTCCTGGCTGCTCAGGCTGCAGGTGCGGCCAGGAAGGGGGAGGACAGGGACAAGGGCAGGAGGCCTGGGCCACAGGTAAGGGCAAGGCCAGGGCTGCGTTCTCGCGACATCAGATGTGCATGGTCAGGGTTGGTGACCCTCCAATGGATCGGAAGGGAGGAACAGAGGTGGCCTCAGCTTGACCTTGCACCTCCACCTTTGCCCCTCCACCTATTGCTACAGTTTGAAGATATCTGATCTGATCTGATCCGATCTGATCTTTTTCGATCTGATCTGATATAATCCGATCTGATCTGATCTAATCCGATCTGGTCTGATCTGGGTATCAAATGTGGTCTGAGCTTAGCTCTCAAACCTCCCTCTGCCCTAGAGCCTCCCCTTCTCCCTGAAGCGCCCACCTCAACTGACCCCCCCTACCCACTGTCGCCTCCCTCGCCCCAGGCCCTCCTCCTGCTGCGTTTAGAGCACCAGCCCTCCATGGAGAGCCTCCTGGCTGACTTGCTGACCGACGGCCTGGCGGCTGCAAGCAGCAGTGGGTCCAGCCCCGCCCCCGCTGCCCTGCTGGCCCCCCTAGGGCGCTGCGTGCTGCTGCATACGCTCAGCAGCATTGCCAGTGTGACCCCCACCGTGAGTGAGGCCTACCCGGCACCCAGCTGCTATGCCCAGCAAAGCTCATCTCCCCTGCAGCAAATGCCACACCTGACAACATTGGCCAACAAGCAAGCAAGCACTGAAGGGCCGGCTGACGTTGAGCCACGTGCCACAGACCCCTCCCCCTTGCTGTCAGGCAGTAGGAGCACAACTGCAGCCGCCCCCCTCCCCCTTTCCCCCTTCTCCCCTTCCCTCCACCCTCGCCCTCATCTGCCTCTAGCTATGCTTGCGCCTCGCTATGGTCTAGGGGGTTAGGCTCCCTCTGTTGCCAAGACTGCCACGTGCCGCCTCCTCTCACTTGTGACCGTGCTCTCCCCCTCCGCCCCCTCCTCCTCCTGTCCCCTCCTTTCAACTGGCGCTGTGCAGGAAGCCCTCCTGGGCGCCATCCCCGCTGAGCAGCGGCGGCTGCAGTCCGACATGACGGCGGGGGATGTCAGCATTGAGGCGCTGCTGGTCCATCCCCATGTGCAGGTGGAGGGGAAGGGGAAGGGGAAGGGGAAGGGGAAGGGGAAGGGGAAGGGGAAGGGGAAGGAGGTGCCAATGTGTTGGCCTGTTGGCGCCTGCATCTCACCCAATCCAGTGCCTGCTGCCCTGCTCCATGCTCTGCCGCTTTGTGTCCTGTCAGGCAGCGCTGGGGGTGCACATGAGCAATGACACCGGGGACGTCTTGTTCAACATGGCTGCGCTGTACCCGCTGCTCATGCAAAGGTGGGTGGGGCCAAGGCTGGTTGAGGCCAAAGGTTGGGCTGAGCGTGGGTGGGTGCCAAGGTAGGAGGTTGGTTGGTTGGGTGGGTGGGTGGTGGATGGTTGCAGGTTGTCTGCAGCGGGTGACCTGGCTGGTTGTCCTGCACCCAGCACTCTGCATGGCCTGTAGGGCAGCAGGAGGCAGGCAGAGTACCCTTATCAGGGTCTCATGGTAGAGAATGGGAAACGAGGCGGGAGGGGAAGGAAGAGGGAGGGGAGGGAAGAGGGAGGGGAAGGAAGAGGGAGGTGAAGTTGCTCATTGCCACAAGGGTGTGTGTCACAGGCATGGCGCACCGTCTCCCACTCGCCTCCTGGGGTGTGGCGCTGTCAGCATCATTGCCGCTGCACCGTGCTCTGACCCAGGTACGAGCAGTACGTGGCACGCAGTGGCTCAGGCCCCGGCAGCAGCTCGGACGCGGCGGTTGCTGCGGTTCGCAGCGCTTTGCAGTACGTGCAGCAGTACAACGCGCATGCACTGGTCTCAGGGGCACAGCAGGTGAGAGACACAGGGTGACTTCACTGTCACACTATTCCATTGTCACCCTACCCTGAGTACACATATGGCCACACAATGAATCTTCACACCATCACACCATTACACTGTCACACCGCTGTCACATCATCTGGAGACTACTTGTAGCCCAGTAGCGTCAGTGGTGCAAGACACACAAAATGTATTTTTACTGTCATGGAACATGTGTGCTATGTTTGTTTTGAAAGTGTTTACCGCTCCTCTTCCATATAATGTGACAGCTCATGTGGCTTTGATGAGATATAAAACGTAACGTGTGTATGCACGCAGTGTGTGAAGGCAGAGAAGAGTGAGTGCAACCGCATTGGCCACCCGGGCGTGGGCCACCCCTTGCTTGCCCTGCAGGCCGCAGCTGAGGCTTGGGTACAGCTAGCGGAGGTGGCCTTCACGCGCTGCTATGCCCAGCTGGCGCCCGCGCTGCCGGATGCTGACCCGCTGACCAAATTGTACGAGGTCCTCACATACAGCTTACAGGTGCGTTGGCTGCTGCTGCTGGGCTGCGGCGGCTGCACCTGCTGCTGATGGGGCTGCTTCTGCAGCTTCATCCTGCCCCGTCGTGTGCTGGGTAACTCAGTTGGTAATGGGTGATTGGTCACGCAATGAGTGGAAGGTCACGGGTTCGACCCCACCTGACGTTGTAAGAAAACTACTCTGGTGGGTTGGATTGCAAGGTGGCCGCAAGGCCGGAGGCACCAACTTCCCTTAACTCACGACCGTCAGCGAGGGCATAGTCAGTCTTTCTTTCTTTCTTTCTTTCTTTCTTTCTTTCTTTCTTTCTTTCTTTCTTTCTTTCTTTCTTGCCTCTGCTGCTGCGGCGGCAACGCTAATTCTATGCAAACTGGCGAGCGTCCAGGTAGGCTGTGTGCATGTGTCTGCGGAGTGCAGGCTAGCAGCCAGCTGCTGGCCACGCAGGCAGCAGGAGGGCAGTCCTCCAGCCCCGCCACCAGCCTGCCACCCCTGCTGGTCAACGCTGCGCGCATCTTGCTATCCAAGCTGCAGGTAAGGGGAGGCCCCTGCCTGCCATAGCTCACCATAGCTTCTCTGGCCCTCGCTTGGCCCGCCATGAAAGCCAGCTTCAAGGCCCGGCTGCTGCTTCATGGGTTGGGCAAGCCATCCCCCCTACCCTGCTTGTTTGCCTGGCTTGCCAGCCTGACCCAGGGAGGGTTTGCCCAACAGACGAAGTGATGCCCAACAGACCCTGCTCCTGCCCCCCCCTGCCCGTCTGCTGCCCGGGCTGCAGGAGCAGGCGGCTGTCAGTGTGCCGCTGGGCATGGCAGCAGACCCCCTGGCCCTGGTCCGGGTGCCTACAAGGTTCGACCACAGCAGGAGGGGGCCCCACTGGGGGTGGGCAAGGCAGGCAGGCGGGCGGGCGGGCGGGCGGGCGGGCGGGCAGGCAGGCAGGCCCCTACCCTCCCCCCCTTTCTTCATACTCCTAGCCCCCCCTCCGCCCTCCACCTCCCTCACCCCTCCCATGCCCCCCCCCTGCCCTGACCCCAGGTGCCATGAGTTGCTGCGGCTGCTGCTGGAGCTGTTGGCTCGCGCCCGCCGCTCCCAGCTGGTGCGTGTGCAGCTGTACGCGGCGCTGCTCCAGTACCTCCAGTTCTGCAGGTAGGGGCCCAGGGCTAGGGACAGCAGGTAGGAGGGGAGGGCGTGTCAGCTTGCACCCCTGCCTCCCTCCCTGCCCCTACTGAAGCCTACCTCAGCCTGCAAGACTCTTCAGTGTTCATGCCCAGCCCGGCCCAGCCCAGCCCCCTGTCCTCTCAACCTATCTTGCTGTTGCCCAGCCTTTGCTAGCCTTGCCCCTCCCCTCGCCTCCCCCCCGCCCTCCCTGCCTCCCCCCTAGCCCCTCCTCCCCCCCTGGGTGCCAAGTGGCTGCATGCCCCGCACCCCACCTGGTCCCAGGGGCAGCAAGCTGGGAGGGTTCAGCCCGCTGGTGCTGTCAGCGCTGATGGACAGCCTGGACTCCGGCTCAGGCCCCGCCCCCCTGGGCCTGGGCAATGGCGCAGCCCTGGGCACTGGCTCTGCACCCGCATCACATCAGGTGATCAGTGGGAGGGCAGGGCTGTAGGTCGCAGTGTGGTAGGGGGGCTACAGCTCGCCCTGACTTGTGGCAAGGGGGGAGGACATGGGGTGAAGGAGGGGGCATGAGGGGGGAGAGGGAGGGCAGGGGCAGGGGCAGGGGCAGGGGCAGGGGCAGGGGCAGGGGCAGGGGCAGGGGCAACTGGTAGGGGACCAGCACTACCGCCTGCTGGTTGGCCAAGGTTTAGGCAGCAGCAGCAGCAGTGTGGCCAGGTGTACTCGGTGAGCAGAGGTGGCAGGGGTGGCAGCCCCGAGTGGCTGCTGCTGTCACTGTGCAGGCGGGCCTGGCCCACGGCAGCCGCGGCAGCACCCTGGTGGCCCGCATGGACGCTGAACAGGAGGCCATCGAGCAGGGCAATGCAGCGCTCATCAACGACCAGGGCGCTGCGCTGGTGAGCCAAGGCAGTGGCGGCACTCTGGCTCACGGCCCTTGCCCCTGGCCCTTCCACCAGGACCCTGCTGCTACGCCTGCCCCCATCCCTGGTCGTGCTGACAGCCCCCTCCCCCGCCCTGCTGCTTGCCCTGGCCCAGGCTGTGCAGCCCCTGCCTCCCTCTGCTGCTGCTGCTGCTGCTGCTCCTGACCACCAGGTGGAGCTCGTGGCGCGCGACGCCCTGGACGCCAGCGCCGCCCAGCTGCAGCAGGCGGTGGCCCTGCACCTGCTGGCCGCCCTGGTCACCGCCACCTGCTGCTGCCCCCCCGCCCCACCCACCCCCCAGATGTCCCATGCAGGCATGCTGGGCGCGCCTATGGCCCATGCCCAGCAGGGGGCTGGCCCCTCCCCGCTGGCGACGGCGCTGCTGCAACAAAATGTGCCCCAGGTCAGCAGTGTGCACCACACCCTCTCCAAGGGGGGGGAGGCACTGCAGCTGCATGTTTAGGGGGGGCAGGGCTGCGTCCTGTTCACCAGCTGGGGGCAGGAGTAGGGCCAGGGGGGGCAGGTGACTCTGCCTAACCCGGCTGTGCCAGAGCTGTATGGAACAGAAGCTGTTTGACTTCAATGCTGGTCTTGGCATCAGCAAAACAAATGGAAACAGGTCAAGATAAATCATTTCAGTAACAAAAATAAATCATAAAAATAGTAAAAATAACTTAGATTGCAAAAATAACTTAGATCAGATTGCAACAGACTGACAGCTCTTCGCCAGAATGGCTGCAGCTGCCCAGTGGGAGCCAAGTGAACGATTGCCCCGCTTGGCAAGGGGCGGGGTGGGCAGCCGGTTCAACACTGTCTGATCCGCCTGTCAGCTTGCATCAGGGCAGGAGGGAGGTGAGGAGGGGCATGCAGGGTACACCTGTAGGGGCAGGGCTCCTATGCCTCAGGGGCCCTGAGGGGGGTGTTCAGGGCTGAGCGGGATGTGAGCGTGTGCTCGCCCGCTGCAGGTGCTGTTTCAGGGTCTGGCAGCCTTGCCTGACTCAGTGCTGGTGTCGCCGTCCCAGTCATCGCGCCGGGCCGTCACCGTGCTGCAGGTGACCTTTGGGGGGGGGAGGGGGGGGGGAAGGGGGGGGGAGGGGGCTGGGGCCGGCTGGGGGAAGGGCGTCCTGGTTAGGTGTGAGTATGGCCATAGTGGGGCGACCCTGGCCTGTCCTGTGACGGCGGCGGTTAAGGTGGGTAGAGGTGGTTGCTGGCTGTAGGGTAGGGTAGGGGTAGGGCCGCCTGGAGGGGAGGGGAGGGGCTGGTGGGGTGTGGGCGCTGTAAGGGGCTTGAGGGACAGGCTGGGGTGGGGGTCCTGCTATGAACTTGAACAGCGTCTGGTCCCTGAGGCGTGCACACAAGCTGCCCCCCCTGCTGCCCTGGCTCGGCTGCCCCCCTGCTGCTGCTGCTAGTGCTAGTACTGCTGCTGCTGCTGCTGGTGGCGACTGGGTGCAGGCGCAGCTGAGCCTGCTGCTGGTGATGGCGCAGTCAGGGTCTGGCCCCAAGGCCCGCCAGCTAGCTGCGCAGTCACTGTACAGCTTGCAGGTAAGGGGGGGGAGGGGGGCAGGAGGCACCCCAGGGGGGTTGGGGTGGGGGTGACTGGGCGGTCTGTTGCACTCTGCTGTGGTCAAACCTATGCTGTGAGAGTGCTCAATGTCCCCCCCCTCTCCCCCCTGACCCTGACCCAGCCTGGCTGGCCCCCTGCAGCCCCTGCAGTACCTGACCGGCTGCCAGGGCCTGGACCTGGAACCAGAGGACCCCTCAGCGCTCATGACTGCGGCAGGGACGGCCTTGCAGCGCGACTCCCTCAGGTGCCTGCTTGCCCGCCCACCCACCCACCCGCCCGCCCGCCCGCCCGCCCGCCCGCCTGCCTGCGTGCCTGCCTGCCTGCCTGCCTGCCTGCCTGCCTGCCTGCCTGCCTGCCTGCCTGCCTGCCTGCCTGCCTGCCCTGCCTGCCTGCCTGCCTGCCTGCCTGCCTGCCTGCCTGCCTGCCTGCCTGCCTGCCTGCCTGCCTGCCTGCCTGCCTGCCTGCCTGCCTGCCTGCCTGCCTGCCTGCCTGCCTGCCTGCCTGCCTGCCTGCCTGCCTGCCTGCCTGCCTGCCTGCCTGCCTGCCTGCCTGCCTGCCTGCCTGCCTGCCTGCCTGCCTGCCTGCCTGCCTGCCTGCCTGCCTGCCTGCCTGCCTGCCTGCCTGCCTGCCTGCCTGCCTGCCTGCCTGCCTGCCTGCCTGCCTGCCTGCCTGCCTGCCTGCCTGCCTGCCTGCCTGCCTGCCTGCCTGCCTGCCTGCCTGCCTGCCTGCCTGCCTGCCTGCCTGCCTGCCTGCCTGCCTGCCTGCCTGCCTGCCTGCCTGCCTGCCTGCCTGCCTGCCTGCCTGCCTGCCTGCCTGCCTGCTGCCTGCCTGCCTGCCTGCCTGCCTGCCTGCCTGCCTGCCTGCCTGCCTGCCTGCCTGCCTGCCTGCCTGCCTGCCTGCCTGCCTGCCTGCCTGCCTGCCTGCCTGCCTGCCTGCCTGCCTGCCTGCCTGCCTGCCTGCCTGCCTGCCTGCCTGCCTGCCTGCCTGCCTGCCTGCCTGCCTGCCTGCCTGCCTGCCTGCCTGCCTGCCTGCCTGCCTGCCTGCCTGCCTGCCTGCCTGCCTGCCTGCCTGCCTGCCTGCCTGCCTGCCTGCCTGCCTGCCTGCCTGCCTGCCTGCCTGCCTGCCTGCCTGCCTGCCTGCCTGCCTGCCTGCCTGCCTGCCTGCCTGCCTGCCTGCCTGCCTGCCTGCCTGCCTGCCTGCCTGCCTGCCTGCCTGCCTGCCTGCCTGCCTGCCTGCCTGCCTGCCTGCCTGCCTGCCTGCCTGCCTGCCTGCCTGCCTGCCTGCCTGCCTGCCTGCCTGCCTGCCTGCCTGCCTGCCTGCCTGCCTGCCTGCCTGCCTGCCTGCCTGCCTGCCTGCCTGCCTGCCTGCCTGCCTGCCTGCCTGCCTGCCTGCCTGCCTGCCTGCCTGCCTGCCTGCCTGCCTGCCTGCCTGCCTGCCTGCCTGCCTGCCTGCCTGCCTGCCTGCCTGCCTGCCTGCCTGCCTGCCTGCCTGCCTGCCTGCCTGCCTGCCTGCCTGCCTGCCTGCCTGCCTGCCTGCCTGCCTGCCTGCCTGCCTGCCTGCCTGCCTGCCTGCCTGCCTGCCTGCCTGCCTGCCTGCCTGCCTGCCTGCCTGCCTGCCTGCCTGCCTGCCCGCCCGCCCGCCCGCCCGCCCGCCCGCCCGCCCGCCCGCCCGCCCGCCCGCCCGCCCGCCCGCCCGCCCGCCCGCCCGCCCGCCCGCCCGCCCGCCCGCCCGCCCGCCCGCCCGCCCGCCCGCCCGCCCGCCCGCCCGCCCGCCCGCCCGCCCGCCCGCCCGCCCGCCCGCCCGCCTGCCTGCCTGCCTGCCTGCCTGCCTGCCTGCCTGCCTGCCTGCCTGCCTGCCTGCCTGCCTGCCTGCCTGCCTGCCTGCCTGCCTGCCTGCCTGCCTGCCTGCCTGCCTGCCTGCCTGCCTGCCTGCCTGCCTGCCTGCCTGCCTGCCTGCCTGCCTGCCTGCCTGCCTGCCTGCCTGCCTGCCTGCCTGCCTGCCTGCCTGCCTGCCTGCCTGCCTGCCTGCCTGCCTGCCTGCCTGCCTGCCTGCCTGCCTGCCTGCCCGCCCGCCCGCCTGCCTGCCCGGCCGCCTGTCTGCCTGCCTGCCTGCCCAGCTGTTCGCCCCACCTGCTGCTGTCCTGGCCTGCAGGTCCCGGCTGCAGCGCCTGCTGCCCTGTGCGCTGCGCCTGGTGCTGGCCCTGATGACAGCTCTGCCTGAGAGCAGCAGCGTGAGGCAGGACGCACGCTTGTTTGTGGGGGCACACTACCGCGCACTGGACAGGTGTGGGGCTGGCAAGACACCAAAACACAACACACCCCCTGGCCCGGCTATGCGTCTTCCTGACCCTGACCCTGAGCCTGACCCTGAGCCTGACCCTGACCCTGACCCTGACTCCCCCCCCCCTCTGGCCCCCCTACCCTGCCTTACTCCTTACAGGCTGTTGCGGGAGGCAGCCAGCAGCGGCACCTCCTCCTGGGCCCCTGGCCCGGCCGAGCTGGAGCAGGCCGAGCTGGCCACCTGCCTGCTGCTGCGCCTGGTGCCAGTGTGGGACGAGCTGGGCCCAGCCCAGGCTGAGGGGCTGCGACACGGGCTGTACCGCCTGGCCGCAACCTTTTGCTGCCAGGACAGCCGCGGTAGCAGCCCCATCGTGAGGTCAGCGGGGGGTGTGGGTCGGGGGAGGGGATCAGGTTGGCCAGGACCACGGGGAGTGCAGGGGGGGGAG
The DNA here is from genome assembly GCA_030144725.1 of Haematococcus lacustris. NCBI lineage: Eukaryota > Viridiplantae > Chlorophyta > Chlorophyceae > Chlamydomonadales > Haematococcaceae > Haematococcus > Haematococcus lacustris. The sequence continues at coordinate 3,310,370 of JASKMD010000031.1, forward strand.
GGGAGGGGCGCAGGGGAGGGGAGCAGGGGACGATAGCAGGGGCGGAGAGGAGAATGGGTGCAGTCAGCTGGTATGCTGGTAGGCCTAGCAGGCATCAGCCTGTTGTTGTCTCACCCCCTTGCTCCCTGCCCCTTGCACCTGACATCCTCGTCAAGCTCCCTCACCTCCTCCCTGCCCCTGCCCACCCCGCACTCGCTCGCTGGCACCCCCCTCCGCCCCGGCCAGCCAGGGCGTGCTCCCTCACCACCTCCCTGCCCTTGCTTTCTGCCTGGTGGGGGGCTTGGTCGAGCTCTGGTCCACCCTCTCCCTGCACTAGGGCTTGGTGGGGCTGTGGTCCACCCTCTCCCTGCACTAGGGCTTGGTGGGGCTGTGGTCCACCCTCTCCCTGCACCTCCTTACCCGGTGGCTGCTCCTAGCCTTCACCGTGTGCACGCTGGCCTCCGCCGCCCTCCCCACCGCCCTGCCTGCCCCAGGAGCCTGCACATCGCCGCCCCACCCGGCTCCACCTCCGGCAGCAATCGCATCGCACTCATCGCCCGCGCCTCCCGCGTAGCCAGTCTGCGCGTGGCCCTGGCCCGCTACCTGCGCAACACCGTCGCCCACGTCTTATCCTCCTCCTCCTCCGCCACCTCCGCAAAGCCTGGCCAGAACGGGCACCAGCAGCAGCCACCCAGCTTCCCGGCAGCTTCCATGGTCCCGGCCTCGGCTTCCAAGGGCTTTGGGGCATGGGGGGGCAGCGACACGCAGAACCCACGGGACACCGGCAGCAGCGGACAGGGGGCAGTAGGGGGGCCACCAGGGGGGACGGGGGCTAGCGTGCCCTTCAGGCTGCTGGGGGGGGGCGCCAGACCGGAATATGACCCGCAGACTGGCGGCCCCACGCTGATGCTGGTGCGGGACATGGCCGAGCAAGGCTGTGTGGATGCAGGTGAGGTGGTTAATCAAGGTTTTTGCATTGTGTTGATCATTGGTCGATGTGAAGGTATATGCTCCATCTATTTAACCTTAAATAGAACTGCTAAAACTGTATGTTGTTTACAGAAGGTAGATGGCTGCAAGCAGAGGGGGGCATAGAATGGAACAGGAGCCGTCACGCCACCTCCTGCTCCAGCCACTCTCCTGCCTTGACTGCTATATCAGAGTGTGGGGTGTGCGGCCAGGAGGTCAGGGAGGGGCGGCATGTGATGAGGAGGCGCAGCGCAAGGCCCCAGCCCCCAGCCCCTTACCTCCCTCACCTCCAAGCAAACCCTGCCTTCCTCATCCCCTTCATCCTCCCTAGCTCATAAAGTGTTCCAGTGCTTACCCCTACCTTAGGCCCCTTACGCTCCCCTACGCCCCCCAGCCTTCAGCTGACCTCTGGCACCCCTTGGACTCCTCATTATCCCTCGTCATGCAACACGGATTGCACAAATGTCAAAAAACAAAAAATGAAAAAGTGGAGGAAATTCAAAGTTCAAATGCAAAGTCCCCTCAACAATCCAAGGTGAAAGGTACATGTGTGTTGTTCATAATGCAATGCAACCTCCAAACCATCGCAATGAACAACAGCTTGCTAGCTACCTCGTCTCCAGGTAATCCCTTGCTGTCCTCGTCCCCTCCCATCTTGCAATCCGCAACTGAAGTGCAAAAAGTTGCCAAAACACTCACAGAAAATAAGATCCAATCACCTCCTCACTGCCCTGCAGGGGCGGCCCTTGAGGAGCTGTCTGAGCTGCTGCAGCTGCTGCGCTGCCCCGACTACCAGCTAGACGAGGCCACTTGTGCAGAAAAGCTGGCAGATTACGCCCCAGGCAGTGCTGCCCTGGCGCAGAGGGGGCTGGCTGCACTGCCGGCAGACGACTCAGGTGGGGCAGGGGGGCCAGCCTCCCAGTCCTCATGGCGCAGAGTGAGGAGGGGGCGGTGGGAGGAGCCCTGGATGCAAGGAAGGAAGCTCAGTGCCATGGGCTTGTGCATGGAGGAGGGAGGGAGGGGGGTGGAGGGGGGAGGAGGTCCTGCCCGCATGGGTGTAGGGGGAGGCAGGTCGTGGGGCCAGAGCCAGGGGTAAAGGCTCTAAAGACATTGGGGACAGCAGCAGCAGCAGCAGCAGCAGCAGCAGCAGCAGCAGCTGTCGGTTGCTTGTAGTAGGTTTTACCCTTGCCGTCCACCCCCAGGCTGCCTGCTCTTGCAGCTGCTTCAGCTTGTTTGCAACGCCCGTTAGTCTGACTGCGTGCTGTGGTTGTGTGTTGCTCTTCACAGCAGGCGGCGCAGCAGCAGGAGGGGGAGCAAGGGGTTTGCCAGCCTGCCGCAGCCTGACCCGCCACTATGTGGCGCTGGCGGCATCACAGCTAGATGGACTGCTGGGTGAGCGCATCCCGCAAGGGTAGGGGATGGCCCCTCCCCCCACTTCATGGGCAAGTAGCCTAATCCGTGCCCAGCGGATGATTTGGCAGGTCATGGGTTCGAACCTAGTCAGATGCAGGAATGTGCTCTAGGGTGAGGGGGCAAACTCGTAGGGGACCCATCACGCAGGCGTATGCTTTGCGTAGATCTCTCTTTTTGTCATTGGTGAGTGTTAGTGGCAGCCACTGCGAGAGGGAGAGGGGGAGGGGGAGGGGGAGGGGGAGGGGGAGGGGGAGGGGGAGGGGGAGGGGGAGGGGGAGGGGAATGAGATCCAAGGCATTACCAATCTCTTCCCTGAGATCAGCACTCCCCTGCTCCCTCGCCCCACCATGCTGTCCCCTCCCCTCTGCTGCTGTCCTGCCTTGGTGGGGCAGGCAGGCAGGACTGTAGCCCTCAGGCAGCTCAATGCCCTCAGCACCCCTTACTCCGCACCAAGGCTGGCGTTGTTGTTCACTTCACGGATGAGGACGAGAATGAGGGTGGGGGGTGAATTGGGATGACCACCTCGTTGCCAAGCTGGTTGACCTGCAGGCAAGACGTTGTTCATAGTGGAGCACGCCCTCGCCATCATCGCCATGCACTTCCTCAGGTCAGAACTGCGCAAACGCACGCACCCCAGCCGCCCCACCCCTCCATCCAACTACCTTTTGTGGTAGCCCCCCGGCTTACCCCACTGCACCCATGCACCACACACAAACCTTACAGGCAGCAGCAACAACCACCTCCGCTGTTACTTTTTATTATTTGCACTGCCGTGTTAGTGACCTCTGTGCGAGTATGACCCTGCTGCCTGCTCCATGTTCTTAGTGGAGGTGCCATTGAATCTTGCAGACAGCTGCCCCGCATGCCTCCTGCCGTACGTTACACTCGGTCACACCCTTCTGAGCCTGTTTGCCCTGCTGGCCTGCCCTGCTGCTGCAGATACCTGCCTCGCCCCTTCCCCAGCATGCAGCAGCCAGGCATGAACATCAGGAGCAGCAGCAGCAGCCTCCTTGGTGGAGGGGAGATGGAGGAGCTGTTGCTTGGCGCAGGCATGGAGGGAGCAGGGTCAAGGCCTGACCTGGGCTCTGAAGCAGACCTGGCCTTCTTTGTCACCAGGTGGGACCTGGCTGGAGCAGCAGGGGCGGGGGCGGGGGCGGGGGTGGGGCGGGGGCGGGGGCGGGGGCGGGGGTGGGGCGGGCGCTGGGGCGGGGTTTGATCCAGTTTCGTTGCATCTATTGGCTGATTTCATCTAGTTTAGGGCCTCGACCCTCTAGCCACCGGGCACCTGCCTCTGGGCCACTCCCACTAGGTTTAAACCAGGGGCAGTATGAGGGCTTGGTGGGGCCTTGACCGTGACCATGACAGTGTTACTACATAGGCCTGGATTGCGCTGCGTCAAAGTGGGTTGAGTGAGGGTTGAGTGGTGATAGTCGTGTGGGTGGGGTGGGCCGCAAAGCCCTTGGGACCATGACAGTCGAGTGAGGGTGGAGTGGTGACAGTGGGGGCCAAGGGAGTATGCAGTATATGCACACACATGCACATGATTCCAAATAAGGAGAGGGAGGGAGGTAGCAAGTCTGATCAGGACTGGTCCTGCACTGGGTTAGGGAGTTATTTAGGCCCTCAGTCTGCTTGGTGGAAGGCGTGGAAGGTGCCCGTCACCTCTACTTCAGCAGTGGGCTGTGCTCCCGGTTGCCGCCAGGTTGCAAGAAACCTGCCTCAAAGCGGAGGAGGTGGTGCAGCAGGCCGCGCAGCTGCAGGAACAGGCGGCGTCGGTTGCTGGGGCACAACCGGAGAGGTTGGAGGGCGTGGAGGTGCTGGTGCGGACCCTGAAGAGCTACTGTGTAGGCTCGAAATGAGGGGGCCAGTGCCTGCCTAGCACATTGCCATGGAACTCGCGGCATCGCTATGATATGAAGCTCTTATCACGGCGGCGCTGGCGCGTTCTTTGGCTGCGCACCACTGCGCTGCGGCCCAGATTGCGAGACGCGCAGGCGGATATTCCCACGCGCTTGAAACTGCGGGCGCCATGACGGACGAAGTGTTTCTCCGGACTATTTCGTGTGACACGGATGACTTGGGTTGGTGGCAGGACAGTGAAGGGATAAACGTCTCCTTGTACGTTAAATGCGTCCAAGTGCGTTGAGCTTGTCTTGCTGTACTGTGATGCGCTGCATGTCAAAGATCATGTCAGAGATCAAAGGCTTGACGTGCTCAACATGCAAAGGCATACGGTTCTAGGACCGAGACGTGTCAGTCGCGCTAACATCCGTAGCATTGCAGCAGGGCGGGGGCCGCGCCCACGCGAGCTCAGCCACTAGACGGGCCGCTCCGCCATGCCTAATCCAGGGGACCCAGGCCAGGAGTGGGTGCTTGTGCGCAACAAAAGCATGTTGCTGGAATGGCAGCGGTGGCACCAGTGGCAGCACTAGTGTCATGTGTATCATGCCCTGAGATAAACCAACCAACAATCTGCCCCTCATCAAGGGGATGTGTGTGCACGACAGCAACACATAGGGCTCGAGCAACTCCTGTGCTGCGCTTCTTTCCCCACGTTCCTTCTACTAGACGAACCGTTTGGTGCCTGATGTCGGGGGTGTGGTATGCCAACAACGTCACGCCAGCTAGTGCAGCAAATCCCGATTTACATCAGTCATACTCTTACACAATTAAGTCAGGGTTTCTGTGTTGTGCCTGGCACTTGTTAACTGCAATCATGGCAACAGCAGTAGTAGGCGCGGGAGGTCCCACCGGCCTCGAGTGCGTGAAGCAGCTGCTCGCTGGCGCGAGTGTTCCCGAAGTACGGGCCGTTGTGCGCGACGTTGCCAAGCACCAGGACCGCTTCCCCAAGGTGCGAAAGCAGTCTCTGCATGCGACGCGTTTTAGCTGCGAACCGCTGATGGCGTCATGCCCCTCACCCAACCATCGCATGCGGGGCGTCGGGGCATGCGGATCCTCCCGCCCAAGCGGTTAGTGCGTGCAGTAAGCTGTCGACGGAAGTCGGAAGCGGCAGAGAGCAGAGCAAGCGAGAGGGGCCAGTGGGCAGGCCAGCCATGGTGGCCAGCTGAGTGTGAGAGGTAGTTGAGGTTGGCTGTAGGGGCCCAGGCTGCAGGCAGGGTGTCCAGGTGTCCAGTGCCATCAGCTGATCAGGGCTCGGAGTCAGGGGGTCAGGTCCAGCAGCCCAAGGCCAAGCTGCTGATGATGCTGATGACGATGGTGATCGAAAGGGGGGCCATGAGGTCATTGGCAAGCTATGCTCTGTCAAGCCGGCTGTCGCTGCCCTGCCTGCCAAGCTCAAGCGCTCGTGGTCCCCTTCTCTGCCAGCTGTCCACCCACCGGCTGGCCAGGTTGTCCACATTTCCAGGCTGTCGATGGCCATGGTTGGAGCTGCCTTCCATCCAGCTGACCCCAATGCCTGGTCAGGCATGCCTTGTGGGTCTGAGTGTCCTGTTTTGGCTCTACCCAGGATGGGCGGCTGAAGGTGGTGGCAGGGGACGTGACGAACCCCAGCAGCTTAGGACCAGCCCTGTCAGGGGTGGCCAACGTCATCTTCACGGCCAGCGGTTCGACCTACTTCAGCGCCGCAGCTGTAGATCATAAAGTAGGTGCAGGCAGTCTGGGTGGGAGTGGGGAAGGGGTGGGAGGGGCGAGGGGGAGGAGGGCATTACAAACTCCACCAGCCACACACGCCAATGCCTGGACCTGGTAGATGAACCTGGTGATGGGGCTTGAAGTGCCACTCCCCTAGATTTGCAAACCCACAGGTGGCTGCCAGCTTGTGCAGCAAGGCTCTGGGCCCTTGCGCCAGCTGCAGCATACAGCGACCCACCCAGCCCTAGAGTTTGCCAATTACACACTCATCAGTTCTAGCAGTCAGCAAGGGCAGCCTGAGCACACTTACAGCCCCTTTGCTGACTGCTGCAGGGGGTGGCTAACGTGGCTGCTGCAGCCAAGGCAGCTGGGGCGCAGCACATGGTGCTGGTCAGCAGCCGCCTGGTCACCCCAAAGTGAGTCACAGACTCCTCACAGCCCCTCACAGCCCCTCACAGCCCCCTCCGCACCTCGCCTCAGCACAGACGCTGCCGCCCTCCCATGGCATGCTGCCCCTGCCCATGCACCCTTACCCCCACGGACCTCCGCCTCGCCCCATTGCCCTCCCCCGCCCTCCCCACTCCCAACGCATTCAATTGGCCCTTGCTCCCGCTTCTGCCCAGCCTTGCCTGTTGCTTTCAGGAACCGGTGGCACCCAATCCGCAACGTGTTGAACTGGGTGCGCTGGGGGCTAATGGACGAGAAGCTGAAAGGTGAGCGAGGCCGCCAAGCCGTGTCTGGCGCAGGAGTTGCCATAGCTGCTGCTGCTTGGTTTTTTCTATTGGTCCAGGCGCTGGTGAGTCAGGGTGGAGGCAGCCTTGTGGTACAGTGCAGCAGGGCAGGAGGCTGCTCAGGCTCTCAGCAAAGTCTGCAACAGAGCTATGAGAGTCAACAGTCAACTTGACAGAGTCAACAGAGACCCTGAGAGGGGTGGTTTTGACCCGGCCACATGACTTGCAGACCAGCAGCCAGCTAGCTTCTGTCCCTGCCTCCACAAGCAGTGGGTCACCCCTGCTCCTTCTAACCATCACCAACTGTCAAACTGATCGTCATAATCATGACCGGGACATGCTCCCTGTAATTACTTCATGCCCAGTGTCATCTGCCAGCATGAAGGCAGGTGGCAGCAGTGCTGGGTGCGGGTGGTGAGTGCGTGGCGTGCAGGTGAAGCGGCGCTGAGGTCTAGTGGTATGGCCTACACCATCGTCCGGCCAGGCGGGCTGGGCAGCGGGGCAGCGGGGACAGTCAGGATCCTGGCAGGTGAGTGAGTGAGGGTGTGAACAGCGTGTCGACAAGGCCATGCACCATCCTAGGACTCGTCTGGGCACTGCCCAAACCCGGTGCTTGGGAGGTGGAAAGGAGAGGGGGAGAGTGGAAGAGGGGGTGGGGGAAGGGTATTTCAGGAAAGCAAGGGCAGGGGCTGGGTGGTGGGCCGGGCTGACTGAAAGGCAGTTGTGTAGGTGCACAGAGAGGGTGCCCTTGAGATGTTTGGAAGGGTTGCAATTGTGATAGAGACTGAGAGGTTTACAAGGTTTTGGGAGGGGCTGGACCTCCGCTTGGAACTGGGACCAGGGTGGAAATGGGAGCACCAGGACTGTAGATGGGGCCAGGTTTAGGGATTAGTGGGAGGGATGGTGCGTCACCTACAAGCACTGAGGGCCATGCACACCTCAGCCGTGCCAGCGCCGCTGCCTCTCAGCACCACGAGTCATTGTGCAACTCTGTCAGTGCCAGTGCTGCTGTCGCTGGCGCAGAGCAAGGCGATGTTGCGCCTCGCGGCAGCAGCAGCATCGCGCGGGCAGATGTCGCGGCAGTCTGTGTCGCCGCACTCAACAACCCGGCCGCGAGGAATGTGACGCTTGAGCTGAGCACTGCACCCGCTTCATCGACGCTGGGAACGCCGGCAGACAGCCTGCCGCAGATGTTCAAGGGGCTGCAGCCCGATACATAAAGTCACTATGCACCGGCTCGACTCGATGCGTATGTCAAGTGCTGTGCGAGTCATGTATGGAAGTTGCCGAGGGTCGGCCGAGGTCGTGACGTGTGGAGACGAGGTGGGATGTTACATGAGTTGTCGAGTTGAACTTTGTCCAGTAGGGATTGTCCTTGCCGGCGGCCACATCCATACTTGAGCTACACTTGTTACTTGCTGTGTCTTGCAGCGTGCCTCCTTCCCTTTGTATCCGCACGCCTCATGTCTTGTCGTGTTATCATCTTCACGGTTCGCTTCAATAGTAGTGATGGGACTTTCAGTACCCAGACTGCTATATCCTCATAACAACTTTGGACATGTTCAGGCCTTGGCGCATTGAACCGCTTGTTAACATGACCCTGTGCTAATGCACGCGCATAAAGCTTTCGATTGCCACCTTCCCATGATGCGAAGACCGTTGACGCCAACACAGCATCATCGGCTATACGGGGACGAGGGCGCTTCGGCAGTGAGGCGGGTAGAAGTTGGAGTAACTTAAGGAAGAGTGGTGGGGTGGTAGCATTTATTGGGCCAGTAGGGGATGAGGGAGGAAGGCCAGATCTGGGGAGAGGAGTTGCGGCACTCTCCCAACACCCAAGAACCCAGATTGACCATGTCCGCCCTGCACGACACTTCTATACTTCGAAAGAAGGGGGGACGAGGAGGAAGGGGATGGGGGTAGGGGGGAGGAGGGTAGGGGAAGGGGAAGGAGGGAAGAAGGCCACTTCAGGGGAGGGGGGGCCCGCCTGTTTGATTCGGACATGTCACCCCACCCCTCCGCCCGCCATGCCCCCCATGAGCCACTGAAAGAGTGACACGGAGTTGCCCCTGACCTGCCTGCTGGCTGCCGGCAGCGCAGCGCTGCCCACCTTGCCGTCGTCCCCCTCCCTTCCCTCCCCGCCCCTGCTGCTGCCATGCCCCCCCTCCCTTCCCTCCCCGCCCCTGCTGCTGCCATGCCCCCCCTCCCTTCCCTCCCCGCCCCTGCTGCTGCCATGTGCCCCCACACAGCCCATCGCAGTCCGCAGCCCCACCACGCCCCCTTCTGAACCCGAAGACCTGGGCTCAGCAGCAGGTGGTGCTGACGCCGCCTGCCATATCTCTTGACCGGGTTGGGGGTCCAGGGGGGAGGCAGGCAAGCAGCCCTGGCCAGCCCCGGAGTAGCTGCCGGTGCCCTGGCCTGAGCCTGATGACTGCAGCAGCAGGGTGGAGCAGCTGGGCAGCTCCTGGGGTGAAGGGGGTGGGGGGGCCTGCTGCCTCAGGGGTGGGTAGGGGGGGTGCCACAGCCACACTGGTGATGAGGAGGGAGGGGAGGGCCCAGGGGGGGGTGGCTGGCGGCACTGCTGCTGCTGCTGCTGCTGCTGCTGCTGAGTACCCACATACTGGGAGCTGTTTTGGAGCTGCTGCTGCTCATGCTGCTGCTGCTGCTGCTGCTGCTGCTGGCTGTCGGCCTTGCAAGGCTGCAGCCATTGTGGCGGCAGCAGCACCGGCGGTTGGAGGCTGTCACCAGACATCGCATTGTGAAGGGCAGAGTGGGTGGCAGCATGAGGGGCCATGGCGCCAAGGGGGTGAGGGGGGTGGGGGGAGAGGGGGTGGCTGGGGCAGGCGTTGTCAGTCAGGCCTGGGGGAGGGGGAGGAGGTGGGGATGCCACCACAGTAGGCAGCAGCAGCGAGGGAACCAAGTGGTGGTAGGAGCCAAGCTCATGCCTGCAAGCCAGATCACACCAGATCACACCAGGTTTTACCAGATCACACCAGATCACACAAGATCACACCAGATCACACCAGATCACACTAAACCAGGTCACATATATTTGGACGAAATCAATAATTTTGCGAGGATGTGGTGCCTCACTGTCAATTGCTGTGCCAGCACAACAAGTCTTTGAAGCTCTTCAGCACATGCTCAAACTTTAAGGCATCCCACCAACTTAGGTGACCTACCCACCATTCACAGATGTCAGGTCACACCTTGACATTTCTCACACTTCTCACTCACCCAGAGCCCAGCCAGGGCAGGCAGGCGTGGAAGCCCCCCACCGCATGGCGCAGAGGAGCCGTGGCTGCATTGACTAACCCCATGCCCACATTTGTCACACTTTGCCATGCAGCCCCCCAGCCCACCCCCCCAGCCCCCCCTTCGGGGGGGCCCCACAGCAGCCCAGGTCCGGCCTGGGGCCTGCATGGGTTCCCCAGGCTGGTGCTGCTGCTGCTGGTGCTGCTGCTGCTGCTGCTGCTGAGGTCCAGCACAAAGAGCATGGCGTCGTACACAGTCCTGTCAGGGTCAGGCTGCCGCCCTGAGTTAATGGAGTAGAAGTTCTGGCAGCAGCAGAGAAGCAACGGCAGCGGCTGGGGCAGCGGGGCCAATGGGGGGGAGTGGGGGCGAGTAACGGAGGCAGGCAGCAGGGCCTGGTTGGCAGCCCGCCCTGATCCACAGCTCTGTGTCTGGCCAGCATGAACCCCTGCCTACCCAACCTGTTGCATGCATACCCTGCCCTGCCCAACCTCCCCCACACACGAACCTTGCCGGCCTGGCCCCCGGCGCCCCACACACCTACCCCCTCCTGCCTGGCACCCTGCCTGCCCCCTTCCTGCCTGCCTGGCCCCCCTCCCCTGTCTGGCTGCCCCCCTCCCCCTGCCTGCCCCCCTCCTGCCTGCCCCCCTCCCCCTGCCTGCCCCCCTCCTGCCTGCCCCCCTCCCCCTGCCTGCCCCCCTCCTGCCTGCCCCCCTCCCGCTGCCTGCCCCCCTGGCCGCCCTGCTGCCCTGCTGACCTGCAGCTCCGCCACACAGCGGTAGCCACAGCGGGAGTAGAGCCTGATGGCGGCCTGGTTGTAGGTGATGACGTGCAGGAACAGCAGCGGGCACCTGCACACACCCCACCCTCAGCCTCAGCCTTAGCCTCACCCTCACCCTCAGCCTCACCAGTGGGGTCACTTAGCCAATTCCTCCGCCCCCGCCCCAGCTGATCTGGCCTGCCCCCGCCCCAGCCTTGTGTCACACCGCGGCCCTACAGCAGCTCCTGCCCTCCTGTGCTCCGCTGGTGCTGCAGTCCTGGGTGGTTATGGTTGTTATCATTATAACCACTCCACCAGCTACAGGATGAGGATGACAGGGTCAGGGTGACATGCTGGCCAGCACAGGGCCATGTGTGCATGGCAAGGACAGCCAGCCCATGCATACGGCATTCAGCAGCAGGGGTTCTAGGTGCTGAGTCACACCCCTGCAGGCAATGACCACAGCTGCTACTGCAAGCCCGACCCCACCCCGCTCAAGCTACCCAGGGTGGTGGCAGTCAGGGTGAGGTGGTGGGTTCAGGGCGAGGTGGTGGGGTTCAGGGAGAGCCTGCCCCGCCCCTTTTCTACCTGGCGCGCACAGCATGCTGCTCCACCAGGGCCAGCAGCTGGCAGGCCAGCCCTGCCTGACGCCAGCCTGGAGCCACCCCCAGGGTCAGGATGTAGATGCCAGGCAGGCTGTCATGAACAGGGCCCCACAGCCCTAGGTGATGCCGGTCCTGCAAGGCCAGCAGGCAGCAGCCTTGGCAGGACAACCCCACACCGCCGTGCTGCGCTGCTGCCATGCTGCTGCTGCTGCCGCTGAAGTGCTGCCGCCATTGCCGCTGCTGCTGATGGCCCCAGGCGACAGACAGACCTGGGCCAGACAGACCCAGCCAGCAGGGGTGTCACCCAGTCCCATCGTCGGCCAAGGTGATGCCTCAGCCCGAGCCCTCTGTCTGCGCCCAGGCTGCCGTCCCACTAACAGTGGCCTGGGCTCATCGCGGTCTGGCTCAGGCCTAAGGAGGTGTCAGGCCGGCTGTGCAGATGGCTGGGTGTGGGATGACCCATGCCTGCTGCATTTTCCCATCCTGCTGGCCGGGGAGCTGCATGCTGACCAGCCAGGTTATCGCTGGCATGTGCTCATGCGCCACCTCCTAGATGCAGCCAGTACCTGTGGCTTCATGGAGCAACATGGGCTTGCATGGGGTGCATGGTCACTCACCACTGGGTCACACTCCCGCATTGTGACGAACCGGGCTATGACGAAGGCCACCAGCTGTTCACACCCCCCGGGCAGCCCGGGCAGGATGGCTGCATAGGAGAAAATCCTGACAGCATGGGACATGCATGCAGCGGCATTAAGAAATCAAATTGAGAGCATGGGCCATGCAACCAGCCTCATGCAGCATCACAAGGGCTGGACTGTTTGCTGTTAGGTCACACACTCTTCGCTATTAGGTCACACACTGTTTGCTGTGTGCTGACTCCCAGGTTCAGTGTCAGCTTCAAGCATCCACGACAGCAGTGGTAGCAGTGGAAAGGTCAGAGGCAGCAGGGCTCAGGGCAATGCCTCCCAGCTGCAGCCAGGTGCAGCCAGGCAGCCCCGTCCTCCCTGAAGCCTGATGGTGCAGCTCAGGGTGAGGTGTGGCGGTCCATGCAAGCTGTGTCCATGCAAATTGTCACCATGCAAGCTGTGACAATGCAAGCTGCACCACCTCAAGCCCAGCCTGGCCTGGCCTCACCTGTCCTTTGATGCTGATGCCTTGTGGAAGAAGGCATCCTCATAGTCTATTGGGAACAGCTGGCCGTGGATGAGCTGCAAGACAGGCGGGTGGACACAGACAATGCAAGGTAGAGGGCAGAGGCGCTGCCAGGTAGGGGCCAGGTGCCAGGGGTTGAGGGCAGTGCAGGTGCCAGGGGGCGAGGGGGCCTGCACACAGTGCAACACTCTGGGCCTTGGTGGCTAGGGTGCTGCTGTTGCCAGGCTCTCCTTGCTATGTGGGTAGCTGTGTTCCATGCATGGCTGAGGTTAATGTGTGGCGAAGTTGAGTGGCATGTGTGATCATAAGTGTGACTGGATGTGAGCTGTGGCGCTCCTTCTACAGGGAGCTTGTGTGGGGACCAGCTCAGGGCAGCACCATGGCTGCTGCTGCACGCCTTGCCTTGAGGGCATCGCAGTCGCGTGGTAGCAGCATGCGGTAATACATCTGCAGGCACCCATGCATACATGCACCTAGTCAAACTCCACACTTTCTGGCTCGGGCTGTGATTTGTGCCTCTGCCTCCTCTCCCCACTATGATGCTACATGGCTATCGATGGCAGTTTGCATGGGTACTGCATGCTTGCATATCTCACGCAGCAACTGCCTAGCTGAAGCATGTGAATTTGAAGGACATGCCTCAAGGATCAGGCTTCAGAGAACAGCTAGGGTTGGTGTACGGCTGTTGCTGAAAATAAACGCCAGGGGTAGTGCTAACCTGTACAGCTGCCTGCCTGTACGCTCCGGCATCAGCCACTTCCTCCTCAGAGGGAGAATACAAGATTGCGGATAGCACGTGGGCTCGGTACGCGGGCAAACAATTGCGTCTATTTCGCCACGGCGACCAGGTTTTCAGCTATCGCGCACGGCCCTACCTACATCGTTGCACCCGCCTGAGCGAGTGTGACCCTCTTGCTCAGACTTGGTTTTCCCTCCCTTTCCCTTCAGCTCCCTTTACTCATACCTCCTTTCCAGCCTTCCAGCTAAGGACTGCAAGTCACTCCAGACAGACTCAAGCGTGCCAAAACAACCAACCAACTGCCTTTGACGTGTGACATCTGATGGCCTAATATCCGGCATATGCCAGCGCTACAGCTATGACGTGACCCGGTGCCGATGCACGCGAATTACGCGTTTGATTGGTGCCTTGCCAATGCTCTGGTGTGCGGAGTGCGGAGCGGAGTGTGCGGCGTACAGTGTGGGGAGCTTTGCAATACTGACACTAGATCAACTATCTAGCTCCCTTGCCTACTCCCAGGAAAAGCGCCTCAGACAACGTCGGTGGGCTCATTGGAAAGCTCAGTGGTGTCAGCTGTGAGCAACATAGTGAAAACCAAAAGCATAAAACAACAAGGACATGGAGAGCTTACATCCAGCAGCCATCCACCTGCTCTTGCCTTGTGCCTGATACACCTTGCGTCACATTTTACAACGGTGATCAGCACCCCCACTTCATGCTCTGCGTTACAAGTGCTGGGCGCAAGAGGCAAGAAAGTGGGGTTCGGCAGGGAAGCACAAGAGGCGGGAAACGGGAACTTTGGGGTTCAGCAGGGGGTTCAGCAGTACATGAGGTCCCCACCCACTGCAGCTTGCGGCACAAACCATCTGTGCAGGAGCACCAGCTGTTCCACCTCATCCGAGGGGCACAGTGCGCCAGCCAGCAGGCCCGCTGCTGACAGCGCCTGGTGCAGGGCCAGCACTGAGGCCTGGCTGTCACTCAGGGACCGGGTCAAGGCGCTGGGCTTGTGCTCTGCAGGCACCGGCCAGCACAGGAGCTGTAGCCAGCATCAGGATGATCTAGGATGATCTAGGATGATCCAGAATGATCTAGGATGATCTAGGATGAGGATTGTCCAGGATGAGGATAGTCCAGGATGAGGGTGGTGGTGGTGGCAGTGGTGGGCTCCTAGCAGTGGGCCAGCTACAGCACAATGCCGGTGCAGACATTCCTGACATTGCAGTGTGTACCATCAACTTGCTGCCCCCCCTCTGCTGCTCCCCTTCGCCTGCTCTCCTTCGACTGCTCCCCCATGTTGACAGGGCAGCTAGAGTGTGATGCCAGTGAAGCTAACCACAGGCACAACTGGCTTCACCAGCGCCCTCTGACGCCCTCTCGCAAATGAGCTGCTGCCCTCCCCTTAATGCTCTACCGCCCCACCTCACCATGCGCTGCTGCCCCACCTGCCAACGTGCTTCCCGCCCCCTGGCCCTATGCACT
>JASKMD010000031.1:3325542-3410542 GCA_030144725.1 Haematococcus lacustris
CGGGGGCAGCAGGGGCAGCAGGGGCAGCAGGGGCAGCAGGGGCAGCAGGGGCAGCAGGGGCAGCAGGGGCAGCAGGGGCAGCAGGGGCAGCAGGGGCAGCAGGGGCAGCAGGGGCAGCAGGGGCAGCGGGGGCAGCGGGGGCAGCAGGGGCAGCAGGGGCAGCAGGGGCAGCAGGGGCAGCAGGGGCAGCAGGGGCAGCAGGGGCAGCAGGGGCAGCAGGGGCAGCGGGGGCAGCGGGGGCAGCAGGGGCAGCAGGGGCAGCAGGGGCAGCAGGGGCAGCAGGGGCAGCAGGGGCAGCAGGGGCAGCAGGGGCAGCAGGGGCAGCAGGGGCAGCAGGGGCAGCAGGGGCAGCAGGGGCAGCAGGGGCAGCAGGGGCAGCAGGGGCAGCGGGGGCAGCGGGGGCAGCAGGGGCAGCAGGGGCAGCAGGGGCAGCAGGGGCAGCAGGGGCAGCAGGGGCAGCAGGGGCAGCAGGGGCAGCAGGGGCAGCAGGGGCAGCAGGGGCAGCAGGGGCAGCAGGGGCAGCGGGGGCAGCAGGGGCAGCAGGGGCAGCAGGGGCAGCGGGGGCAGCAGGGGCAGCAGGGGCAGCAGGGGCAGCAGGGGCAGCAGGGGCAGCGGGGGCAGCAGGGGCAGCAGGGGCAGCAGGGGCAGCGGGGGCAGCAGGGGCAGCGGGGGCAGCAGGACAAGCAGAAGCCCTGTGATTGTGAAGGAGGAGGAGGTGGCAGGCAGGCAGGCGGTGAGCTGCTGGCCAGTAAGTTGACAGCTAGGTGCTTGCTGTCTTGATCTTGGTGCTTTGCTTGCAGTCCTTGGAGCATGAGATGGTGCGGCCCCTGGTGCTGAAGCTGGTGTCCCTGCCGCTGTGGCGTGCCCTCAGCCCCGCCCGCCTGCAGCTGGAGCTGCACGCCCTGCCGCAGCTGGCCAAGCACTGGAAGCTGCTGAACAAGAAAGAAGCAAAGGTGAGCAGTCAGGGGAAGGGGAAAGGGAAGGCAAGAGGGAGGGGAAGGGCATGCTGCCAGGGTACTGCCGGGCCGGGAGTCGAGAGGAGTTGCATGTGTTGGGTGTGGAGGTAACCCAGGGGATGGCAGGGTGCAGGGTGCAGGATGCGGCCTAGAGAAGCGCACAGCCAGAGGGCGCAAGCAGCTCAGGGTTCCACAGGGCATCAGCCTAGTCGCTGGGTAGCCTGGGCCTGGGCTTTGGCGCTGTGCCTGGGCCTGGGCCGGTGTGATTCCACGAGGAGCTGTTTTTTTGGGTATGGAGGTATGGATGAAAGGGGATGGCAGGCTATGCTCAGGGGGGCAGCGGGCAGCAAAGGGGCAGCAAGGGGGCAGCAAGGGGGACGCCACAACCAGGAGGAGGTGTCTCCCTCCTGCGTCATCACGGCCACTGGGCTGGGGCAGCGCCAGATCAGTGAGCTAGGCCACAGGGGGGTGGCCTGGGCAGGCTGGCAGGCTTGGTCACCAGCAGCTTGGTCACCAGCAGCTGGTCAGCAGAAGAGAACAAGGTTCCAAACCCACCTGGGTCAGGGTGCAGTGGTGCGTGAGGCCAGATCAGTGCGTGCCCGCCCCTCTGCTCACCCAGGGCTTGAAACCCCTCCGCAACCAGAGTGCTCAGTGCTGGGGTGCCTGTGTCGGTGCCGCCCACAGGCCAGCAAGCAGCCAGGCTACGTGCCCCCGCCCCAGCGCCCAGACACTCGGTTCGTCCCCGGCCTGCTAGACGAGTTCCTGGAGACCCTGGAGCAGGCCTTGACAGCGGAGGAGGCTGAGGGTGACGCCCCTGACGTGGCAATGGCTGAGGGGGCAGCAGCAGGGGGGCGCGGAGGAGGTCAGAAGGCTGGCAGGGTGCAGCCACAGGCCAGGGCATACCTGGAGCGCTTCCTGGAGCTGCTCATCGACCTGCTGAGTCAGCTGCCCACACGGCGGTGAGAGGGAGGGCAGAGCCTCAGTGGCCTCACCTGACACCTGACACTTGAAGGCGCAGCTGGGCCTTACCTGGGCCTGCTGATGCTGAAGCTCACTTCATGCCTTGTTCAGCAAGTATATAGGGTTATTAGGACATGAAGTATTGTATTGTATGACCTCACCTGACACCTGGGCGTAGCATGCAGACCTGAGCCTGACCCAGCGCTTTCCACCTGCTGTCACCTGCAATAAATGCTGATGCTGATGCTGATGCTCACCCGATGCCTCGTTCGTCACATAATCATCATATTATACTCAGTTTGAGTATACCATATATATGACATATACTTATATACAATATAATACGTACACATTGTTTTTAATGTGCTAGCTTCCCGCTGCTACCCAGACACTGCTTCGCAGCTACTCTGTCACCTGGCTGCCGTATGCTCACAAGTGTGTTGGTGGGGCTGCTTTCAGGTTTGTGCGCACGCTGCTGGACGACCGGGCCATCCTGATCAAGATCAAGCTGTCGCCAGTGTACCAGCGCCCTGAGGCAGCGCTGTACCGCCAGCTGGCCGACCTGCTGCAGGTCAGGAGTAGGAGTAGGAGTCAGGTGGAGCAGGTCAGGAGTAGCGGGGGGCCAGGTGGCTTTCGACAAGGGGGAGGGCAGGCAGAGTATGAATTTCACATTAAGTACAGGAAAGGGGAGGATCAGAAGGGGAGAGGGGATGAGGGGGGATGGCTGCAGGTTGTGTGCGATGTGTGATGTGTGATGGCTACAGGTTGTGTGTGATGTGTGATGTGGGGCTCAGCTAGGTCCAGGCAGGGGCCAGGAGGGATGGGCACAAAGGGTCTCCACAGAAGCAGCCGAGGCTGAGGCCAGTATCAGGAGTCTGGGTGAAGAGGTCTGGGCGGGGTATGGGAGGTCATCAGGGGGAGGATTTGGGGGCAGGAGTGCCCTGGGTGAGGGATTGGGGGAGGGGGAGGGGGCTGCTCCTGATGCACAAGCACTTGACCTGCTTTGAAATCATGCTGCATTGACTGCCACTGTCACTGGCAGTACGCCTCACATTTCTGTGTCCTGCTGGCAGCGGCTGTGTTCCACTGCTGGCACCAACATGCCTGTTGGCATATGTTGGTTTTGCTTGGCCTGCATGCAGTTTTACTCAGGTTTCCCCATCAACGACCACACAGGCGACCCTGCCACTGATGATGACATCGCAGCAGCGCACTACGAAAAGGTAAGGGCCAGACCCAGTTGACCATGACGCAGCTGAAGTGATAACTGCTCCCCCTTTCCCCCAAATGCAAGCAAACTGGATGGCCATGGTAAGCGGAGAACAGCTTCTGCTGCAGCCATGCTGCCTCCACAGCAGCATCGACAGCCACCCCCTTCTCAAGCCCCTCTCCCCGCCCTGCTGTGCTGCTTCAGCCAGACCTTGTGTTTCCCACCGTAGCCCCCTTGCCCCCCTGATGTGTCACCACTGGCACTGGCACTGGCACTGGCACTGGCACCTCCCCACTCAGCTCAAGGCTTCCTCCCGGCAACACTCATTGAAGAAGAGTAGCTCTCCACTCAGCCACCCCTCTCAGCAGCAGCCAGTGCAGCTGTGCCTGGTGCCTTCCCCTCCCCAGCAGCGACAGCAGCAGCCGGTGCAGTCGTGCGTGGTGCCCCGTGCTTGATGCCGCCCGCGCCTGCCTGCTGCTGCAGGTCTGCCAGCTCCAGCGCCTGGCCTTCAAGCACTGGCCGTCTCTGCGCGAGCTGGCGCTGAGCAACTGTGGGACAGTGGAGAAGCGCGACACCCTGCGGCGCAGCCTGGCCGGGCTCAGCCAGGAGGAGCTGCACCGCCTGGTGGTCAGGCAGCTGAGGCTGGTGTCGGAGCATGACCCCTGGGCGCAGGACAAGGCGTTCCTGATGGAGGTGAGGGGGCGGTTGGAGGTTAGGCTGATGGAGGTGAGGGGGCGCAGGACAAGGCGTTCCTGATGGTGGGGAGGGGCGGGGGCAGGTGGGTAAAAGGGGCAGCAGATGGGGAGGGGACGAGGGAGGGGGGGAAGGGGAGGGCGAAGGGGGACAAGCAGGTCGGTAGAATAGAAGGGAGCAGTAGAGCTCAAGGCATAGAGCAGAAGGGCAAGGGCAGCAGGGTGAACAGGTGTACACAGCATAGGAGGATCTCAGGAGAGGTGAAGGAGCGGCAGGTGGAGGGGCGTGTGCGTGTGTGTGTGAGAGTCAAGGTCACCACTTCCCCGCCTGGCGCCACCCGCCCTGCAGGTCATGCTCAGCACCTACGAGCGGCGTCGCTCCCAGCGCGAGGTCATCAACGAGATGCCCCTGTACCCCACAGAGGGCGTGCTGTGGGACGAGAGTCAGGTGCCCAGCACCGCCTACACGGGGGAGGGCTGCCTAGCGCTGCCCAAGCTCAACCTGCAGTTCCTCACTGCGCACGATTACCTGCTGCGCAACTTTAACCTGTTCAGGTGGGCGGCTGCATGAGCTGCGCAGCGCAGGGCGAGGAAAGGGGTAGTGGGGGAAGGCAGGAAGGGGGCGGGGATGGAAAGTGACACAAGGCGGGCGGCAGGCCTGTTGGTGGTGGGTTGCTGCAGCAGCTCATAACCAGCACACTGCATGGCTGTGGCTTGGCGTTAGGGTCAGGGCATCATTAGCAAGCCAGGTGCCACTGCTGCTGCTCCTGCTCATCACAGGCTGGAGGCGACGTATGAGATTCGGGAAGACATTGCCGATGTTCTAGGTCGCATTGGGGCCTATTGGGACGATTCCGGAGAGGTGCCGCTGGTAAGGTTGCCTGTCACCTTGCCTCGTACCTTGAAGCTCAACTCATTACCACTACCACCTTCTGCAATGCTGGCAGCTTTACCTGCCCTCACCCTCGCTTCCATTTTCATTACCACCGCACCAGTAGTTGCATCTCGATTGCTGCCCTAAAAGGAGTTCTGTGCAGCGGCTGGTAGGCTACAGTGACCTTTCGGTCGCGTAATGTGCAGCCACGCTGGCGTCCGCAGGCCAAATTCGCGGGTTGGGCGCGCATGGCCCTCCCGCTGCAGACCTTCCGCATCACAGAAGTGCGCAAGCCCGCGGTGGGGGAAACCAAGCCCGCCGCGGTCACTGCCAATGTGGTCATTAGCACCAAGACTCTGCGCGGTGACATTCGGTCGGAGTGGGACGAGCTGCGGCAGCACGACGTACTGTTCCTCATGACGCTGAGGCCCCCAAGCGGCGCGGAGGCAGCTGCGATGTACGAGGGAGGGAGGAAACCAAGTGCTGCGGAGAAGCATGGCCTCGTGTATGTTCGCGGTTGTGAGGTGGGTGAGTGGAGGTGGGCAAGCAGCAGGATCCTGTCAGTGAATGAATGGAACGGCATGTCACCTCCAAGAGTTGTGTCAGTTGAGTCAGGTGTGTCAGTTAAGTCAGGTGTGTCAGTGAATGGTGAACGCCAGAAATGCAAATCTGCACAGGCGCACTGTTCTGTTTCAACTCCATCTGTTCTGGTGTTGTGACTGGGCTGGGCTGGGCTGGGCTGGGCTAGCCATCACTGCCCAGCCTGTTTTGTAGCCACCAAGCAGTTACAGGGGCAGTTGTTGGCAGCGACACATGGTCTGCGTGGCCGCCCAAACAAAATGATGTGAAGGCTGGTCAGGCCCTCATGCTGTGCTGCCCAGCCACTTCTATACCCAGTCGCAGTGGCAGGTCCTGACAATGCAACAGCTTGCTCACATCCGCCAGTGCGCCTCTGCCCTCACAGATCATCGAGCTGAAGGACGAGGGAGGCCGGCTGATGAACGACTTCACGGGCCGTGTGCGCCGCGATGAGTACAAGCCCCCCGAGGGCACCACACGCACTCTGACAGTGAGCGCAGCCAGCCTAGCAGCAGCCTTAAACACCAATAAAGGAAAGTAGCCATGCCCAACATGGGGGGCACCCATGCAAGCCATGGGTTTCAGCCATGCTTCGTACAGGCTGCAAGCCATAGACGCTTACCCGCTGTGGGGTGCATGACCTCAGGTCTGGCTCCTCCTGCCAGTGGCAGGGTTAGGGTTAGGATTAGGGTTTGGGCCAGTGTGGATAGGGCCAGGGTATTCGCGGGAGGGTTAGCGGCAGGGTGACCCTGTGCTGTGCAAGCTGCATGGCAGGTGGCTCTCGACACTGCCCAGTACCAGCTGGACATGAACCACCTGGGAAAGACCAAGGGCGCTGAAGACCCCTACTCCACCTTCAACATCATCATGCGGTGGGGCCTTCAGGCCAGGCCATGGACATGCACCTACACACCTACACACATATGCAGGGTGCACGTGTCGCTGCAACCACCCCTCTCCCAAAAGCGCATACACCTGGCCTGCTCACATCTGACTGCATGCTGCTGCTGTATAGTGGTCCTTTTCCCTTTCCCAGGACCTCAGCAGCCCGTCCTCACAGCCTGATGTCCTGCGAAGCGGTGGCTGCACAGCACCAACAACAGCACCCAGCTTGAGCTGTGCATGGAGCAAAAAAGGTCCCTGCACTGACACGACATTGCTCGCTGCAGCGGTTGTGCACCGCATTGTACACCCCTGGCAGCCCTGTCCAGCCAGAGGCTCTGCGTGCTGCGGGGCCTCAGCAGGCAGCGGTGGCGACAGCTGGCTGCAGGCTGCTCAGTGTGTCTGACCACCTGGGCTGACTCAGGCGCAAGCCCAAGGAGAACAACTTCAAGGCCGTGCTGGAGAGCATCCGCGACCTGATGAACGAGGAGGTCATCATCCCACCCTGGCTGCACGACATCTTCTTGGGGTATGGCGACCCAGGTCAGGCCCAGGGCCCATGCGGTTCATGCGGCCCATGCCGCCCATGTGGCCCATGCGGCTTCCTGTCTGTACTCCAGGCCCTGCATCTCCTTCTCTCATCAATTCACCAAAGTGCCAGCCACCTGCCAGTCCCCCTGCCTGCCAGGCACCCTGCCCGCCTGCCCGCCACCCTGCCTGCCAGCATCCCAGCTTGCACGTTCAACTGCCCACATCTCACCTAACCAGCACCAAGCCACACACGCATCACCCTTGTCCCTCCTGCTGCTCCACCCCCTGCTCCTTCTCCTCCCCCTCCACCTGCTGCCCTCCTCCTGCCCCTGCAGGTGCTGCTCAGTGGCGGCAGCTGCCCCAAGAGCAGCTCCTTCACACAGTGGACTTCAAGGACACCTTCCTCAATGCCCAGCACGTCCTCGACAGCTTCCCATCATACGCAGTCAGTTTCCGCCCTGCCCCCAGTCAGCCTCACCCTGTGCCTCCCTTCAGGATCACCTTCCCCTCCGATACCACAACCTCAGCACCTGACGCACCAAAGCACACCCCACAGCAGCAGCAGCAGCAGCAGCAGGAGGCCAGCACGGGGACCAACAGCACAGTCAATGGCAGCACCCCACCCTCACTCCCAGCATCTGACCCCGGAGCTGTCCTCACGGGTGAAGGCGGTGGCGGTGGTGCTGGCCATGGTGGTGGCATCACAGGGGCAGGGGCAGAGGGGGTCAACGGCAGCAGCACAGGGGCGAGCGGCAAGCCAGTGTTGGTGGTGGAGGGGTATGTGCCCCCTGACCCAGGGCCCTACCCCCAGGACGCCCCTCGCATGAACCACGTGCGTTTCACGCCGGTGCAGGTGGAGGCAATCATAGCCGGTGGGTGATCTCAAGAGGTGCTGCCTTTGTGTTCCTGCTGCGATTAGATGATGTGAAAGAATCCAGGCATTGCCAGGCAAGTCCCGTTAGTCTTAGGATGTAGTCATCATCCCACAAGGTATGCCCGTGAGAAACGCTTTTATTTTCACCCTAACCCACTGAATATTACAAGGCTTCCACAATGTTGCGGGATGGGGAATGCAAACCATGCATAATCAAGGGCTCAATCAAGGGCATAATCTTGCTCCCCTGTGCCCTCTTTGCGCCAGCACCCCAACAGAGTGCTGGCTCTTGGTTGCTGAGTCCAGAGGCACAGGGTCCACCTGCCAGACAGCTAGCTCACTGCCGGCACTCCGCTGTGCCCCACTCCCAGCGATACTCAGAGCTGCCTTGCCGGAGGATGCTCTGGCCCTTCAAACCGCCCTCTGCCTCCAAGCTGACCCCTGCATCAAGGCCGCTTTGACCCCTTCTCAAAGCCCTGTCCTGCGCTGCCTGGCCCCTTCTCAAGGCCTTGCCCTGCTGACCTGCACTGACCTGGCCCTGCTGCCCTGAACCTGCTCAGGTGTGCAGCCCGGGCTAACCATGGTGGTAGGCCCACCAGGAACCGGCAAGACAGACACCGCAGTGCAGGTGGGAGTGAGGTGTGAGAGGGGGTTGCCCGATGGGGTGTGGCAGGGGTGTGACTCAAAGTACAAATTATGATTGAGATAAAGAGTTGGGATGTCCCCAATCCGTGTCATAATCTGCACATTTTGCGTTGTGTACTAATATGTTGTGTCGGTGATCTTCAATCATGTTTGCGTCACCAAAGTTAAAATAAACCCCCATTTGTCTGATCATGCGGCTGTCACCAGATTCGCATCAGCACCATGAAGTCTTGTCTTCAACATCACCCAAGCTGGAACAAAGCCTGTCAACCTCCCACCCTCCTTCAGCCCATAAATGGCTCGAGATGCAGCTTAAGCACAGGATGCAGAGGCTGTCGCAGCCGCATGTGAGCAGAGGCAGAGGTATTGCAGAGCCTCAATTGTAGACAAATGCATCTGGTTACAACGTGCTACTGCTGAATTGATGGAGAATGCCTGTGCTGTTGAAGATGTTAACAAGGAGAGGGCGTTAAAGCTGTGTCAGTAGGGTCTTAGGGGCACCCCACTGCCCTCTGCCCTCCAGCCATCCCAGCTCCCAGCCTGGCAGCTCACAGCTGAGCTGCTAGGTTGTACCTCCGCAGCAGCTACACTTCAGCTCACTCCTTGACCCTCAGCCCTCTGCCCAGTATAACACTGACTTCTCCACCCTCAGCCCTCAATATCACACCCACTGCTGCTGCCCGCTGTGTGTGCCCGCTGTGTGTGTTTGCTGCAGATCATGCACGTGCTGTACCACAACTGCCCTGCCCAGCGCACACTGCTGATTGCACACTCCAACCAAGCCCTGAATGACCTGTTCCAGAAGATCATTGAGCGGGACGTGCCTGCTCGCTACCTGCTGCGCCTGGGTCAGTCAGTCTGGGCAGCTTGGGGCAGGGCTGGGCTGGGCTGGGCTAAGGGCTAAGGGCTGAGAGTGGCTATCGTGTGGCAGGGGGCAGTTTGGGCATACACAGAATGCTACACAGCGCAATCAAGGAGGCAATGCACAGACATTGGGCACAAGCAGCTGGGTTTGGTCACGTTGCCCCGTTGCTGCTGCATCAGGAATGGCTGCTGCTGCTGCTGCTCCTGCTGCTGCTGACTGTGGCTTCTTGCGACCTTGCTGCGGCTGCCCTGCCGCACCTCCCCCACTCCAGGAATGGGTGAGCAGGAGCTCGACACGGAGCAGGACTTCAGCCGAGTTGGCCGGGTCAACGCGATGCTGGCCCGCCGCCTGGAGCTGCTGGCCTCAGTTGAGCGCATGGCCCGCCAGTTTGGGGTGGTGGAGGACATTTCCTATACCTGTGAGACGGCTGGCTACTTCTGGCTCATGCATGTGTTGTCCAGGTGGGTCATACGGCTGAACTGGCTCAAAACTACAGGCCGGGGACAGGGTTCGAACCCTGGTCCCCCTCCTCTTCCCTCACCTTCCCTTGAGGGTTTCAGATGATGCTCAGCTAACAGCCACCCCTCCCCTTCCTTCCCCTGAGAGGCTTCAGGTGATGCTTAGGTGGCAGGCAGCTGGTGTCCTGGCTGGTAGCTAAGCTTGCGAGCCTGTGAACCAGGTGCTGCTTGCTTGAGGTGACTATGTGGCTTGCCCATACCTGCACCATTGTTGTGCACTGGGGCAACAGTAGCAGTGGCAGCAGTCAGCGCAGCTGCACCCTCCTGCTTCCTGCCTGCCACCTTCCCATGTGCTTTTGTGTGGCGTGGCACTGACGTTTGCAATGTTGGCGTGTATTTGTCCTTGGCTTCTGCTCATCTTCCACGCTACCTGCTGCATGTCGCACGCACCTGCCCTGGCCTAGGTGGGAGCGCTTCGTGGCCAGTGTGGAGAGGGTGCGCACTCCTGAGGCTGTGGCTGCGGCATTCCCCTTCAAGGAGTTCTTCTCAGACGCCCCTCAGCCACTGTTCCGCGGCCTCAGCTACGAGCAGGTGGGAGGTGCGGGGTTTACACCCTGCCAATGCCTCATGCCATTCTGCCGGAGCACACCAGTTCAATGGTCAGCGTTCTTCAGATTCATGGCATGTGATGTGGCGCCAAAGGCTGTCATGGATGGGGTGGGGCTGAGGCCTGATGCTTGCTGGGTCCCACTTGTGGCCCGCTGTGAAGAAAGCTTGCTGGCCAATCCTCCCATGTATCTCATCACCTGTTTGACTGCCTGCCTGACTTGCAACTTGCCCGCCCGCCCACCTGCCCGCCCATCCGCCCGCCCACCCGCCTGCCTGCCCGCCTGCCCGACCGACCGACTGACCGGTTGACCGACCGACCACCTGGCCTCGCCTGGTCTTCCTGCTGCAGGACATGGAGCGGGCCAGGGGTTGTCTGCGCCACTTACGCACTCTGTTCCAAGAGCTGGAAGAGTGCCGGGCCTTTGAGCTGCTGAAGGGGCAGGCGGACCGCGTGAACTACTTGATGACTAAGCATGTGCGTGGAGCAGGGGGCTGGCAGCCAAACTGGCAGACAGCTGGGCATGCAGGCAGCTGCCTGGGTGGTAAGCAGCTAGGTCTTTGGCAAGGGCAAACAGCGCGCATGGGAGCAGGGAGTAATGAAGAACTCCGTGTTGATACAAGCAATGGTACAGCTGGTGTATGCATTCATGGCTTGATGTGGTGCATCATCAACATTGGGTTGAGGCCAAGTTATCCTACTGCCACCTGCTAATGAAAGTGCTGTTAATCCTGCCACTCCTCCTGCTGGTGGTGGTAATGGTGATGGTGGTGGTGCTGATGGTGGTGCTGCTGCTGCTGCTGCTGGTGGTGGTGGTGGTGGTGGTGGTGGTGCTGCTGATGGCGGTGCTGCTGCTGCTGCTGCTGCTGATGGTGGTGGTGGTGGTGGTGGTGGTGGTGGTGGTGTTGATGGTGGTGCTGCTGCTGCTGCTGCTGATGGTGGTGGTGGTGGTGGTGGTGGTGGTGGTGTTGATACAGGCCAAGATTGTGGCCATGACATGCACACATGCCGCATTGAAACGACGGGAATTCATCGACCTGGCCTTCAAGTACGACAACCTGCTGATGGAGGAGGCTGGGCAGATCCTGGAGATCGAGACCTTCATCCCCATGTTGTTGCAGGTGCAGTGTGTGGCTAAGCTCAAGCAGGCAGGGCAGGGCAGGGCAGGGCAGGGCAGGGCAGGCGGTGCAGGCAGGCAAGCAAGCATATTGTAGCGCAGGCATGAAGTGATGCAGCGGAGTTAGTATCCATCCACATGTCTGCTCATCTTGTCTGTGCTGCTTGGCCGCAGCGTCAAGAGGATGGGCGGTCGCGGTTGAAGCGTGTGGTGCTGATTGGCGACCACCACCAGCTGCCCCCCGTGGTGCAGAACATGGCCATCCAGAAATACAGCCACCTGGATCAGCCTTTGTTCACGCGCTTCATCCGCCTGGGCACACCTTACGTGGAGCTGAACGCTCAGGTCAGGGGCCTGGCTTGGCCAGGCAGCCACGCTAGCAGCCTGCTCCACCATAGCCTGTAGCACAGCTGCATGGATACAGAAATACAGAGATACAGCTGCATGAATACATAGGATGTATAGGCACTGAGCACACTGAACCATGCACTGAACGCACTGAACCATGCACTGAACGCACTGAATCATGCACTGAACACACTGAACCATGCACTGAACACACTGAAAACATGCACTGAACGCACTGAACCCTAGCACTGAACACACTGAACCATAGCACTGAACGCACTGAACCATGCACTGAACACACTGAACCATGCACTGAACACACTGAACACCAACACTGAACGCACTGAAAACATGCACTGAATGCACTGAACTATGCACTGAAAACACTGAACACCAACACTGAACACACTGAACCATAGGATGGGTACATGGGATATGGATATATGGATACATAGATATATGGAGCTGCCCTAGTGGCTGGGGCTCACTTCGCTGTAGGACAGGATTGCGCGATCTCATGCTTCCATGTCCCCATGCCGCAGACCCTCCTGAAGCACCTGCCCCCCGCCTGCCTTGCACTTGCCACAGCGTGACACCAGACTCACAGCAAGCCCGGCTCAATGCAGAACTGCATGCACATGCCCATGGGATCATGACGGCCATAGTGCCACACAGTTCAGGACAGCCGGGGCATCGTATGCAGCACCCAGCATGTTTTGCCTGTAGCAATAAAAGACCGGGCGGGCTAATTGCAAAATACTAGCAGAGGGAAGAGGGATGAGGTCAGGGGTGGGAAGAATGGTGAAAGGCAATGGTCAAAAGGGGTGATGGGCATTACAAGGTATAAACAGGAAGTCGGTGTCACTCCTGATCAACGCTGATGCCCAGACCAAGGCTCTGCCCACTGCCTGGGCCTTCTGCCAGCGCCTCCATGCTGCATGCTGTTGGGTTGCAGGGCAGAGCTCGGCCCTCCATAGCGCGGCTGTACAATTGGCGCTACCGCTCTCTGGGCGACCTGCCAGCCGTCAGCACTGAGCCCAACTTCCTGGCTGCAAACCCAGGCTTTGCCTTTGACTACCAGTTCATCAGTGTGCCTGACTTCCTGGGCAAGGTGGGGGCCATGGGCAGCGTGTCGTAGCTTGCCTCATGAGAGCAGCAACTGTGTGTTGTTCATGGGTACAGTGACCGCCCTTGCATTGCCACTACGTGAGCGTTCACAGGATGGTGCACACCCCTCCCCTCACCCCTCCCCTCCCCTCCCCTCCTCCCTCATGCTCCCTCCCTCACCCCTTCTCCCACCTCCTGCCACATGTCAGGGCGAGCTGGAGCCGCACCCCTACTTCTACCAGAACCTTGGCGAGGCTGAGTACGTGGTTTCCTTGTTCACCTTCATGCGGCTCATGGGCTACCCCGCCTCCAAGATCACCATCCTCACCACCTACAACGGCCAGAAGCACCTCATCAGGGACGTGGTGGAGCGGCGGTGTGCGGCAGTGCCGCAGCTGGGCCGACCCCACAAGGTAGCCAGGGAGCTGCTGTGGGGAGGAGGAGTGCACACAACCCAACTATGAACCGCCTCATGTCCCTGCTGTCAAAGTCTTCATCCTTTTACTTTACCTCAGACATGCCAGGGGTGCAGTGGCGAGCTGGAGAAGGTGAATGTAGGGCAGGGTCAGCATCGTAAGGGGGGAGGGTATTATAGAGTGGAAGGGCAGGGCTTCGGAAGGGCGTGGGGTGGCGGGCTTGACCCAGTAAGCGTTACAGTGGATGAGCAGCTGGTCGCCCATGACTGCCTTGTTGCGACCTGGCTCACACGGCTGGGGGCACACGGTGCAGCCTCCTCCTTCCATGCTTTGCTTAACGCTGTGGCCCCACCCCCGCCCTGACCTTGCCCTGCCCCTGCTGTCCCCAGATCGCCACGGTAGACAAGTACCAGGGGCAGCAAAACGACTATGTGCTGCTGTCCCTAGTGAGGTCACGCATTGTGGGACACTTGAGGGACGTGCGGCGCCTGGTGGTGGCGCTGTCACGCGCGCGCCTGGGCCTCTACATCGTGGGCCGCCAGTCTCTCTTTGGCAACTGCTACGAGCTGCAGCCTGCTTTCAAGTGAGTGGTGTCAGGGCGTATCCTTGCAGGCAGAGCCAGGTGCCGCTGGGTGCACACCATGCAAGCCTAGCCATGCAGCAAGTAGAAGCAGCGTCAAGGCCTTGCAGATGGCATTAGAAGTGAGGGAGAGCATGGGGCGGCAACTGGCAGTCAACAGCCAAGCATGCCCTGGACCAGCGCACTATAATAGGTCGAACCTTGGCTGCCACGAAAAGGGCGGGGAGGGTGTGTGCCATGTAGCAGTTGTGCAGTTATGGCAGTTGTACAGCAAGGCCCAAGTACCTGGCAGAGAAGCAGGCAGGGTATGCAGACACTCTAGGCAGCATGCTGGCCAGTGGGGATCAATGTGTGAAACCGCCAGGGAAGAGAGTGACAATGAGAAATGATTCATCTGTGTGCATGCTATTTGAATGCAATCACTGATAGACACATCTGATGCTCCCTGCCTGCCTGCTTGTTTAGGGCATGCCCTCCTGCACCTTTCAGCTTCATCCCTGACTAGCACCAGCGTATGAAAGCTACAGCAGCCCCCCACAGCAACCTAGCAGGGCCGTTGGGACTAGTATGCTGCTTAGCCTGTGGGCGACGTGTGTGCAGGCAGCTGCTGGCTCGCCCCACTCAGCTGGCGCTGGTAAAGGGCGAGGCATATGGCGCATGTTCACGCAAGCTGGGCGACAAGGTCGAGTTTGATCTCATACCCGGTATGACCTGACATGCAGCTGCACCGCTGCAAGCTTGCTTGCAGTGTGGGCCCTGGGGCCGCGGCTGTGGGCTGGCCGGAGCAGGAACCCTAGTCATGACGGGCGGGACGGGGTGGGGCGGGGCGGGGCGGGGCGGGGCGGGGTGGGGCGGGGGTTGTCTAGCACCGCTCTACATCGATGAAATCGTCACAGCTGCCACTCTGAACTGCAAGTGTTGTGGTGGTGGCAATGCGCAGGAGTGGAGGCCATGGCCGACCTCGTCACACGCATTTTCGCGGAGCAGATGGAGTTTGCGGCTGCAGATGCTGCGGCGATCCAGGCCGAGGCGGACGCTGCGGCAGCCCAAGCCGAGGCAGACGCCATGGCAGCCCGAGCTGAAGCGGCTGCCGCAGCTGCTAAGGCTGAAGCTGAGGCATCCTCTTCGGTGGCTGCTGTTACGCAGCCTGTAGCTGCTCCTGGCCAGACGGACGCACAGGCCTCGTCCGCAACGGCAGAGGCAATGGAGTCTGAGGTCCGGGCGGCGCACAGTGCAGCTGCTGAAGATAACGGCAGCAATAACACGAGCACGGCGGTTCCCGATGTTGCGGCCGCGCCTGAAGGCGGCGCTGCACTCGACCCGGCAGCGCTCGCATCAACGCCGGACAATGCAAATAAGCCAGACCAAGCGGAGCAAACCCAGCAGGCTGCTGTGGGCGGCGAAGCCGAGGAATCGGTTGCTAGCATGAGCATCGACAGTTAGTGCCAGGTGTGATGTGTGTAAAGCGCTAGTACGGTGTTTGAGCTCCCGGGGACACCTATCGCTAGTCATGATGAACATCGTTGTGGGATGGAGTGCCCCTTCGTGGGCAATGCTGGGTACTGGACTGTTTTCAAAGACGTGCTTGACATGCTCGAGAGGTAGCTCCATGTCATTCCACACTGGCTAGCCTATGCTAGCATTGTGCCTAGCACCGTGCTAGCCTGTCAAGCTTGAAGCTTGACCATGTGAGCTGCACCTGCCAGATAACCAGCCTAGGCCCGAAGACTGGGTACCCCCAGCAGGCCAGGTCAACCAGCGGCTGGTGCGCCCAGCCTGGAGCCTGCGGCATGCTAAGTATGTGCGGGGCCTGCAGTGGTGCCATCAGGTGCCTCCCAACCCCCCTGCCCCTGCCCAGGCCCCCCCTCCCCTTCCCCCAGCCCAGGCCCCACCCCCTCCCCCTGCCCAGGCCCAGCCACTCCCTGCAGCACCTGGCCCAGCCCCACGACCCCAGGCCCCCCCATGGGGCAGGTGGCTGGACCGGGACACCAACGCCTGCTTCAACTTCCAGCGCATTGGGGAGAGCACGCAGCGCCCCCTGGAGCTATGCAGCTGGAAGGACAGGGAGGCTCTGCCCCCCGTTGGCAAGGAGTACCAGCAGGGCTACAAGCGGGTCAATGACCGGCTGCCCAAGGTGAGGCAGAGGTTACACCGGGCTGCAGAGTACCGCCGAGGCATTGATGGCCGGGCCCGCAACAATGCATAGGCCCTAGTAGTTTTGCACATGATGTTAGCCTTACAAAGCGTTATGCTGTTAGTTTTGATGAGGTGCCCAGTGGTCAAGGGGGATTAGCCCCAGGAAAGAGTGCCACCGGAGTGGGGTTGGCAGTCATCAAGGGTGCGACCGAGGATGCTTCAACTTGATTGGAGTAGCTGAGTGAGATTACCCACAGCCCAACATGTTGTTCCGTGTTGAATAAGTTTTGTTGGCCTGTCAAGCTTGACCATGTATAATGGCCAACCCTCATGTCGTGCACAAAGCAAAGGGGTTTCGTGGATGGTGCAGCAGGCTGCAGGAGAGCTTAGCAGTGAGTGGGCAGCAACCCTGTGAGCAGCCTACCAGGCCTGCGGACTGGAAGCTCCCAGCAGCGTGACTAGCCAGTGCCAGTGTCATACAAGCCAACCCCAAGGGTAAAAGACTGAGAAAAGAACTGTGTTAGAGGTTGAAGGTGAGAGGTGTTAAAGGGGGGAAAACATAGAAGTAAGAGAAATCAGAGTTCTAAGGGGAAGGGATCTAAAGGAGAAGGGGGAGAGACCTTGAGAAACGAAGGAGCTAGAGACACAGAAGGTTTGAACTGGTGTAGATTGAAGGTGGCTGGCCTGGGACATAAACTTCTGAAGGGATCACGGAAAGGACCCAGGAAACCAAGGGCAGTAGGCCGCAGGGAAAGGCAGCAGCAGGCTGCGCCATCTTCTTCAGCTACTCCCACTGCGGGCCCCCAGCAGCCACCTACACCAAGCACCGGCCTGCCTTGCTGCAGCTCCAGCCCGGCACTGGCTGGCCTGTACGTCTACGGGCCATGACTGCCCAGCTCGCTGCCCTGGGCAAGGACACCCCTCCAGTATTCCGCAGTGCATCCGCCCATGGGGGAGGTGGACAACAGCATGTGAGCGCCAGCAGGCAGGCTTCTGCTGGCTCCTGGACCACAGATGCTGGCAGCTCCATTCGAAAAGTGCGTCGCCGTGAAAAGCCAGCAAACTATAGTCATCAAGCAAAACCATCCAGCTCCCTTGGAGGAGTTCCTCAAGCCCAGTGGCATCCTGGACTGGATGACGCATGACATAACAGAGCCTGTGTCAAAAATAGACATTCTTCAGCAATTCATGTGAGTGACTCGTGACATCTCATTCAACACAGTAATACTCTCCGCATGCGTCACAGTTACATGTCAAATGTACATGTACTGTACACATACAACTGTGTGCAATGCTTCTGATGACCTGCAGACCCCATCTGAAGAATGGCACAGCTCATGAGCTACCTTATAAATACATACTGTGGTGAGTAGCTTTGTCATGCAAGACCTTGCCTATTGCATGCATAGAGGTTGTGCAAGGTAGTGTATCCTCTTTTGTGTGCAGGGAGACAAATGGTATGCTGGACATAGCTACACCACACCAGAGGGAGCCTAATGTCCAAGTCTGTGCATGCATGCAGAGCACGAGGACACCATGCACCCAGGAATGCCACCCATCAAGGAGCGCTGGGCTGACCTCCACTGTGAGCTACAGCAGTGCAGTACCAACCAACCCATTGGGCAAGGCCATGTCGATGCATGGGTCACTCCTCCATGCAGCTCGACTCTGCAGGACTGGTGATGCAGCACACCTCTCCTCAGCCCATTGCCACTTCTGCTGCTGCCCTACCCTTGTAGCGGGCCCATCAGTGTTTTGCATGTCATGACCATCTTGTGGCAGGCATGTGGCACGCGTTGTACCAGCCCTCTGACAGAGTTGTCAAGGTGAGGGTGCTGCCCCTGGACTGTCCAGACAGTGTCAAGTTCTGCCTGTGTCTTTGTGCTGCCGCTCACAGTCAGTTCAGCCTAGGTGCTAGTGCTTAGTGGCAGTCAGGCTGATGGCTGCAGACCACTGAACATGTGTGACATGTTTTGCAGCAAGCGGAGGAGCAGTTCCAATAGCTCAAAATCAAGCCTGACCAACCCTACACAAGCATCCACCTACGCCTAGGTGGCATGGTGGGCGAGTCAGGAAACATGCACTGGTGAGGCAGCACACGATCGCATAGATTGCTGCTAGGCATTCATGACCAGCAAGGGCTATTACACACAGCGCACCGTCCCTGGCTCTTATCAACAGCTGGCACAAGGTCATGAAGCTGCTGAGCCGCTGCTGGTGCTGGATGCTGAGCTGGCGCTAGGCACCCTGATCTCTGGCTGCAGGGAAAACTCTCTGCCTCTGGTCCTTTCTGCAGCACGTTGTGCCAAGCATCTAGGCCTTCAGCATGGATACGACGGTCCAGTGGTCATGGTCACTGACCATGCCGTGGTCAGGAAGTTTGTTGCTGCGGGGTTTGTCAAGAATGTGGTGGGTGTGCTGCATGTCCACCGTTAGCTGTCCTGCTTGCAGCTGCTCATGATGTGCCACCTTGGCCCAGGCTTGGCTTGCTTCCGCCTCCTCTGTCGTCCTCCTCCTCCACCTCCTGCTTGCAGACAGCCTACAAGACCATCCCGCACCACTTTGAATCAGCCCATGGTGCAATTGAGGGGGCTGTCACCACTGTGTCGGACCTGGTGGTGCTGGCACATGCCAAGTGCCAGGTGGGTGCCTGCCTCTGTGTTGTAAAGTGCGCATCTCTGGAAGGGATTGTCGCTTCGCGTCGTCTGGGCTGTCTCGTGAATGCGAGCCGTCGCGGGACGCGGGTTACACGTGTAGTGTGAGATTTGGCAGGTAAAGACTAGCGGACATTGCGTCCGTGAGTACAACTGGTTCGATTCCAGGGAGCCCCGTTCTAAGCTCTAGCCATTCTCGCAATACACCGCTGTAACCCAACACCCTAGTCAGAAGTCACCGCCTCGACTGGACCGGCCTTCGAGCTTGTGTCAAAAGGTCATCTGACGTTGCGTCCCCGCACGTTACAGCTGGTTTCCGACCCCGAGCATTTAAGCTCGCGGTCCAGTCAATCAATCAAGTCTCCCGGTAACTCTTCCACCTGTGAGGTAGATTTACTAGCCGCTGTCAGGTGGAATAGCGCAACCGCCAAACCGCTGCCCGCACAGGTCGTGCTGCTCTATCTAGGGCCATCTGCAGCTCTGCGGACAAGACGGCTGCGCAGCAGGGTAAAGAATGCCCATGGTAATCCTCTCCAGTAGCCTCAGCGCCGGCAGCTCCTACCAGCACCAGACAAGGCGCATCAGCTGCAGTGCACAAAGCAGCTGCTGGGCCAACGCTACGTCCGTACCAGCTGCTGCGGATGCTAAGGATGGACTGCGGTCCCAGCGGCCAACGCAGCTCGCGCAGTAAGAAATGGTCGCTCCAACCCAGGTATGAGCTGCGTTGTGCCCGTTGTTGCTGGTATACCCGCACATGTTGTTGCTTGCTGCTGTTGTTGCACCTCACCAGCTCAATGTGCTTAATGCACAGCTATGCGCTGCATTGCTTCACTCCTATGTGTGGCATCGTCCTGGTTGTGGTGCTGGTCCACAGGTGTGGCCACACAGAAGCGTACCACCCGTGAGCAGACATTGCCCCTAAAGGGGCAAAGCCATGTTGGCATCACAGCAGGAGCATGCAGTAAGCACAGCTGGCCCACAAGGGGCAGGGGCAGGTATGAAGCGCAGCCGGGGCAGGTGCAGCAGGGGTAGGCAGGCAGCATTGCAGGAGTACGCAGGCACAACAGCCAGAGACTTGATTGGCTGCCCCGCAGCCAGCCCAGCCTATGCGAAGGCGAAGCCGCCCTGGTCAGCAACCCACGACCAGCCGGAGCTCTAGGACTGCCGCACCCCCTCCCAGCCCTACCCCACCCCCTCCCAACCTTGCGTTGCCCCTTCCCTCCCTGCCCAGCCCTGCCCCACCCCCTCCCAGCCCTGCCCCACCCCTTCCCAGCCCTGCCCCACCCCCTCCCAACCTTGCGTTGCCCCTTGCCTCCCCGTCCAGCCCTGCCCCACCCATCCCAGCCCTGCCCCAGCCCCTCCCTGCCTTGCGTTGCCCCTCCCCTCCCTGCCCAACCCTGCCCCACCCCCTCCCAGCCCTGCCCCACCCCCTCCCAGCCCTACCCCACCCCCTCCCAACCTTGCGTTGCCCCTCCCCTCCCTGCCCAGCCCTGCCCCACCCTATCCCAACCCTGCCCCACCCCATCCCAGCCCTGCCCCACCCCATCCCACCCCTGCCCTACCCCCTCCCAACCTTGCGTTGCCCCTCCCCTCCCTGCCCAGCCGTGCCCCACACCCTGCCAGCCCTGCCCCACCCCCTCCCAGCCCTGCCCCACCCTATCCCAGCCCTGCCCCAGCCCAGCCCAGCCCAGCCCAGCTCGGCCCGGCCCGGCCCGGCCCGGCCCGGCCCGGCCTTGCCCTGCCCAGCCCTGCCCGGCCCTGCCCGGCCCTGCCTGTAGGTGTGTGGCAGTGCAGGCTGCATGTAGCAGCAGGCTGTTGGTGTGCTACACTGCATGAGCAGCAGCAGTAGGAGCAGGCTGTAGTGCATGAGCAGCGGTGCAAGGACAGCTGCAGCAGCAGGCTGTGCGCTTGTAACAGTGCAGGTAGCAGCAGGCTGCAGGTGTGCAGGCTGCAGGTGTGTGCAGGTGTGCAGGCTGCAGGTAGCAGCAGGCTGCAGGTGTGTTGCAGTGCATGAGCAGCAGCAGCAGCAGGCAGCAGTGCATGTGACGAAGTGCATGAGCAGCAGCAGGCTGTAGCGCATGAGCAGCTGTGCAAGGACAGCAGCAGCGGGAGGCTGTAGGTGTGTGGCAGTGCAGGCTGCAGGTAGCAGCAGGCTGTAGGTGTGTCGGCAATCTTCTAGAAATGTCCAGGTACACATGTCTCGTGCTAGCCTGTGCTTGTGCCTGCGTGTTCCTATCAGTGTGTCTCATCATGTGTGCCTATCTGTGTGCCTATCTGCAGTGTAGGTATCATGTGTGCCTATCTGCAGTGTAGGTGTGCTGTAGGTGTGCTGCATGTGTTTTAGTGCATGAGCAGCAACAGCAGCAGGCTGTACAACGAGCAGCAGTGCATGGGCAGCAGCAGCAGCAGGTTGTAGGTGTGTTGCGGTGCATGATTAGCAGCAAGAGCAGCAGGCTATAGTGCATGAGCAGTAGCATGAGCATGAGCAGCAGTGCATGAGCAGCAGTGCATGAGCATGAGCAGCAGTGCATGAGCAGCAGTGCATGAGCAGCAGTGCATGAGCAGCAGCCCTGTCAGTGCCCATCAGTGCAGTCAGAGCCCATCTGAGAAGAATGTTGCATGGTACAAAAGCTTTCAAGAGGCTGTCCTGAGCGTCCATTCAGTTCCATGCCACACAACGTGAATTGCAAGCTGTGAATGGTCAAGATGTAACGAAGAAAACGGTGGTGGTCATTAGCCGTGCATCCTCTTCTCAAACTATTCCTACGCCCTTTGTATGGACAACACCACCACGCGGTGATGCGCTAAGGCCGCAAATGTGGTAGCCACCTGCTACAAACCCCCTTTGCATGTATGCATCACGGTCATGCTAAGCAAGTGCAAGCCTGGCAGTGATCCACACCCAAGGTGTCACAGCTAGCTGGACCACGGATGGTACTTATAGTGGAGGCTCACTAGATCCAGCCACATGCTAGGGTGTGGTGCGCCACATGCCCCTTGTATGGATAACACCACCACGCGGTGATGCGCTAATGCTGCAAACGTAGTAGCCACCTGCTACATACCCCCTTTACATGTGAGCATCACGGTCATGCCTAGCAAGTGCAGGCCTGGCAGTAATCCAGCCACATGCCAGCCATATGCCCCTTGTATGGACAACACACAGCTAGGTCCTGGAGACGCATCCATAACAATGTAGTGTGTGCATGAGGGCGACACTAGGGGTATCAGGCTTGCAGCTGCAAACCATGCTATCACTTGCGTCTCGTGAGTAGTGCATTACATCAAGGCTTGGTAAGGCACGTTATGCTAGCAAGGGCAAGAACACGAGAACGTTGTGAAGGTGGGTTATCCGTACAAGCGGGCCATCCATGCACTAACCGGTTGTCAGCTTTACACAAAACATCCTACCCTCCCACTATTACATTAGAAGACTAGGTATCCTTGAGACTTCAACGCTGTGTGACGTACGCTTGCATCAACATGATGTTGCATACTCAACATGATCTTACAGGAGCCAAAGTTATGATGCATGGCAAGTACATGACACACATCACCCCAACCCTTTTCAATGCCATTCACAAAGCCAAGCAGCCCAATGTCTCTTCATCATCTGTGGGTGCTATTATCCACACAGCAAGGAAGTCAAGAGCAAGGAAGTCAAGCCCAAGACATACATAGCGCAATTGTTTTCACTTGTCCCACAAGGGCCAAGGGGCAGGTGGCCAGTAGGGCTGAGCCGGGCTAGGCTAAGCAGAGGCTGTGTTGTGGCAGGTAAGGAAATGGTAGAAAGGAAGGGGAGAGGAGGTGCCCATCAGACCTGCAACCAAGGGGCATGCACATGAGGGAGGAGGTTAGGCTGGGTATTGGGTGTCAGCCACTTGCCGGCAGGCGATTAGCTAGAAAGGGACGAATGAGAAGGGGCAGGGAGAAGAGGGCTACTACTAGCTCTAGGCTGCCCGCTGGGGTGGGGGACTTAGTGGTAGTGGTTGGACAGCAGAGGGAAGGAGCAAGAAGCCAAGGGGCAGGAGGCCAGCTGGGCTGGGCTGGGTGTCAGCCACTTGCCGGCAGGCCGTTAGCCAGGCGGTTAACCAGGGCAGGCAGGAGAGGAAGAAGAGGAATAAGATTGGGCAGGGACAAGAGGGACAAGAGGGGGCTTCCTCCTGGCTGCTGGGTAGGGTAGGGAGGGGACCACGATGTCCGGGGGGAGGTGAGGGGTAGTGGGGAAGTGGGGGCGTAGGAGACTTGGAGGTGTTGGTGATGGGTAGGAAGGGGGAAGGGGCTATGTGACTGTTACACCTGCAGCAAGCAAGGGGCACGCTTGTGATTAACAAACAAGGACATGCATGACTAGAAGTGGGCAGGCTGGCCAAACACCCCGACAACGCCTGGCTGCCGCTCCTGGCTGTGCTGTGTTGGGAATGCTGTGCTGGGAATAGACACACAGATAGGCACACATGATGAGACACACTGATAGGAACACGCAGGCACAAGCACAGGCTAGCACGAGACATGTGTACCTGGACATTTCTAGAAGATTGCCGACACACCTACAGCCTGCTGCTACCTGCAGCCTGCACTGCCACACACCTACAGCCTCCCGCTGCTGCTGTCCTTGCACAGCTGCTCATGCGCTACAGCCTGCTGCTGCTCATGCACTTCGTCACATGCACTGCTGCCTGCTGCTGCTGCTGCTCATGCACTGCAACACACCTGCAGCCTGCTGCTACCTGCAGCCTGCACACCTGCACACACCTGCAGCCTGCACACCTGCAGCCTGCTGCTACCTGCACTGTTACAAGCGCACAGCCTGCTGCTGCAGCTGTCCTTGCACCGCTGCTCATGCACTACAGCCTGCTCCTACTGCTGCTGCTCATGCAGTGTAGCACACCAACAGCCTGCTGCTACATGCAGCCTGCACTGCCACACACCTACAGGCAGGGCCGGGCAGGGCAGGGCAGGGCTGGGCAGGGCAAGGCCGGGCCGGGCCGGGCCGGGCCGGGCCGGGCAGAGCTGGGCTGGGCTGGGCTGGGCTGGGGCAGGGCTGGGATAGGGTGGGGCAGGGCTGGGAGGGGGTGGGGCAGGGCTGGCAGGGTGTGGGGCACGGCTGGGCAGGGAGGGGAGGGGCAACGCAAGGTTGGGAGGGGGTAGGGCAGGGGTGGGATGGGGTGGGGCAGGGCTGGGATGGGGTGGGGCAGGGTTGGGATAGGGTGGGGCAGGGCTGGGCAGGGAGGGGAGGGGCAACGCAAGGTTGGGAGGGGGTGGGGTAGGGCTGGGAGGGGGTGGGGCAGGGCTGGGAGGGGGTGGGGCAGGGTTGGGCAGGGAGGGGAGGGGCAACGCAAGGCAGGGAGGGGCTGGGGCAGGGCTGGGATGGGTGGGGCAGGGCTGGACGGGGAGGCAAGGGGCAACGCAAGGTTGGGAGGGGGTGGGGCAGGGCTGGGAAGGGGTGGGGCAGGGCTGGGAGGGGGTGGGGCAGGGCTGGGCAGGGAGGGAAGGGGCAACGCAAGGTTGGGAGGGGGTGGGGTAGGGCTGGGAGGGGGTGCGGCAGTCCTAGAGCTCCGGCTGGTCGTGGGTTGCTGACCAGGGCGGCTTCGCCTTCGCATAGGCTGGGCTGGCTGCGAGGCAGCCAATCAAGTCTCTGGCTGTTGTGCCTGCGTACTCCTGCAATGCTGCCTGCCTACCCCTGCTGCACCTGCCCCGGCTGCGCTTCATACCTGCCCCTGCCCCTTGTGGGCCAGCTGTGCTTACTGCATGCTCCTGCTGTGATGCCAACATGGCTTTGCCCCTTTAGGGGCAATGTCTGCTCACGGGTGGTACGCTTCTGTGTGGCCACACCTGTGGACCAGCACCACAACCAGGACGATGCCACACATAGGAGTGAAGCAATGCAGCGCATAGCTGTGCATTAAGCACATTGAGCTGGTGAGGTGCAACAACAGCAGCAAGCAACAACATGTGCGGGTATACCAGCAACAACGGGCACAACGCAGCTCATACCTGGGTTGGAGCGACCATTTCTTACTGCGCGAGCTGCGTTGGCCGCTGGGACCGCAGTCCATCCTTAGCATCCGCAGCAGCTGGTACGGACGTAGCGTTGGCCCAGCAGCTGCTTTGTGCACTGCAGCTGATGCGCCTTGTCTGGTGCTGGTAGGAGCTGCCGGCGCTGAGGCTACTGGAGAGGATTACCATGGGCATTCTTTACCCTGCTGCGCAGCCGTCTTGTCCGCAGAGCTGCAGATGGCCCTAGATAGAGCAGCACGACCTGTGCGGGCAGCGGCTTGGCGGTTGCGCTATTCCACCTGACAGCGGCTAGTAAATCTACCTCACAGGTGGAAGAGTTACCGGGAGACTTGATTGAGTCAATATGACTTCAACTACCCAAAATGTCGCTTCGGCGAATAAGACCAATGGCGCCTCTGGCGTTCTTCCTCTAGTT
This sequence comes from Haematococcus lacustris, assembly GCA_030144725.1. Lineage (NCBI taxonomy): Eukaryota > Viridiplantae > Chlorophyta > Chlorophyceae > Chlamydomonadales > Haematococcaceae > Haematococcus > Haematococcus lacustris. The sequence goes on from JASKMD010000031.1 coordinate 3,350,470, forward strand.
GCTGCTGTAGCTACAGCGGAGACGGGTCCCGCATATGGTGCGGCACCGGAACCGGGCGAGGTAATTCCAGGAGTTTTGCATTCGCAGGAGTTTTGCAGGTCGATGGAAAAGATGTGCTGGTCGATATTGGATTGGTCCAGTTCGACAGTCCTTCGACCCCAAATCGCCTCACTTCTGCGGCAGCTGGTCGCGGCCGGTACAAGGGTGAGTCCTCCTGCGGCTAAGCGTGCTGCTGGTGTTGCTTCGCTCCCAGTCAGCCCTAGTCCAGCTAGGAGGCCTGTCGCTGTCGCACATGTCCCGACATTGCTTGCCAAGCCTCTATCGGACGCATTGCGTGCATTGCAACACTTGTATGCCGCTCTGCAAAAGCTTGATGTGCAGAGCGATGTTGCCTCGATGTCTGGTGGCACTTCGAACCCTCGCACGCCTGCTGCTGTCCGGGAAAGGTATGCCGGTGTTCACCCCGCTGCTGCACCCCTGCCTGTTGTTGCCATTGTCACTGCTGGTCATGACTCCAACTCATGTCGCGGGTTGCCCGTGACTGAGCGGTGGACTGCTGCCGGTTCGGCCTTTGGCCGCCGTGCACTGTCCGGAGGACCCAGTAGCACATTGTGTTGCACATGGCCTTGACCCTGTCCTTGCTCTGCCCTCATATCTGCTTGGCTTGGACTGCATGACAGATGTCATGTTGGTCAGTGTGGTTGAACGTGGTCCTGCTGCCAAGGACCTGCATGCCCTTGTGGCCCCCACTGTGGATGATGCCATTCGTGCAGCCATCACCAACCACAAGGCCCTTGTGGCTGCTGCTGGCTCTGGTGTGCATCCTGCCTGACGGTGCCCGGTTGCTGTTGTGCACCATGTGGCCCAGGCACAACATGGGGTTTTGCAGCTGGCCAGGTACCCTCTCACACCTCTTCATTGTCATACCTTGAGCTCATATGATAGTGAGGGTTCCCCTCCTGTCAATGGCTGCTGCTGCTATTGTAGTTTGTGTTGCTGACATGGTGGACTGCATGTCATGTCAAGTCATGTCAGACTGCATGTCATGTCACACCACATGTCATGTCACACCAAAACTGTGCTAAATACACTGAGGCATGCCTTGTGTGTGAACCTGCTCATGTGCCTTTGCTGGTCACCTGAATGAGCACCATGCACGTGTCCTATGTGACACTGGTGCTACCCACAGCTTTGTCAGTGCATCATTTGTTGCTGCACATGCTGTACCTGTCCACATGTTGAAGCACATGCAAGAGTGGCATGCTGCCAACAACACTGTGTTGAGCTGTTCCCAGTTTGTTAAGGCTGAGCTGAGGCTGCCAGGTGTTACAGTACCCTGCCAACTCAATGTCATGCCTTCCCTCTTGCCAGACTTTGATGTGCTGCTGGGGAATGACTGGTTGAATGAACATGAGGCCGTGATGTCATACCAGGACAAGACACTCAGCCTAGCATGTGACAAGAGTGAGCCAGTAGTGCTGCCATGTCCTTCTGCTGGTGTGTCTCAGTCAGGGCAGTCTGCTGTAAGCAACCCTGCCTCTTTCCTGGTCAATGCTCTACGTGCAAAACCCCCTCTGGCTTCTGCAAAAGTTGCTGCCAGGTGGTTACGAAAAGGAGGCACAGGTGTCCTGGCCCTGATCACTGTGGACAACTCAAGTACCCCTGATCCAGCTCCAGCTGAACCTGACCTACCTCCAGGTGTGTCCCAGGCACTCAATGCTTTGTTGGATGAGTATGCTGATGTGTTTGCACCCATCACATCTCTGCCACCTGAGCGTCCTGTGGGCCATGCCATCCCCCTTGTGCCTGATGCACGACCCTCTGTGGTACCTCAATACCGCATGAGCCAGGAAGAGCATGCTGAGCTGAAGAAGCAGGTGCAGGACCTACTTGCCAAGGGCATGATAGAACCAAGCTCCAGTCCTTTTGCTGCTCCTATCCTGTTTGTCAAGAAGAAGTCTGGTGAGTTACGCATGTGCCTTGATTACCGTCAGCTCAACAAGATCACCATCAGGGATCAGTATCCACTGCCCAGGATTGATGACTTGTTTGATAAGCTGTCAGGCTGCACTGTGTTTTCTTCCCTAGACCTTCAAGCAGGTTACAACCAGATCAGGATCACCCCTGAAGATGTGCCCAAAACGGCCTTCAGGACCCCTGACGGCCACTACCAGTTCAAGGTACTGTCATTTGGGCTCTGCAATGCACCTGCTACATTCCAGCGTGTCATGAATGATGCCTTTGCACCAGTCCTGAACCAGTGTGCCCTGGTGTACCTGGATGACATCTTGGTCATGTCCAAATCTGTGGACGAGCATTTGAAGCATCTCAGAAAGGTCTTTGACCTCCTGAGGCTCAACAAGCTCTTTGCCAAGCAGTCCAAATGTGAATTCATGCGTACCACGCTGAAATTCCTTGGCCATGTCATCTTTGCTGGTGCTATTGCTGTGGACCCTGAGAAAATCAAGAGCATTTCTTCCTGGCCTGTGCCTCAATCCCTGCAACAGCTCCAGTCATTCCTAGGTGCTGCTAATTTTGTGCGCAAATTTGTGCATAATTTCAGTGTCCTAGCTGCACCTCTCACAGATCTGTGTGGCAAAGCTGGTGACTCATTTCTGTGGCACAATTGGCCTGCTGATGAGCTGAAAGCCTTTGCTTCCCTCAAAGCTGCTGTTGCCTAGGTCCCCATGCTACGTCTACCTGATCACACCCAGCCCTTCCAGGTCTACTGTGATGCCTCACTCCAAGGAGTAGGAGCAGTCCTGATGCAAGATGGCTACCCCCTTGCATACCTCAGCAAGAAGCTATCTTCTGCTGAGCGTAACTACACCACTGGTGAGCAAGAGCTTCTTGCCCTCATCACTGCATGCAAGGAGTGGAGGTGTTACCTTGAGGGTGTACCATTCACACTCTTCACCGATCATAAGCCTTTGACTGCTCTGCCCACCCAGAAGGTGCTGTCTAGACGTCAGGCTAGGTGGATGGAGTTCCTGTCACGGTTTACATTTGACCTGCAGTACCTGCCAGGTGATGCTAATCCTGCTGACCCACTGTCCCGGATACCTGCTGGACCCCAGGACTGTGCCATGGTGTGTGTTGTTACCACCCGGCGGCAAGCTAAACAGTCTTTGGAGAGGGGGGAAGTGCGTGTGGCGCAGGCTCTGCCCCAGGTTCCACCTGTGGGTACTCCCTCAAATGCCCCCACTGCCGTTGATGCTTTGGCCCCCCGGCCCACAGTGTCTGATAACCCTGTTGCTGCTCACCATAGTAGGCTCCCTGAGCTTGAGGCCCCATCTGCTGCTGACACCTCAGTGCACTATCCTGCAGCTCCTGCCCACCCATTGGAACTGGCTGATCACCTGGCCCATGGTTACCGGCTTGACCCTGCGTTTACTGCTGAAGCTGATCTGTCTGGCATGTACATGGACGACCATGGCCTGTGGCGGCGCACTGGCAAGGGCACAGTGATGGTTCCCACACTCCTACAAATTAATCCCTGCGTCCGTCCCTGCGTGTTGACCGACCTTGTCCGATCGGGCTGAAATTTTGATAGATGGTAGTTTGCAGAAAACAAAACATGTTTTTCAGAATAAATATTTAAAAAACATCAAAGGCGGCTGCGCTGTGGCCCTGTTGCTAGAGTGCAGGGATGAGTGCAGGGATAGGTTGCGGGCCACAGCGCAACAGCTGCTGATTTTTTCAAAGTATTTTTCTTGCAAAATATGTTTTATTTTCTGCAAACTACCATCTATTAAATTTTCAGCCCGATCGGACAAGGTTGGTAAACACGCAGGGACGGACGCAGGGATTATTTTGTAGGAGTGCAATGACCCTGAACTGCGTGAGTACATTCTGCATGAAATGCATGATGCTGCCTATGCTGGTCATGTGGGTATAACCAAAACCCTTGAGAGGCTGTCACGAGTGTTCTACTGGGACACCATGCGTGCTGATGTCAGGCACTATGTCACTACCTGTGATGCCTGCCAGCGTGACAAGTCCTCCACACTGAAGCCTGGTGGCTTACTCAACCCACTGTCCATTCCAGATTACCGTTGGGAGTCAGTGTGAATGGACCTGATCACCAAGCTGCCATCTGCTTCACATGGGTTTGATGCCATCTGTGTCTTTGTTGACAGGCTCAGTAAAATGGTGCACTTTGTGCCCTGCAAGGAGAGCATGAATGCCAAGGGCTTTGCCCGTCTGTTTGTTGACAATGTCTTCAAACTGCATGGCCTGCCAAAAGACATGGTCTCTGACCGTGGTCCCCATTTCCACAACACTTTCTGGCACCATGTGCAGAAGTTGCTGGGCATGAGAGGTTCCTTGTCTTCCTCCTACCACCCTCAGTCTGATGGCCAGACTGAGAGGTACAACCGTGTGTTGGAAGAGATGCTACGTCATTACATCTCTCCCACCCAAGCTGATTGGCCTGACTATCTGTCACTTGCTGAGTTTGCTGTGAACAACTCATGGCAAGAGTCCATCAAGTCTACACCGTTCCTGGTTAATACCGGACAGTCCCCCATTACCCCTATGCTCCACTCTCTACCTGACAAGGGGCGGTGCCCTGAAGGCCTGTCCTATGCTACTTGGTGGCAGGAGGCTGTGGCTAAGGCCAAGCTATGCATGCAGGCTGCTCAGCAACGTCAAGCTGCCTATGCCAACCAGGACCGTCGAGATGTGCATTACAAGGTGGGTCAAATGGTCCTGCTCAGCACTAAGAACATGAGGTTGAAGCCAGGCAAAGCACGTAAGCTGCTGCCACGCTTTGTGGGCCCCTTTAAGGTGCTTGACTTGGTTGGTCAGGTTGCAGTGAACCTGCAGCTGCCTGCCTCCATGTCACGTCTTCACCCTGTGTTCCATGTGTCACTCATCAAACCCTACACTGGCACTGATGTGGGCTTCATGCCTCCGCCTGTTGAGTGGCTTGATGAGGAGCCTGTGTACTATGTTGAGCGTCTGCTGGACCACAGACATGTGCATGCAGGAAAGGCCAAGGAGTACCTGGTGCAGTGGGAAGGCTATGATGCCGACCACAACACCTGGGAGCCACGTTCCAACTTGGTTGGCTGTGACAAGATCCTGGCTGAGTACAATGCAGCTCACAACCTGAAGTAAGTCCTAGGTCATGCATGCTGGTATGCTGCTGGACTATGGCATTCCCAGCATGCTTGTACCTCTGGTCAGCTGCTACCTGTGTGGTTATGGTTTCCCTGTGTCTAGTCGGCACGATGGTCTTTGACCGCTCCCTGAGCTATGACCTGGTGCGCCCTTTGGGTTGCCCAGTAGCTAAATCAGCATTCTGTAGGCAATGCGAGTCACGTGGTTTCACCCGTGGCGGAACGGAAGCCCCTTTGGAGGGGGAGGAATGTAAAGTGCGCATCTCTGGAAGGGATTGTCGCTTCGCGTCGTCTGGGCTGTCTCGTGAATGCGAGCCGTCGCGGGACGCGGGTTACACGTGTAGTGTGAGATTTGGCAGGTAAAGACTAGCGGACATTGCGTCCGTGAGTACAACTGGTTCAATTCCAGGGAGCCCCGTTCTAAGCTCTAGCCATTCTCGCAATACACCGCTGTAACCCAACACCCTAGTCGGAAGTCACCGCCTCGACTGGACCGGCCTTCGAGCTTGTGTCAAAAGGTCATCTGACGTTGCGTCCCCGCACGTTACATGTGTGAGCTGCACAGTGTGCTGGTAGCAGCGGCATGCCAGGAGGAGCGGCTGCTGACGAGAGAGCAGCTTGCCCACCCTGATACGATGCCTACGCCCTACACTTCCACCGTCACAAGGTTCTTCCACCTGCATCTGCATTTGGCTGTTGTTATGTTTTGGCGTGCACTGCCATGCCCTGTTGTTCCATGCCTGATGCTCGCCAGGTCATGGGCCAGCGTGGGTTCAGCAACATGGCACACTGGTGGGCGGGCGACATCTGTTTCAAGGATGCACATGTGAGTCCATGCTCTGCATCATGCTATTCATGCCGGACACTACTGCTGCGGCGTGCAGGATAGCCAGCCGTACTAGCAGACCCTGGTGGTGAAGGGTTTGTGGGGCGTGAAGCGCTGTTGAACACCTTTGCATGGAGCAACTGGCAGACACAGTCCTGCAGTGTTACCAAATACGGTCCGTTTTTACCGTATACCGTACTCTCCCTTTTGATTCGCGAGGCCTCGAAAACTATAATTAAATACTCTTTCCCGATGCAAAAAAAACATTGTTTACTTTTTCCCGATGCAAAAGTTGCAGCAAGACACAACTTTGACAACGTGGGTGTGCTTATAAATATTCAAGACAGCCATTCCTTGCATGACATGTCAATCCTCCGTGGACACTTTCTGCACAGGTCACCAAGTCAAGCCACCCGATCACCAAGTCACAGCCACTGTGCAAGGGCCATCTTCGTGTTGGTCGATCTGGCGTAGCAGATTTTCGGCTGCGTCGTCGGCACTGATACCACGGACCATGAAGCGGTCCATCGCAACACCATTCACGCAGGTCAAATAATTGTTTGACCACTTCGCGATTCTACCAAAAACCACATTGTTTACTCGTTCGCGATTTCGCGAGGCCAAAAAAACGATTCGCGGACGCGAATCAAAAGGGAGAGTACGGTAATCGTCTTTTCGTAAATGGCTCTGTATTTTTCCGTTTATACAGACCGTCTATACGGTGGTCCGCGGCCCTTGGCGGCACAGAGCGATGCCTCTACCCAATGAGCTAAATAAAGCTGTACATGATTCTTATCAACAACTTCAGCAAGATAGCGGGTCCCCGAGGTTCCAGTGCCGAAACTGCAACTTGGAGCTCGCCGCATCTAGCGTCACTCGCCTATGCCAGCACATCACGGACAGCGGAAGAGATGTTGCGACATGCCTGATGCCCGACAGCGAACTGAAGTCTCAGCTTCTGGCAAAGGAGGCAGAACGCAAGCGAACTACATGCCTAGAAGACAGCCCTCGGCAAAAGCAACGCGGGGCCGCAGAAGTGCATGTTGAAGAGCTGGACGACTTGGTACGTTACTGCCACATCTGTCGTTGTAGACCAGTTGCAGTTGGAAGGTGCTAGTAAGAAGGAAGCATGCTGCAAGTTGCAAGTCGCAGGAGCAGGTGTACATAAGTAGCTTGGGGCTGCAGCCATGAGCAGCTGCCAAGAGCAGTAGCCAAGACAATAGCCACCTACCCTACCCACCAGCCCAGCCCAGCCCAGCCCACACAAACCCACACAAACCCCACCCTAGCAAATGGTGAGTGGTTAATCTTGCAGTCATGTGACTCCAAGTACATTGCCTGACCGCTTGTATACCGCTTGACTGCTGCAGGGTTAATGGTCTCATTCTCCCTTTCCCTACAACCACCTCAACCATTGTCATCCCACTTGCCACGTGCCAACTCCCCACCCCAACTTACCTTACAGCCTGGAGCAAGCCTCCCCACCCTCCCCTGACCACCATCACCACCACCACCTCCTAAGCCATCAGATCTCCTCCCTTCCCTCCCCTCCCCCCCCACTCCCCCAGCCTGGAGCGGGCAGCATGAAGCCCGCAGCCTGGAGCGGGCAGCATGCAGCGTGCGCTTGTAGTTACAACCAACAAGCTCACATCAGCCATGCCATGCCCATACCCATGCCATGCCCATACACCACAATGACATGGCATAGTAGGTAGGACCCCACGCTGCAGCCCTCTCCCTACCCTACCCATGGCGTAGTAGCCTGGAGCGGGCAACATGGAGCGGGCAACTTCGAGTGGGATCCATTAGTAGCAGCCAACCCAGCCTACTGTAGCCATGCCATGCCCACACACCACTATAGGTAGTATCTATAGGTTGGTCATGCTAGAATGATCCGATCTTGCCACCGCCGTCATGTTGTGATCGTTGGTATAAAAAAGTCTTTGAATCACTAAGGATTGAACAGGCGACCTCTCGGCCATACGGTCAAGACGATTGTACGGTACAGCATATACGAAAAACGGTGTACGGCACATTACGGCACATTACGGCCCATTGGTAACACTGCAGTCCTGGCTTTGAGCTGTGTATTGACTTGCAGGGTTGCCCAGGGGAACATTGGACGGCCAACAATAAGCTGAGGAAGCTCATGGCTCCTGCCAGGCAGCGCCTTGAGGAGCTGGCCCCTCAGCCGCACACCAGGCGTATGGCAGGCCCAGCAGCAGCTCCTCGTGTTGTGCAGCTAGCAGAGCCAATGCCTGCGGCTGCACGACTGGTTGACCAGCTGAGCACGCAGCCAGGAGTGGGCGCATGCCTGAGCCGCCTGCAGTCTTGGTGGGATGAGCAGGTGGCTTTGGGAGCCGATGCCGCCAGTGTTGCCAACCCGCCTGACTGTGGCAGACAGGCTTCACAACATGTCAGCACCATCCTAGCAGCTATGGCCTTATGAAAGGCTACGTGCGCATGCAGCTGCATGGCAGAGGGCGTGCTGCAGGCCCCTTGCATGAAGAGATGTGTGAGAATACATGACTCGCTGCATCTTCATCTCGGGTAGAACAAATTTGCCTGGCCCCAAGGGCTTGCTTAGCAGCCTTGCGCCACTTAGAGGTCCCACTTGAGCCATGTTTTCGTGATCCTCACAGATCCCATTCATCGAGTGCACATTGCACCCAGCTGCTGAATCACGCATCTAGGCAACAAGGATGCGACAAGGTTGCACCTGTATGCCTCACCAGCCAATGTCAGGATATAAGCGTAACATGGCCGGATGATGGAGCTGAGTGGAAGACAGGGAATTGCAGTGGATGTGTCTGCAGCCTGTGTTGCCAGTGCCTTGCCTGACATGGTGCCTGTCTTGGGCAGAGGCCCAAGGCTGACTGTTTCACATATACTACTGCAAACAGGTCATTTGCTCTTTGACTGCCCAGCTACTAATGCATAGCGATTGGTTTACCAAGATGTACAGGAGCATGATGGAGGTGTTCAGGTTATCATGTCGGAAAGGTGGGCACTTTGCTTTGTGAATGCTGTCATGCAACCGCAAAGGTGTAAATGGAGTGCCAAACACGTGGTTGAACTTGAGGGGCTACTTTCGCACACAACCCAAGGCAGCTGCCTGACCCACAGCTATCACGCTCCAGGGTTCAAACCTCAACAAGCACCCCTTGGCAGCTGCCTAACCCACAGGGCATGTTCTTGGGCACCAAGGGGCTACTCAGGATGTCCCAACATATGGTGGGTAATCTTCATGCAAGTACTATCTACAAAGTGCACCGTGTTCATTAACGATTATCACACTGGGTCTTGCGCATAAATGCGCGTCTCCTGGCAAGCGGCGTGTTAGCTCTTGCGAGTAAGGCCATGCCGGCGCAAGCGATCGCGGACACACCTCAGCTGCTCACTGTCGATTGTTCTAGCGGGGCGGGGCGGGGCGGGGCGGGGCGGGGCGGGGCGGGGCGGGGCGGGGCGGGGCGGGGCGGGGCGGGGCGGGGCGGGGCGGGGCGGGGCGGGGCGGGGCGGGGCGGGGCGGGGCGGGGCGGGGCGGGGCGGGGCGGGGCGGGGCGGGGCGGGGCGGGGCGGGGCGGGGCGGGGCGGGGCGGGGCGGGGCGGGGCGGGGCGGGGCGGGGCGGGGCGGGGCGGGGCGGGGCGGGGCGGGGCGGGGCGGGGCGGGGCGGGGCGGGGCGGGGCGGGGCGGGGCGGGGCGGGGCGGGGCGGGGCGGGGCGGGGCGGGGCGGGGCGGGGCGGGGCGGGGCGGGGCGGGGCGGGGCGGGGCGGGGCGGGGCGGGGCGGGGCGGGGCGGGGCGGGGCGGGGCGGGGCGGGGCGGGGCGGGGCGGGGCGGGGCGGGGCGGGGCGGGGCGGGGCGGGGCGGGGCGGGGCGGGGCGGGGCGGGGCGGGGCGGGGCGGGGCGGGGCGGGGCGGGGCGGGGCGGGGCGGGGCGGGGCGGGGCGGGGCGGGGCGGGGCGGGGCGGGGCGGGGCGGGGCGGGGCGGGGCGGGGCGGGGCGGGGCGGGGCGGGGCGGGGCGGGGCGGGGCGGGGCGGGGCGGGGCGGGGCGGGGCGGGGCGGGGCGGGGCGGGGCGGGGCGGGGCGGGGCGGGGCGGGGCGGGGCGGGGCGGGGCGGGGCGGGGCGGGGCGGGGCGGGGCGGGGCGGGGCGGGGCGGGGCGGGGCGGGGCGGGGCGGGGCGGGGCGGGGCGGGGCGGGGCGGGGCGGGGCGGGGCGGGGCGGGGCGGGGCGGGGCGGGGCGGGGCGGGGCGGGGCGGGGCGGGGCGGGGCGGGGCGGGGCGGGGCGGGGCGGGGCGGGGCGGGGCGGGGCGGGGCGGGGCGGGGCGGGGCGGGGCGGGGCGGGGCGGGGCGGGGCGGGGCGGGGCGGGGCGGGGCGGGGCGGGGCGGGGCGGGGCGGGGCGGGGCGGGGCGGGGCGGGGCGGGGCGGGGCGGGGCGGGGCGGGGCGGGGCGGGGCGGGGCGGGGCGGGGCGGGGCGGGGCGGGGCGGGGCGGGGCGGGGCGGGGCGGGGCGGGGCGGGGCGGGGCGGGGCGGGGCGGGGCGGGGCGGGGCGGGGCGGGGCGGGGCGGGGCGGGGCGGGGCGGGGCGGGGCGGGGCGGGGCGGGGCGGGGCGGGGCGGGGCGGGGCGGGGCGGGGCGGGGCGGGGCGGGGCGGGGCGGGGCGGGGCGGGGCGGGGCGGGGCGGGGCGGGGCGGGGCGGGGCGGGGCGGGGCGGGGCGGGGCGGGGCGGGGCGGGGCGGGGCGGGGCGGGGCGGGGCGGGGCGGGGCGGGGCGGGGCGGGGCGGGGCGGGGCGGGGCGGGGCGGGGCGGGGCGGGGCGGGGCGGGGCGGGGCGGGGCGGGGCGGGGCGGGGCGGGGCGGGGCGGGGCGGGGCGGGGCCGGCTGCCTGCTCGGCCTGGCTTGGCTCTGGCTGAGCGTGCAGTTCGCGGTCTACTTCACTGTCCGAGGCATTGCGATTACATCACGCTGCCTGTTTGTGGCATTCCCTACCAAGCTCTACAGCGCCATATATGTTCCATGCCTGCGTACAGTTTTTCTTGTCATTACACTCGGACGAGAAAACGGCAACCAGCAGTTAGGCGCCGAATACCCAATGTATATACACACGTAAGACTCAATGCTTGAGCTGCGCACATGAAGAGGCTTGTGTTTGAAACCCCGCAATCAGGACTGCAGTGCCGTCCACAGTGCGCATCACAGTCAGCTACCCCAGCAAGCTCTGCTGCGCCACTTACTCCCTCCATCGCCTACGGCAGAGGAAGTGCACCCGCAAGCACTCAGCCAGTGCGCTACTGCGCTCCAGACGACCCAGATGCACCCGATAAAGCAGTTACTTCCCCATCTGTTGTATACGCTGCCCCGTCTGGGGACGAGGAAGAAGAGGACGGGGAAGGGACCACGAAGTACGAGCTCACTCAAGCTAGCCCTGTGGAGGACATGCTATTGCAGCTACAGCGGCGGTGGGAGACTGTGGTGCAGGTGTGCTACCATGTGGTGGGCTTGGTACGACTTGCATAACAGCCCATGCTCGACAACTAACAAAGACATTACTAGTGGAACGCAGCTGGCACACTCCTTGTGCGTGCACTACCCCTTGTGCATGCAGCTAACACTCTCCGAGCGAGCGGGTAAGCTTTACAGCGCTTTGGAGGCAGCAGATCAGACGCTTTCATCTCAGCTAGCTGAGATCCAGCAGAGTGTGCATCAAAAGCAGGTGGGCGACATGCAAGTCAGGCAGCACCTACTCGCAACCTTCCACTCTGTGTGTGACCGTCTCATCAGGCAGCAGACTTGGGATGTGTCACATGGCTACAGCTTGTCCCCCATGTGCGTGCATGGTGAAGGCATGTGAGCGAGCATGATGAATGCTTTACTATGCTATGCTATTGGGTGCAGTCGTTGCTTCACTATCCTGCACACACAACAGATCAGCTGATGATGACAAAGCGAACACACATTAGATGTGGCTCTGTACAGCAAGACTCGAGCAGATGGTAAAGACATGGACTTGTGCATCGTGCACCGCAGAAGGAGCTTGCGCGGGCTGACGAGCTGCAAGCAGCCCAGCAGTCGCATGTGAGCTAACGGCTGGGGAAGGGTGGCAGAGAGGCAGGAGAAGACAGGGCAGGCAGGCGCGCCACCAGGCAATCAGGCAAGCAGGCAGGTCCCACTCTTGTCCACAAAAAGCAAAACATAGAGCTGCTGTGCTACTTCTGCTGCTATGCTGCCGTTGCTGCTGCTGCTCATGTCAGGGATGCAGCACCGGAGCTGCATGACGTCAGATGGTGCATGGTCTGTCATTGCCAGCTACATGGCCTCCATGCAGGGCACACCGAGGCAGCATGCAGGAAAGCCGTGGAAAACAAAATGGTATTGCTAAAAACACTATGTCGCCATGGGATTGATTTGCCTTGCTGCTGTTTGCTGTGGAACAGGAACGGGAGCAACGGCTGCTGCAGCTCCAAAACACCCATGCTCAGTCAGCTCGCGTGCAGGAGCAGCAGGTACTGCCCCCCTGGCCTTAACCCACAACCTCCATGCATGGAGGTACTTCTCTCACACTGACACTCTGCGCTGCTATGCAAGCTGCATGTGAGGCATCTGCTGATGCAGCAATATCTAGCAAAGTACAGCAAGGCGCATCAGATTGATCAGATAGGACAGATGGTTGAGCAGGCTATGTCGAGCCCACCTTGGCTCAAACACCGGGCACTCGGCACTCGATTACAGAGAGACGCGTCAAGGCTAGATAACTTAATTCCTTGACATGTTCGCCGCCATGGCGTTTGGGGTGTCTGGTCATGCGACCATGCGCCAGTGGCCGCGCTGCATGCAGGTTGAACGCTTGCAACAGCAGGCCCAGCAGGCCGCCCAGAGAAAGCGCGCTGAAGAGGCAGCAGCGGCAGCAGCGGCGGCAGAAGCAAGAGCTGAGCAGGAAGCTGCCAGGGCTGCTGCAGCAGCTGCTGCACAAGCCAAGCAGCAAGAGGAGGCCGCCAGGGCTGCTGCTGCTGCTGCAACCATGGTAGGTGTGGCAAAGTGCAAGGCATGGGCAGTGGCCTGCTATGAGTCTGGAGCTTGATGATGCACTTTACTCATGGGCCTCATGTTGTGTTCTGCTTGCTGCCGTTACGAACCCATGCCCACCTTAGTAACCTCTTCACTTAGGGCTACCCAAACCCGCCACCCAGCACCAGCTACCCAGCACCTGCTCACAGCTTGACCTTATGCCTGGCACACCACTACTACACAGGGTCATCTCATAGGGGCAGCTTCCCAAACGCGTGTTTGTGCGTGTGCAGGCGCAACAGCAGCAGCAGCAAAAGGCTGCAAGCACGACAGCAGCCTCCACCCCTCCTCCTGGCCCCCCCTCGCTCACACCAGCTGCACCACAGCAAGGGGCGTCCTCGCCAGCCATAGCCAGCAACGACAAGGCAGGTGCTGCGGCCAGTCAATAAGTACGCATGGCATAACCATGCTGTGCTGGCTTGCTCAAGCTGGGTTGACGTGGCTGGATGTCAGCTGACCTTGCCTGGGTTGGGGTGAGCACAGCAGCAAGGTATGCCTAGGGCTGCCACAGGCTGGGTCAGCAGGCTCCAGGACCTGGCCATAGACTGCCCTTCATGCCTGCCATTATCTCCAGTTGTGCCTGGCTCTTCCACGCTGTGTTATGCATGCTCGCTGGCACTACGGTCTTCCTTGCTACCCACCTGTGTACGCCATGCCATGCACACCCCATGCCATGCCATGCCATATGCCACACCCCATGCCACGCCATGCCATGTCATGCCATGTGGCATGCCATGCATAATGTCCCATGCGGTGGGATGCCACATTCAGGTGGCGCAAGCCAGGCTGTGCATGCGGGCTTCCCCAGGTGCCCTAAAATCAGAGCAGCAAGTAGGACAGCGGTTTGAGAAGTTGCAGCAGCTGATTCAGGTGAGCCTCACGCTCAGCAGGAACTGCCCTCCAGGGGCTGTGCTTGCACCATATCCAATGCAGGTAGCCAGTGCTGCCTGCCTGCTTGCCTCATTAAGCAGACAGGGATGCTGCTGGTGTTTCCGCTATCGCTGCTGCCCCTAAAGCGCTACGATGTCCTACCATCACCATCACCAGTGACAGCTGTTGCCCCTGTAAGCTTCTGAAGGACTATCGCAGCATCTGAACAATTCTAGATTATTGGCTAGGTGCCACAGATGCCGTGTGTCTCCTGGCACTGCTATTTGTGGACGCAACACAGCAATGCTCGCTGTCCCCACAGCCCCTTAGGAGCCCAAGGAGTGGTTCAGCATCTCAGCATCCCACATAGCTTTTTGAGAAGCACACTCTTGTCACCTTCTGTAGCCGTTTAAGAATCACACTGTTGGCCCCTACCAGCCACACACTGAACGCTATCGCTTGAAAAGGCTGCAGCCTATGCCTTAATTAGAACCGTCCCTGGGCCCTGCCGCCTGCCCAGCCTCTGTTTACCAGGCTAACTGTGTGACATCACTTCACACTGCTGCTGGCTGCACAGCCGCTGCTAACGGATCCAAGCACCAAGGTTATGCGGCGGGGCATTGAAAAGAAGATGACTGTGCATGTGCAGCAAATCTCTGCCACACTGGAACAGGTGGGGATGAGGCATGGGCTGGGAGGGCAGGAGGAGTTTTGGGGAGTGAAGGCAGGGGCATGGACAGGGGCGGGAACAAGGACAGGGGCAGGTGAGCGGTTCAGTTGAAGGTTGAAGTATAGGTGCTTGCTCTCAAGGCAGTGGAATCTGGTAGTGTCAGAGCAGGACGTCATCTCCACATACCTCCCCCACCATTGACCACTGTGCACAGTCCACCTGAACCCTTCCCACACTCTGGCCGAGCTGCTGGTGGTGGCGGCGGCGGTGGTGTTTGAGAGAGGCTGTGATGAGTAGACAATCCTGTGCGTGTTGCATGTGGTGAGACCATGGTGTGGTGGCTGCTGGTGGCGCCGTGCCTGGCAGGTAGCACGCAAGTGTGGGGACGTACACGACCTGATCGCTGCACAGACCGACGCAGCGTGGCGCACTTACGCCCAGCTTATGTTCGCCACAAAGGTCAATCCCCAGGGGGCCAGCAGGGGTGGCAGCAGGAGGGGTATGCAGGCTGAGGGAGGACAGGATCAACAGCAGAGGGATAAAGAGTGAGGGCAGGGAAGCTGCTGCTGAGGCACTGAGGAGGAACAGAGTGGTCAACAGGGATCTGCCCTGTGCTGCCTCCTTACACGGCCATGAGTGCAGAGCCGTCAAACAGACCAGACCAGAGCACATGGAACTCTTGCAGGCCTGTCATGGGGTAGCGGCCACCTTATGTGGGTTGAGCGTCCGGCGTGTGGCAGCAGCGGTGTGCCTCAGGGCTTCTCAGGGCTCCTCAGGGTGTTGCCAAGTCAGGCTGATGGCAGAGGCCGGCAGGGGCTGCAAGCCTTCTGGGGGACAGGCAGCTGGGGCTCCTGGGTCATATGGCCTGATGATGTAATGGTCGGTGAGGCCAAAACATGACTCAGCCTGGCTCCCTGAAAAGCTCGCCACCAGGCCTCCCTACCTACAACCTAGCCACCCTGAGACGCAAGCTAGCCTACCTAGCTGGCAGCCCAGCCAGCTGACAAGCAAGCTAGCAAGCTAGCCTCCCCATAACCTAGCCACCAGGCCTCCCACCTAGCCTCCCTCTCTGGCTACAGAGTGTGGGGCTGCCAGGAGGCGATAGGCTGCATGTTGGCATGCCCTTGCATGCTGGCATGCACGACTTGTGCCCTGCACTGCACCGCCCACTGCCCTGCCAATGGTGTCTGGCGGTGCAGGTCATCAAGCAAGGTGAGCTGATCACTCAGAACAACAAGGCTGCATTCCCCTTGGCCACTGTCTTGGTGAAGGTGGGTCACACATCTCTTGCACGCCACACTGATGACACAGCATTCCAGCATACAATGTATGTCATGCCATATTGAATAACATGCACAAAGAAGCACAGCAGTGGCTCCACTCAAATATCATAGTGAGGTAGTGTTACTTTACAACAAGGACCTCTGGGTGTCTTCTTTATGGAAGGCATGTAGCAGCAGACAGACCCAGTCACCCCTGCCCCTAACTTTGCACCGGCACGCCTCGTCCTTCCTTGCCATGTTTAGACCCTCCTGCTCATGTACGTCTCAGCCTATGCCCCAGACCCTCCACCCCAGCCAGCTAACCCAGCCACTTTACTCCTTCAGGACATGCCTCACTCCTTCTACCCCCCTGCTGCACCTCCCCAGCCTCCCCACCACTCCTGCCTACTGCTCCTACTTCACTGGTCCCTGCTGCTCCTCTCTTTCCTACTGCCCCTATCTGCCCCTCCCTGCTGCCCCATGAGAAGCCTCGGTCCCATTCAATGGCCCCTGCCCCTGTCCTACCTGCCCCAATCTCGCCTTTCTTGCTGCCCCATCGAAACGTCGGACTCATTCAATGGCCCCAGCCCCTGCGCCCAGGTGTCCACCCGCTTCCCCGACCTCATGGCCCTCACGCTGGGCCTGCTGCACCGCCAGTGTGTGCTCACCGTCCCGCGTGCATTCCTGATGGAAGACCCTGCCAGCGGCGCCCGCATCACCGCTGCACAACACCACCGCCTGATGGGCTACGAAGAGGTGGAGACCACTGCTGGTGGGAGGGAGGGCCAAGGGGCGAAAGGGGGAAAGGGTGTAGGGGTCAGAGGTAGCAGCTGTGGGAACAAGCGGTGGGGCTGCTATGAAGCACTGATCTTGCAGTACCTGAACAGCTGGAAAAGTGACTCAATGCCATGCATGTCAGATATGGACTCCACTGAGCCTGGCTCATGCACTAGCCGCATGTCATCGAACACATAGTCTGTTGGGTCTAGGTCTGATAGCTTCTCCCCAAAAGGAGCAAGCAGGCAAGGCAGGTGGCAAGAGTGAAGCAGGAGAGGAACAGGAGGGGTCAGCAACAGAAGAGCAGGCGCGAGAGGCAGGTTGGTGGTGTGGTACCTGTGGGTCATACTGAGCACGTAGGAGAGTGAGGTAGGGAGCTGTCACACAATGGTAGGGGGGTTGGCAGGGGGGTGGCCCAAGTGTGAGAGGGGGATGTGTCGGCCCCTGACAGCCTCCCAACCACTCCTCAGCTGCTGCCTCCTCTCATCATGGCCCTCCTGCTCTCCTTGCTGCTGCGCCCTGCACCGCTTGCTTCCCAGCTCATACTGGCTGCCTGACACTGGCTGCTAGCAGCTCGGAGCCTTACTTGTGAGGCCTGCCTCCTGCCTGCCACCTCCTCAGGCAGCAAGGTGTTCGAAAGCCATGACCAGTACCTGCAGCGCTTGGAGGGCTGCATGCTGCTGTACGGCGCACTCGTGCAGGTCAGGGCGTAGGGGAGGGGCCACACCGCCAGCCCTTAGGATTGGCAGGCTGAGGGGTGCTGGTGAGGTGGGGGGAGGTGGGCGGCAGGCATTGGTGGGTATAGCTGGGGAAGAGGTCTGTGGGAAGGGCATGGAAGAGGAAAGGACATGTCTTCACTGTTCAGTTGTCATGTAAGCAAATTGGGCCTAGCGGCAGGTTTAGCAGGAGTCAGGCACTCCAGCCATCAAACGACAGCTGCCAGTGTGATGAGTGTGAGGCCAGGGTCGGGAGCAGGGTTTGGGGCAAGGGCAGGGCTGGGGCTGGGGCAGAGACATATGTTGCGTTGTTCCAGGTCGATGAGGCAGCCCACCCGCATGGCCTGGATCACGGCTGGTCCTGGCTAGCTCGCCTGCTCAACGCCCTGCCAGCCTCACGCATCACGGCCAAGGCCCTCATCTTCTTCCTCAGGCCTGCTGGCTACGCATTGCATGCCCGGTGAGGTGGACAGCAGCGGGGACAGCAGGGGGCAGGGGTCCCGCTGAGGTGCAGTGAGTGGGGTTAGGTGAGGTGGCCAGCAGGGGGAGGGCGGGTGGGTGGGTAAAGTGCAGCAGGCTTGGGTGTGGCGGGTGGGAGTCACGTGGCAAGGGCTTGTGTACGGGCAGAGTCTGGTAGTATGGGTATGAAGAGTAGGGCCCGGCAGATGAGTTGTGATGCATGGAATTAGGATGCAGTAGGCACGGGTGGGGAGGTGGGGCTGGGATACAAGGGGCAGCAGCAAGGCGCCGTACTTGTCAGCATGGGCCCAGGTTGTGGATCATATGGTAACCCAAAGGCCAGGCTGGCAATGACAGTTCCCTGTCCACCCACTTGGGAAACGAAGTCACACAGCGTTGTACCTGACTAGGCTCTCATTTGGGAGTGGTGGCCTAGCTGGCAAGTCAAGAATACAGGTTACAGAGCCTAGCTGGGCGCAGCAGCCCTCATGCAAATGAAGGGCACTGCAAAGGTACTTTTTGTTAGCAGCAAACCCCCTTTCCTCCCCTCCCTAATCGCGGGGCATTCAGTCCATACAGCATGAACGGCAGGCTAACTCGTCTCGCCTGTTCGTGTCGTACCTGCCAGCTTGCCTGCTTGCATGGTATGCCTTCCCTTGCTGTTGCTCTTGTTGTTTTACCCTTTCAGCCGTCAGCCTGATATGGTAACTGTGCATTGACCTCTACAGCCTCCCCTCATGTGCTTGCCAGCCCACCTCTCTGCAGGTTTGGTACCCAGTTTGTGAAGCTGCTGTTGTGCATGCGAGCCGAGTTCCTGCCCGAGTTGCACCGGAGCCATGAACCGGATGTGCAGGTATGTTGCTGCTGCTGTTACTGCCGACTGCTGGTGATGCTGATTGTTGCTGCTGTTGGTGTCTACAACAGTAGTAGTGTTGCTGCTGATTGCCGTGCGGGATGCACGCCGTAGGCTGTGAGCACGCTGCTGCAGCATTACCTGGACAACGCGCAGTTTCGGCAGGAACCAGAAGGCCGCAACATGCCGCGCATCGACATGTCTAGCTATCAGCGTGCGTGATGAACCGACGTCTCGGCGGCCTCTTATGGAGGAGATTGATGCGAGATCTACAAGCCGTGGATATGTATCGGTACTGCGCATGCGGTATCACACGCACAGAGGCCTCGCGCAGTGACCTATTTCGTTCGTTTGTTATCGTGCGCTGTACAAGCACAACGCCCAGGATGGTAAGGAGTAAGCAGCCATACTGGCATACTTGGTGATTGACCAAGGATGTTGAATGATGAACGCTTTTCAGTACCCGACTTGAAAGAACCAAACTCTTACTAACAGCCCCCTCGTTCCACAATAGGGCCTCCATTTGAGTCGGACCACTAGGGATCAACAGCGAACAACTCAAACTCTGGTTATGGGGATGTGTGTAGTATACCCATGCACATGAAAAAGATAGGTGGCTTACACCGCTTAAGCCGTCAGCCGTTAGGCTGCTTGGCCGCCCTCCCCCTCGAGGGGTTCGGGACTTTCTGTAACGCACTTCAAAGCAAGGTGCACAAACAAAGGTGCACATGGGCTCAACATGAAGTCATGCAAGCTCTCATTACTGTCCGGGAAAGTCATGGCAAACTCCGCCTGCTGCCTGATGTGTAACGGGACACGGATGTGCATTGGTTCTTACATTCTTGATATCTCCTGGTTCACTACTCGAGTCCCGCGGAAAGCCCCTAATGCAACCTAAGTAGCTGACTAAACCTTATCCTCACTCTTATCCAAACACGGGGATCAGCCTTACTGATCCCCTACATTCTCCCCCACTACAAGAATGTCTGGCCCCCAGACATTGCCTACCCACAACTCAACCATGCAAACTGAAAGCAAAGGTTGGGGTGTGGTGTGAACACAAACTGTAAGACAGGGCTGTCACCTTTTACCACGAGGTTAGGACCTACATGTAGCCAACACGGAAGAGTACTGCTGCATGGCACATGGCACACGCATGGGAGTGACAAGGAATGCACATAGGAAGTGCGGGTTGTACAAGGAAATCAGCCATGAGGTAAGCACCTACATGCAGCTGGAAACGGATCACAAGGAGATGAGGGGATGGCTAGGTCGGTGGCTAGGAGACACGTGTACAAGGAGCAGGTCAGCCATGAGGTAAACACCTACATGCAACTGGAACTGAGCCCAAGAAGAAGTGTGGGGATGGCTAGGTCGGTGGCTAGGAGACACGTGTACGAGGAGCAGGCCAGCCATGAGGTGAACACCTACATGCAACTGGAAATCACAAGGAGGTGAAGGGATGGCTAGGACGGTGGCTAGGAGACACGTGTACAAGGAGCAGGACAGCCATGAGGTAAGCACCTACATGCAGCTGGCACAAGAGTATAGGCTCATGTTGCACATGTGTGGAAACAGGGCAAGGCATGGCAGGGAGGTTGCTGAAGAAACATGTGCACAACGAACTAATCAGCCATGAGGGCAACACCTACATGCAGCTGATGCTGAGCTGTTGCAAAGCAGAAGGAAGAGGCAAGAAAATGACTAAGGCTTGCCTCAGCACTGAGCACTATGCAACCTGTACTTGGGAAGTCTTCAAAGGCTCTCGAGCTTGGAAGGACATGGGGCGAGCGGTCAAGAGCGAGGAAGAGGAGCTCCAGCTCCGGAGGCTGTGAAATGCGAAAACTTGCGGCAGAATGGAGGGATTGCGGCGTAGGCTGGCTCCAGCTGGCTGCTTGCTGAGACGGACGCCGCGGAAGGCAGAGGAGATGTGCAAGTCGACGAGCTTGCAGTACAAAAAAGTCTCGACGACGAGTAGTTAACTCCAGGCGTGTTGAGCAACACGGTTACGTTCAGAAGCGTGCCAAGAAGCACGCTGGTTCTAGCTGGTTCTGGCGGAGGCGGCCGAAAAGCGGCTGCCTCCCGATTGAGGGCACCATTGTAACGGGACACGGATGTGCATTGGTTCTTACATTCTTGATATCTCCTGGTTCACTACTCGAGTCCCGAGGAAAGCCCCTAATGCAACCTAAGTAGCTGACTAAACCTTATCCTCACTCTTATCCAAACACGGGGATCAGCCTTACTGATCCCCTACATGATGGAACTCGTGGCAGTGCACTCAAAGATGAAATGCATGGCGTCATCCACTACCCCCCTCTGTGCATCATGTGCATGTACGATCAATGAAAGTTACCCCCTCAAACCGAGAACATGGACATGGTGCATGAGTGCCTACCACCTACACTATTGCCTGACCGCGAGGGATGTTGTGAAGAGTTGACATGGAAAACATGCGCTGATTGTGAGCTGATGACAGCTCAACATAGGGGGGGCACATACACACCATACTACCACCTGCAGCATTGCCTGACCCCTGTGACAGGGCTACACCGTAGAGTTGGCATGACAAAACATGCACTAATTGAAAGCTGATGACAGCTTCAAGTGGGGGGGGGGGGGGGCACACACTACTGTGCCCCAACAGGCTGCTGCTGCTGGGCCTTGGGTGGCTTGTCTCGCACCCGCTTGTAGCCCAGGCCAGGGTACAGGGGAGTGCTCAGCTGCCTGCTCAACCTTGGGAGTGTTGGGCCCTGGTACTGAGGCTGCTGGCTGTGTGGCTACCTGGCTGCTGCATGGGGCTTGCGTGGGGCCACTACCAGGCACCACATCAGGCCCCGCACTGGCAGGTCACGCTGCTGGCTCCAGGCTGGCCGCAGCAGCCGGTAGTGCACCTGCCGCTGGGGGATTCCAGCCTGCACGCCTAGTGGGCTGCTTATGGTCCAGCTCCTCCTCACAGGGCTGCAGGCCATTCACTGCTGAGCTGACCCGACTGGTGCGGTGCTCATCCACAAGCACCACCCTGCCCGGCCGCTGGCCTGCGCCCTTGGGCCTGCACACCACCTTGCAGCAGGCCCGCAGCACCGCATCAGCACCCCACCCTCCCGCGGTGCCGATGCTAGCTGCGCCAAAGAACACCACCAGCACGCCCATGGCGCTGCATGGAGACCTCTACCATGTCCTTCTCCAACTGCAGCCATGCACACAATGCACACGCGGTGGCTAACATGGTGGTACCGGGTTAGGCATGGCACAGTCAACTACTCTTTCACTTAATGTCCAAACCACCACCTCTCAGTTCCTTACCCTCCCACCCACACACCCTCACCTTCTTGAAGAATTGCTCCAGCGCACAGTCCTGGGCTCCGTACAGCCTCAGCCGCTGCCGTTCCCATTAGGGGTCCAGGTACACCTCCCACACCACATCTCAGGTGGACAGGATGACGGCGATGTGCTTCAGGTTGGCCTCCAGGGAGGCACCGGCTGAGCTGGCTGCTACCAGGTGCTGGAGGTGGGGCTGGATTGGTGCTAGCCACCGCTGGGTGTCGCGGCAGGAGTTGTTCAGGCCGCTGGCCTGCCACACCTGGTTCTTAGTCAGCTTCCACCGAGCCAGCTGGTCTGCTACCAGCTGGCCTGACACCAGCTGGCCTGACTCCTGGTCACACACCCATGAGGCTGCACTGACTGCCTGGGTGATTGCCCACCCCAATCTGTGTGGCTGGGTTGAACACGACCTCGAACCAATGCGGGGGATATCCACCGTATGGGCCGCCGCTGCTGCTGCACTTGGGCGGCTGTTGCTGCTGGCAGCTGGGGGAGGGGCAGGAGGGGGGTGAGGGGGCGTGTGTAGTGCACACACGCGCTGACACAGTCCGTCTCCACAGTCCTCTCAAACTGAAACCCCTTGTTGCGAAGCTTGCCTGTGTTGAACCACCTAGCCCAGTTGTGGCTCAGTGCTGGTTTTGTGGTGAAGGCTGCCCTGGTCTCCAAGAAGCAAGAAATTAGGTATTGGTGCCGGTTGTTCTAGGTACTGGTACCGACAGTTCGGATTGTAGATACCGCATCTCCTAGTAGTAGGGGAACTATGCGCTGAACCCATCATCAGAGTTGACTAACAACTATTACAAGAGAGCTTGTCTAACCTGACCATCAGCAGTCACTTTATTGACACACGACGTGGGTGCCAAAAATGGCAAAACCTGGCAGCAACGACAGTGTCAATAGCAGGAGGGCGTGACACTGTACACACTCTTGCGCCTCCACAATCCAGCCTGCACCATCCCAATGGCATCAAGAACATTGACCTTAGCTGAGTGGTTCCTTGTGTGGCAATGTACTGTGCAATGCCGTGAACAACCCATGGCTCAGTCGTCACAGGTGAGCCATGCGCTGCATGGCCAAATCATGGTCACGAAAGCACCATCACTTGGCTGTGTGCTGCAAAAAGGGCTGTAACAAAAAGGGTTGCTGTGTCCAAGGTCAGGAATAGAGAAGACCTGGTAGCTGGCATATCAACCTTGACCCTGCTGCTAGTGAGTGCCCTACATGCTGCACTATCCGTGATCCATATGTGCCCCATTCTCAACAGCCACGGTGGATGCCAGTGGGGTAGGGGCAGGAAGGGGTCGCTAGCCAACGTGCAGACCTGCAGGAGCCACAGCTGGGGTGGGCTGGACAGGGTGAGCCCAGGGACTTCAGCAGGCCGGCTTGCTGGGGCTAGGGCCAGCTTGTCAAGGCCAGGGCCCACAGCATACCACCTCAAGCACCCCCGGTGGGAGGGTGGCTGGGGGCACGGCAGGCCAAACCCATTATGCCGGCCGCCATCATGCAGCTGCTGTCAGAGGCAGTTTAACGGCCCTCACCTAGGCTGCTCCACCCAACTGTACAACCACCAGGTCATAAGCAGACCGCCCTCAAACCTGTGGGCCTGGCCCCTCCTGCCAAGGGAGAGCGGGTTGCCTGCCTGCTGGCCTGCAGCCAGCTCACAGCTGTCTGGCAGCAGCAGCCCCACTGACAACAGCTGTTGGTGAGGGCCCTCAGCGCTACAACTGCCAGTGGCAAGGTGCAGCAGCGCAGCTGTCAGTACTGCCGCGGTGAGGTGCCAGGGCGGCCATGGTGGGAGTGCGAGCCACCCAGTGGGAGTCTGCTCCAGTCTGCCAGCAGTGAGCCCTTCCCTGCCCCTAGCCTCCAGTGGACCCTGCGGCTACAAGTGGTGTGCTGGGGCTGACTCACGCTGGGCCTCCCCCTACCAGCTGACACCCTGCCGGACCGCACCCGGCTCAGCCGCCGCCGCCGCGCATCGGCCCCACCTGGTGTGGGTGCATGACGACAGGCCAGATGCCAGCGAGGACGTTGACCTTCCCCAGAGTGAGCAGGGAGGGGGGCAGCAGTGTACCCTGCCTGGCACCTCACAACGCGTCCTCCACTCTGGGCCCAGGCCAATGGGTTACTGCCAGCATGGACTTGCTGCGGACCATGATGCGCCTGACTTTTGCAGGCAACTCCTCCTCCTCCTCATCATCATCACCCTCATCTTCCTCGTCCTCCATCCCCTCCCCCCCATCCGCCTCATAGGCTTGGTGCAGGACAGGAGCCAGGCAGTGCCCCACCTCTGTGGTGGATGAGCCACCCTGATCAGGTGATGGCACAGTGTCTGGCTGCAGCCTGGAAGGGGTGAGGGTGGGAGGGAGCATGTGAGGGCGGGAGGGCGAGTCAGTTGTGGCAGTTGAGTTACAACCTTGCCAAGTTCCAGCTGCCAAGATTTGTGATCCAGAGGGGGCTGGGCGGGGGTCATGTGTAAGAGGGAAAGGGGCAGGGGGTGGCACCTGATGTGCCCTGCCAGCCCATGCTGGCAGCAGCTGTGAGCAGGCCAGGGCAGGTGACCCTGAGCGTGAGCCGGGGTCACTGAGGCCACTGACTGCTGGGAAGGGAAGGCTGTGCTGGTGACAGGGCGTGAGGGCAGCCACCCCGCTGCTGTGAGGGTGGGCTGGGGCATGGGATGGGGAAGGGACACGCCCAGCATGGGAGGGGAGAGGGGCAAGTGGGGCTTGAGGGGAAGGCCCTTGCAGTACTGGGTCTGCCAGGCTGAGGGTCATAGTAGGGTCCGGGAGAGCAGGTTGGCTGGCTGGAGCTGGCAGTAGCACCCCTGCAGCAGCACTGCCTTGCCTCGCTGCCACTCCCTGTGCCAGCACTGGTCCTTGGCTGGAGCCCTGGGGTGCCCCAGCACCTTGCAGCCCAGGCATGGCCTGTGCTGCCAGTGGCAGGGTGCTGGCTCTGCCACCTGCCTGGTGCCCAGAAGCAAGCTCAAATGGGACTGGTGCTGCAGTGGTCTGGTCACCAGCAGGCAGGTCAGGACTAGGTGTTGAAGAGTGGGGCGGCACCACCACATGGCCTCTGGCCACCGCCCCATTCAGCCCAGGGACCATAGAGCCTGCATGTGATGCCGGATTGCCTAGCTGCCTGTCACCCACTGCCCAGCCTGGTCCAGGGGTCATGCCCCTGGCCTGTACCTGCTGGGCAGGGGCAGGGTAGGAAGAGGGGTGGGGACAGGGTGAGGGGGCCCTTGGGCACTGTCCAGCAGCTGCCTGAGCTGCCGCAAGCTGGGCCCAGTGCAGCTGGCTGCTGGCCTCTGCAACACCCCCTGTGGCCTGCTGCTGCTGCTGCTGAGGTGCCGACTGGGTCAGGTGTGTGTAATGGGGCAGTGGTGAAGGCTGTGGTCGACCATCAGTGAGGGCAGGGCCCTGCGGGGCTGTTGGGGCAGGTGACACCGGGCGAGCCCCAGCGTCAGGCCCCTGGCCAGGAGCCTCACACTGCACAGGGCCAGCAGGAGCTTGATTGCTCATGTCTGGTGCTGACTGGTCGCCTCGGGCTCTGCGGCCACACAGGGCGCTGCGGCGGATGGGCTGGGGCAGGGGGTTGGCCACGCTCAGCTGCAGGGGGGCCAGAGCCTGGCCCACGAAGGACAAAAAGTCGGCAGCGATGACGGCCTGTGCGGAGTGGGATGCCATGAAGGCCTCCAGCACAGCCACCGGGCCCTGGGCGGGGCGCAGCTGGTCGTAGACAGGGATGTACAGCACCTCAGCCAGACGGTCAAGGTGTTCCTCTGCAGGGGGAGGGGCCAGGGCAGGTCAGGGCGGGTCAGGTGCGCAAGGCTGAGAGCACGGAGCTTCACTGTGCAGCTTCACTGTTAGCAGGGCCTGCACTGAAGAGGCAGGGCCTGCAATGATCAACATGCTACAGGTCTTGCAATGATGAACATGCCGCAGAAGTGCTGAACATGCTGCGGCTCATGCTGCGCGGTGTCAAAGTATGCTCTAACACACCACAGCCGTCTATGCCGAACATGAGCCATGGCCATAGTGTGTCTAGCAATGCACTTGTGTACTAAATCTGCACCTTGCCTCTGCCTTTGCAGGTTGCAGAGACCAGCACACCTCACCACTCAAGTGGCTGCGAGGGTGGAGGGAGGGCGGCACAATCCGAAGGTTTTGCACTACTTGCACAGCGCCAGTCCGCCAGACTCGGCCTGGCATGCTGTTCTTGTACTGCAACGGCGTCTGACAGCTGCAAGCGCAAGATCACAACAGCCACAACAAGGTGTGTAGCACGCTACGCTGTACAGAGCCTACTCCTGAGCCTTGAGCAGCGGCTTGTGCATCTGGGCGGATAAGTGTGAGAGCTGAATAAGACATGTGGCAGGCATCGTAACCCACAACGCCACAAAGGAAGAGGACACGGCTGTTCACTGCAAGGCTGGGGTGTTTGGGTTGCGTACTGCTGTACTGCTGTGCTGCTGAACTATGCACCTGCAATTGCGGAACTCTTGAAACTTGGGGTCCCCTAGGATGAGCAGGTTGGTGTCAGCGAACAATGTCACATCGCTGAAACCTTGCATTGTTGGGTCCATGGGACCAACTATTGGCATCCATGCCTGAAAGCAAAGGTAGGGGTAGGGGCTCTCTAACTGTAGCTGGGGGCACATGCTGGGCCGCTTCGCTTTGAAAGGTGCTACATACGTGCCACCGATACAACGGCAGAGGTCAGGGATGCTAGGGTCCATAACCAACCTGTACAACCCCGAGACTCCCCGCGAACTTTGCTGCGGCTTGGAAGAACAGGTACTGCAGCCTGCTGCTAAGCTGCGCGCCCTGTACCACACCCTGCACCGCCGCGTGCACGGTAGAAGCGAAACCGTGCGGCCAAACTGCAGAAGCCAAGTGCGCTAGCGCGACGTCGCTGGTCATTATTAGTTGTCAGTATCACGTTTAGAGGCTATGTACTCCACACACAATTATGCTGGGCGGTAGGAAGATTTTATGGGTCGCTCGTCCGGTACGCATGATAGACATGAATAGCTCAGGAACGCATACAGCAGTCCCTAGCCTGAGGTTCATGCTTAACTAATGATGAGTAAGACGCTGAGCCCTACCATGTTCTCTTGTTTTCATCTCTGGGTCAGACATAGGAGCATACGGCAGGCAGGGGGGACAATGCATGGACGACGTGAAAGCCGGGAGAGTTCTTGCACACTTAGTGCATTGGCGTCCCCAGCTGTGCGTAGTGCAAAAGGCTTGCTTGGCTTGGTCATGTCCAACGGCGCAATGTCAGCCCCCTTGTCCCTCACTAGGACTCCATTTGAGCCGGACCAGTAGTGGCCACTAGCAGCCACTAGCGGGAATACTAGGGGCCAATAGTGGCCCGACTCAAACGGTGTTATTGGGCTGTGTTGAGTAAACCCAATGCACATGGACATGGTGCATGAGTGCCTACCACCTACACTATTGCCTGCCCGCGAGGGCTATTGTGTAGAGTTGGCATGGAAAACATGCGCTAATTGTGAGCTGATGACAGCTTAAATGGCGGGGCACGCTACTGTGCCCCAACAGGCTGCTGCTGCTGGGCCTTGGGAGGCTTGTCTCGCACCCGCTTGTAGCCCAGGCCGGGGCTGGCGGTGAGGCACCTCCACGCGGTGGCCCTGGTAACAATCCGCGTTGACTTCGGTCGCACGGATTGGCTAAGCTACCTCACCACCGCACCCAGCGGTATATAAATTGGGATGCAACGGGAAAGCCTTCCCAGGCTTGAACGGGCACCGCTTAGTCCAGCGGAATACAAATGAGGTCCGGGTGCCGCACACGACCGCTGCGGGTCACTGAGCTGTTGTGGAGTTGCTGGCGTCGTCAAGGAGGGAGCAGAGCTACCTCAACGCAGGACGTTGGCTGACAGCTGAAGTTTGGACTTTTGGAGCCTGAACTTCAGCTTTTAGTGCGACATCCGGCGGACAAGGCTGGACTTGCTCTCGTCAACGAGGAGAAGAGATAAGGCCAGCTGCCGAGTGCACTAGTCTTTGCTCCTCTCATGCCTCTTTGTTTGCCTTGGGTGCTAGCTGTGGTCTGTGGCTACAGCTAGGGCAGCTTGGTGGGGACATGTCCAGCCTGTGTCCAACGTTTGGAGGTGGGAGCAGGCCGCGCCACAGGCGGAAGCTCCTCCCTTAATGCACGCCGGTTTGTACCGGAGTAGTTTTCTTCTTCTTCTTCTTTCTGTAGCCCAGGCCAAGGTACTCCCTGCTCTGGCCACCAGCACAGCTCCAACGGGCGCCACCTGCTCTCCCCAATGCGCTGCATGTTCAGCGTTGCATTGCAGTCCCTGTCCAGCCACCTGCCTGGCTGTGGTGCTGGCTTGACTTTGGCAGCCTTGCCCTGGGCCTCAACTGCCTGCTCAGCCTTGGTGCGGTTGCTGCGCTTGGCTGGCGGGGGAGTGCTGGGCCCTGGCTCTGAGGCTGCTGCCGTTGTGGCTTCCTGGCTGCTGCATGGGGCCTGTGGGGGCTTGCGGGGGGCCACTACCGGGCACCACATCAGGCCCCGCACTGGCAGGTCACGCTCCTGGCTCCAGGCTGGCCGCAGCAGGCGGTGTTCCATCGCTGGTTCGGCTGACCAGCGACGTTCAGGGGGGAATGTTGTCAGACCGTGTTGCGTCAGCGCTTGTCACACACAGCAACGCACATCACCAATGGATTAACCAACCTTGTGCAGTACAGTTGGGTACGACTTTGTGTACTGGAGAAGCTGCGGACTGTGGAACTGCTAAGGCCAATTCCTAGTGGAGCTCCTTCACTACCCGAGCCCTAGACGCATTGCTTGCTGCCAGTTGATCTAGCATGAGGGCTATAGGGACCCTTAGTGTATAAGTTGTACAACTTGTAGTTAGACTAGGCCGGCCACCAATGTCATACTGACACCTCATACAGGCAAACACTAACGCTAGTGAAGGGACCTGGCTGTGATTTTGCGTGTAACCTACTCGTCGCCCGCTGGGCTGATGAGGGAGGTGTGCATTTTTTGCATTATTGCGGTTTGCATTTTTATATATTATTGCACCACAAGCCAGACATGTCGCATGTGTGTCCGCAGAGCGCATTGGTGTTATGTGCGTAGCACTGTACTGTTGCTCTTATGGTACACGCGACAACAGCTCCAGCTCACCGTCCAGCATGTACCCGAATGCAGCGTAGCGTCCAACAGTCGCGACTCTCTCCAAAACAGCTTGCGTGGGACCCTCCAAAACTTGCGTAGTGACATTGCTACTAGTTTGGATTGAAGAGGAGACGCGACTGTAGCGAAGCCCGCAGCGCGGTGCTCGTGGCGATGCTCATACGTCGACACTGACCTTGACGCTGCTCGTCGCCCTACATGCACAAGTACCGGCTTGTTGCTAAGAAGGGTGAAGGCACGTTCTCGGAGGTGCTTAAGGCGCAATGCATCAAGAACGGCAAGTACGTGGCCATCAAATGCATGAAGAACCACTTTGACAGCCTGGACCAGGTCAACAACCTCAGGGAGATACAGGCCCTGCGCCGCCTCTCACCCCACGCCAACATCATAAAGCTGCTGGAGGTGCTGTATGACCAGCCCACTGGCCGTCTGGCCTTGGTCTTTAAGCTCATGGACATGAACATCTATGAGCTCATTAGAGGCAGGCGGCACTATGTGGCTGAGGACCGTGTGAAGAACTACATGTATCAGCTGATGAAGTCCATGGACCACATGCATCGAAATGGCATCTTCCACAGGTCAGATTTGCAGCATTACAGCTGAGACACTGAACACCAGCGTTCCCATGCAGACCTCAGGGGTTTGGGAACCAGAAGTGGATGCCCTGCAGGCAATGCAGCACCGCAACCGGCAGCCTGTACAGTCATGCCGGGCTTATGGTCATGACCACAGGGACATCAAGCCAGAGAACATCCTCATCATGGACGACTGCCTAAAGCTTGCAGACTTCGGCAGCTGTCGCGGCATTTACTCCAAGCAGCCCTACACAGAGTACATCTCCACCAGGTAGGCCTCCTGACCCTCGCCTCGCATCCTCCATGTGTGCAGCTTTCAGGTGGTGTATGCATGGCATCACGCATTTGGCTGGCCATTACATCAGGATGTGTCCACTGATGGCTTCGGCACTCCCAGCATCCGCCATCCACAGTAGCTTCAGTGCTGTGGGGTTGGTCAGGATGGAGCTCTGTCAAGGGGAGATAAGTCATGTCCTATCGTAGCTGCTGGCCCAGACCACATGGGGCAGGGGCTCTGTAAGGCAGTGGGACATGTGTTGCCCGCCATGCTGCATGGCAGGCTGATGAAGAAACAGGTAGGCAACCCCTACTGCACCGGTTCTCACCACTCGTCTGGATGTGGCCTCACATGCCACAATGCTGACATCAGCAGGGTTGCATGAGCCCCCCCCCTGCTCTGTTGCCTGACCCTCAGGAGGGGGTTCGGCCCAGTTTGGCTTGACAGGCATGCACTGTTGTGAGCTGGCGAAGGTATCACTAACCTGCTGCCTGGGCTGCAGCTGCAGCAAGGCTTGTTGCCACTGCACCTCAGCACCGCATGTCTCACCCAGGACAGCCTCCCCAGTGACGCCGTTACCCCTTGGGGCCAGAAGCAGCAAGGGTGGCTTGCAGGCAGGCACTGTGTTAGCATGCTGCACAGGGGGTTCCCCTATGTAACACTTGTTGAGATGCACTGCTGGCCTTGCTCCCATGGAGGCCTGTAGAGTTCCCTGGACTGGATACATCCCTTGTCAACAGGGCTAACTCTCAGCCCCACCCTGGCCAGTCAAGTCACAGGTGGCTGGATACCAGCTACCACAGGGATGCCAACACCCCTGCATGCTGGCAGCTGGTCAGTGCTGAGGTTCATCCCACTAGCTCTCACAGCTGTCAAGCTGTGGGTTTAGTTTGCTGTCTTCTTCACCAGGTGTTTAATGGCTCTGCTGAGGCTGGTCACTGAAGGCAGACATGGCTTGCTGACTGCCGGTCGCCAACCCGTGTGCCAGGTGGTACCGTGCCCCTGAGTGCCTGCTGACTGACGGCTACTACAATTACAAGATGGATATGTGGGGGGTGGGCTGCGTGTTCTTTGAGATCGTGAGCCTCTTCCCCCTCTTCCCTGGCACCAACGAGCTGGACCAGATACAGAAGATCCACAACATCCTGGGCACCCCACCTGCTGACCTGCTGGCCAAAATGAAGAAACGCAGCCAGCACATGGACTTCAACTTCCCAGCCAAGGTGGGTGGCTGGACGCAGTATGCAACGGTGCCCACCCAGCACCTGGTGGAGTTGCAGGGCTGAGGGGTTGTTACTCTGATCTGGTAAGCCTAGTTAGGCATGCTCGGAGCCCCTGCCTAGCACCTGCCAGGGGTGGGGCGGGGTGAAGAGCAGGCAGGGGAAGGAAGCAGCGAGGTGGCAACCCCTCAAATAGACTGGCTCAAGGGGTGACAAGGGAGCAGGTAGGGCTCGAGGTGGCTGCAGGCCAGCCTTCCCACCTGCCGTCTGCCTGCCTCGCTGCTGTGTACACAGGAAGGCACCGGCATAGCTAAGCTCATCCCACACGTCGCACCTGACTGCGTGGACCTCATCATCAAGCTCCTGGCCTACAACCCTGATGAGAG
Source organism: Haematococcus lacustris (assembly GCA_030144725.1). Classification (NCBI taxonomy): domain Eukaryota; kingdom Viridiplantae; phylum Chlorophyta; class Chlorophyceae; order Chlamydomonadales; family Haematococcaceae; genus Haematococcus; species Haematococcus lacustris. Next base: position 3,382,038 of record JASKMD010000031.1, read on the forward strand.
GCTGAGGTGACTGGGCAACGGGTGGCGGCAGGCTGGGAAGGTCTGTGGCTGGCATGGCCACGAAGAGCAGGGACGAGGCCAAGTCAGTGCGGTATGAAAAGATGAGGCGGAGGGGGCGGCCTTCAGGCATGCGGTTGTTGGCCCTACTTCCCTGTCACCATGACACTGGGCGCTGGAACTGTACCTTGTGGGCACTTTCATACACAGGCATACCATGTTCACAGACATGTTCACCTACGTCCATGCAGCACTCCGCCTAGATCAGGTTTACCCATGTCCTCGGCCTACTCAGCCACATACCCTCTGCCACATGCCCTTCCACCTGATGGATGACAGCCTCTCTGCCGCTGCACCTGTGCGGCATGGCGGTGCATGCAGCGCGCGGCAGTCCCTGCGCCACCTGTACTTCAAGGAGCTGCGGGAGGCTGAGAAGCGTCAGAAGGCGCTGATGACACCAGACGCAAACCCCACAGGGGGCATCGGTAGCACCATGCCAGGCATTGTGGCCTCAGGCTCCTTGCATCAGGAGCTGGACTCCAAGCTCATCAGGCACCAGGTGCGCCACTCCCCTGCCGGCGTGCAGTCCATCAGCTACCTGGCAGCTTCCCACCTGGCAACCCACCTTCTGCCTGTCAGCTTACAACACACAGCTTCTGGCTCCTTAGCAGCGCACAACAGTGCTGTGGCCCTGCTAGTTCCCATCTAGCCAGGGCTTGGGGATCTCAGCCCAGGCGTAGCATAGCAAGTCCCAAGTGCAGCAGAGTGCCTATTACCCACATTTTCACATGCACACGGAACACCTGCCACTGTGGATATGCCGACACGTCAATGCGGATTTTGTGCACATACGGCTGCACGCCATGGTGCTGCATGCTGGTCTGTGTCGTGTAAAGTGTTAAGGAGGGGTCTAGTAGGCCACACACACTGTCTTCAGCTGTGAGCCCATGCAGCTTGTTTGCATGGCTAGAGCTTGCTTGCATGGCAAGAGTGAGAGGGGGGTCATAGCCCCCTCTCCAAACAGCCTTGGCATCATCATAATGGCTTCCACCGCTACCCCTACCGTACATTAGCATGATTTGCTGATGCTGGTGGGCTGCTACTGCTGCTTCTTTGCAGTCCCCTGCTGGCAGCAACGCCGAGACCACCACCACAGGCGCTGCAGTGTCCTCGCCGCCTGACACCAGCAGGGCCGCAGATGCAGGGCTGCCAGCCATCTCTAAACCTGCGCAGCTGCACCCCCCACCAGCCCCACCCATCCAGCAGCAGCACAGCAACTCCAGCCACATCCTGCAGCCCCTGCAGCCACAGCAGCCAGCACAGCAGCATGCCCTGCCATACCCAGGACCGCACATGCAGCACTCTCACCTGGGTACCAGTCTGGGCGGTGCAGGGGACAGTGGGAACCAGCGGGGCATCATGGCAGGCACTACTAGTGACCCTGCTGATGACTCGGGCACAGAGGGTCCTCAAGGGGGCCGCCTCATAGGCTTGCAGGCAGAAAACAGCATGGACACCATGTCCATGGGCAACGAGTCAGGGGCGCTCCCACCCATCGGCAACGCTTCCTTAGGCAAGGCCAACGTGGGCGGGAGCCAAACCCAGCGCCGGGCAGTGGCTGGCTACTCGTATGAAAATTCCCCAGGCAGCTATGGCAAGAACAAGACCAGCGGGGTGGCAGCAGCAGCCAAGCGCCAGGGCATGGCCCCGCAGCCCAAGTACAGCGTGAACAAGGCAGTGGCTGCTCCCCCCAGCGTCAGCCAGGTGGCAGTGGCAGGGCACAAGGTGGCGGCTGCGTTGCCCCAGCCAGGGGATATGTCAGCCAGTGGCCAAGCTGGGTACAAGTTCAAGGCCAACGCTGCCAAGGCAGGCAACACCAAGTACATCAGCCCCTACTCCCTCCGCCAGCTGGCGGCAGTGGGATCTGGCAAGGACAATGCTTGAGTTGCTGCTGCTGCTGGTTCACAGTCCACAGGCCTGACGCCCTCCTGCTGCTGCTGCTCACTGCGTGCTGGGCTGGCTGTGTGTCGGCCTGAGCAGTGTGATGGCCACAGCAGTGTCAGTGTGACTGCTGGCGTGTGGGAGCCAAGTCAGGTGGCAGGCTGGCCTGACTAGACCAGGTGGTATCATGGGGGTCGCTGAGGGACAAGAGTAATCTTGGTCAGCAAGCCAACCTGGTGCAGACCAGGAGCTCATGCCTCTCTGTGCAGCAGAACCCTAGCTGGCATGTATTTGATGCATTGGCACAGTGACGTGGGCCAGCACCACAGCAGAACTGAGACCCAGGAGTTCCCTTGCCTGGGCTACAAGCGGCTGCGAGAAGCCACCCAAGGCCCAGCAGCAGCAGCCTGTTGGGGCACAGTAGTATGCCCCCCCATTTGAGCTGTCATCAGCTCACAATCAGCGCATATTTGTCATGCCAACTCTACACAATAGCCCTCGCGGGCAGGCAATAGTGTAGGTGGTAGGCACTCATGCACCATGTCCATGTGCATTGGGTTTACTCAACACAGCCCATTAACACCATTTGAGTCGGGCCACTATTGGTCCCTAGTATTCCCGCTAGTGGCTGCTAGTGGCCACTACTGGTCCGGCTCAAATGGAGGCCCTAGTGGGGACAAGGGGGCTGAGACGTTATGCGGTGTTGGACAGGTAGTGGGTAGAGTTGAACAGGCGGTCGTGGTGCCCTGGTCGGGCCCTGTGTTTTGCAGCCCACATTTTGATAGGGTTGCTGAGTCAATCCAGTTCCCGTTTGAGAAACACAAGCGCCCTGTTTTCTCCGCACAGTGTGCAGCCGGCAATGTGTAAAGCTTGACGAAAGACTAGACTCCCAGTCTACTAACGCTCACTGCAGCTCGGGTCTGGGCAGTGCTCCTGAACTGGTGTGATGGTAGATCAACATAGACGGTCACCAGACATCATTATGGGAATGCATATCCCTCTGCCTTGTATTGTGTTGTTTACATGCGCCAGGTCTTGAAGCATGTTACATTGTTATGTAATGCTATATGCCTTCAGAACTCAAACCCGGGCATGTAACAACCCGCATGTGTATTAGGTACGTATACGTACATCAGATGCTCCCTACACGTTGGCTATCGGAAACACAGTAAGCTACCTGCGGCCACCAACCATCCCGTCTAACTGCCCACAGACACAGGCCGCTGATTTACGAAGCGCTGCTTGGTGCTGCTCCTGCTGCTCCTGTCCCTGCATGGCTTATAGCATGGCGGCTGCATTTGGGGATGTAGCCAGAGCAGGCCCTGGCGGCTAACCCTGCGCTGAAGGCGCAAGTCCGCAGACCAGCTGCGCCGGTGGAAACTGACCAAGGGCCAGGTCAAGCATGGCAGCGGCCTGAACAATGCCCGCCGTGACACTGAGCGGTGGCTGGCTCCAATCAAGCCCCACCTCCAGCACCTGGCAGCAGCCAGCTCAGCCGGCACCTCCCTGGAGGCCAACCTGAAGCACATCACCGTCACCCTGGCCACCTGGGACGCGGTGTGGGAGGTGTACCTGGACCCCAGGTGGGCAGAGCAGCGGCTGAGGCTGTACGGAGCTCAGGACCGGACACTGGAGCAGTTCTTCAAGAAGGTGAGGGTGGGTGGGAGAGAGGGAGGGTAAGGGAGTGAGAGGTGATGGGTTGGTATGAAGTGAAAGAGTTGTTGCATGTGCCATGCCTAACCTGGTGCCACCATGTCAGCCACCATGTGTGTGCCTTGTGTGCATGGCTGCAGTTGGAGGAGGACATGGCTGAGGTGTCCATGCAGCGCCATGGGCGTGCCAAGCAGCTGGTGGTCTTCTTTGGAGCAGCTAGCATTGGTACCAGGGGTGGGTGGGGTGCTGATGCGGTGCTGCGTGCTTGCTGCAAGGTGGTGTGCAGGCCCAGGGGCACAGACCAGCGGCGGGGCAGGGTGGTGCTTGTGGATGAGCACCGCACCAGTCGGGTCAGCTCAGCAGTGAATGGCCAGCAGCCCTGTGAGAGCCGGCTGAACAAGCGCAGGACCACCAGGCCTGCAGGCTGGAAGCCCCCAGCAGGGCAGGTGGAACCACGCCTGCTGCGCCCAGCCTGGAGCCAGCAGCGTGACCAGCCAGTGCGGGGCATGATGTGGTGCCCGGTAGTGGCCCCCTGCAAGCCCCATGCAGCAGCCAGGCAGCCACACAGGCAGCAGCCTCAGAGCCTGGGCCCAGCACTCCCCTGCCAGCCAAGCGCAGCAAGCGCAACAAGGCTGAGCCAGAGGCAGCTGAGCCCAGCCAGCCCACCAAGGGCAAGGCCCAGGGCAAGGCTGCCAAAGTTAAGCCAACACCACAGCCAGGCAGGTGGCTGGACAGGGACTGCAACGCAGCATTGAACATGCAGCGCATTGAGGAGAGCAAGTGGCGCCCACTGGAGCTGTGCTTCTGGCCAGACCAGGGGAAGCTGCCAGCCAAGGGCAAGGAGTACCCTGGTCTGGGGTACAAGCGGCTGAGAGACAAGCCACCCAAGGCCCAGCAGCAGCAGCCTGCTGAGGCACAGTAGTGTGTGCCCCCCCCCCCCCCCACTTGAAGCTGACATCAGCTTACAATTAGTGCATGTTTTCTCATGCCAGCTCTACGGTGTAGCCCTGTCACAGGGGTCAGGCAATGCTGTAGGTGGTAGGCGACCGTGACCATGTGTATGCCATGTATAGGCCATGAGCATGCCATGCGATGGGAACACCACACAGAAAAAACACCGTTTTGTAGTGGTCCACAATTAGTGTGTTCGACTGCAATGAAGGCTCAAGGTTGAGGGCCAAGGTGCTGAAGGCGCAAGTCGATAGTCGAGAGTTGTACAGGTGTCCACCCCTGGTCTTTCCCAAGCATCGAGTTGATACAGCAAAAGAGACAGTGGTGACGAATTTGTGAGGCGTCTGTGGACGGCGAAGTGGCGTTAGGAAGCTAGCGGTGTAGCGCGCAGTGCACCGCACAGGACGACACTTGGCACGCGAAGAAATGCAAGCTGTATACTGGCTGACCGCTGCGAGCTTTGAACTGCCTGCAGCGTTGCTGTGAGGCACAGGCTCGATCCCAGGACCGAGCGGGCTAAAGACGGAGCTAAACATTGCGGGGCCGGGTGACGTAACCATCACTATCGCATGGACGTGGGAACCATCGCCAGCAAGAGAACAAGAATCGGCGGTAGCGGCGTCAAGCTGCGCGGGTGAAGACGCGTGCAATGTGGCGTGCCCCGTTAAGGATTATGCCGGCCCCAAACGGCGGCACTGAAACCCCCCTGAGGATACTTTATAGACTAGTAATAGGGATGGAGCGTTTTACAACACTTAGTAAATACCAATGCCATGGATGGACGATGTACAATACACCTTCATGCAATACACCTGAGGCATTGGCTATGACGACACAGGTCTGTCAAATGGGTACGGTATGGCAGCACAGCACGCCTGGGCGCCGAAGTACAAATGCTTGTACGCGCCATCCGCTCAATCATGACGCCCGCTAGTATGGCCACGGCAGCAATGACGCAGGCCGAACCCGACTTCGTGCTGCGCCCCTCTAAGCACTTACAGCAGGATGCAGAAATGGAGAGGCTTGCACGAGAGGATTGGTCATACTTCAGACTAATTGTAGCTCCAGCAGCAGGTGTGTATAAAGATAACATCAAAGCCAGCGCCTTTGCCAGCCCTGAGTGTCTGTGACACACGGGGTGCTCAATCATTGTGCTGACAGGTCCACGCAACTTTGTGAGCATGGGTCTCGACCCACAGCTGTCAGCAAGCTGGCACAACTCAAAAGCACATGAACAGGAGGGTAAACGCCGCAGGGCCTGGCCAGAGACCTGGCTGCTGGGTGGCTCCATGGCAGCCTTGCGTTGGGCAGCTCTGTGCAGCGGTGGTGGCGCCACAGACGCACTGCAGTCAGCCTTCTGCAAGATGGCGTACAAGCATGGCGACACAGGGGAAACATTGGGAGCATACATGCAGGAGCTGCTGGGCATTGCAGCACCTGACCCGGGGAAAGTGGTGCACCACCCCTCCATGCGTCTGGCCCTCATGGTATCTGAGCTTAAGCCGTGGTGCGCTGCCATCAGCAAGCTGCACCTACAGTCCCTCTTCTACATGCTGCTGGTAAGTACAGCACAACTCCACACCCTTAACCCTCCTGCAGGCTATCATTCTATATGCATACAGCTGGTAAGTCCAGCACAACTCCACACCGTTAGCGGTAGCATAACGTCTCAGCCATGCTGTGGTGCTGCCACAAAACAGCTTACAGTGCAGCTTGGGTTCTGCTGCACAGAGAGGCATGAGCTCCTGGTCTGCACCAGGTTGGCTTGCTGACCATGATCTACTCTTGTCCCTCAGCAACCCCATGATACCACCTGGTCTAGTCAGGCCAGCCTGCCACCTGACTTGGCTCCCACACGCCAGCAGTCACACTGACACTGCTGTGGCCATCACACTGCTCAGGCCGACACACAGCCAGCCCAGCACGCAGTGAGCAGCAGCAGCAGGAGGGCGTCAGGCCTGTGGACTGTGAACCAGCAGCAGCAGCAACTCAAGTGTTGTCCTTGCAGTATTTGACCATGTCCACTTACTGCTGGTCTCATGATCACCTGCTGCTGCTGCCACTGCAATTGTTCCAGCCTGTGGCTCATGTCACTGCTCTTGTTCTAACAATTCATGCTACACATAGGGCTGATGTGAGGCTCCTTGTCACTTCAGATGCAATGAGGTCGCGAGTTAGGAGGTTGGTTTTTATTGCTGGGTCATGGCCACATTGTCATGCCGAGGTGATAAGATTCAAAGGGCTTCTCCCCAGCACAGTGCTTGAGGTGGCTCTTAATGATGGTCCAACCTGAGGTGTGGGTAGGGTTCGTAAGTTTTTAAAGGTACACACACAGGACAGACACAGCACCTTGGCCCTCAACCTTGAGCCTTCATTGCAGTCGAACACACTAATTGTGGACCACTACAAAACATGGTTTTTTCTGTGTGGTTTTCCCATCGCATGGCATGCTCATGGCCTATACATGGCATACACATGGTCACGGTCGCCTACCACCTACAACATTGCCTGACCCGTTAGGGCTACACCGTAGAGTTGGCATGACAAAACATGCACTAATTGTAAGCTGATGTCAGCTTCAAGTGGGGGGGGGGGGGGCACACACTACTGTGCCTCAGCAGGCTGCTGCTGCTGGGCCTTGGGTGGCTTGTCTCTCAGCCGCTTGTACCCCAGACCAGGGTACTCCTTGCCCTTGGCTGGCAGCTTCCCCTGGTCTGGCCAGAAGCACAGCTCCAGTGGGCGCCACTTGCTCTCCCCAATACGCTGCATGTTCAATGCTGCGTTGCAGTCCCTGTCTACCCACCTGCCTGGCTGTGGTGCTGGCTTGGCTTTGGTAGCCTTGCCCTGGGCCTTGACCTTGGTGGGCTGGCTTGGCTCAGCTGCCTCTGGCTCAGCCTTGGTGCGCTTGCTGCGCTTGGCTGGCAGGGGAGTGCTGGGCCCAGGCTCTGAGGCTGCTGCCGGTGTGGCTGCCTGGCTGCTGCGTGGGGCCTGTGGGGGCTTGCTGGGGGCCACTACTGCACATTACGCCACTAGGCTCATATCTGCTAACACCTGCTGATACCTACTTATGGAGGCTCACTCTCGCACTCCCAAAGGGCACTCCGACCAAAGGGCGAGGGCACTTCCAAAGGGCACTCCCAAACAACAATGCCCTTCATCTCCTCAGACTGCACATACATTGCTGGCCTGGGCCATGGCCTGTACTGTGATGCTGCCCTCACTGACTACAACCTGAACAGGACAGACACAGCGTAGCAGACAGGTTGATGTATCAGGGACCACACAGGATACCCAACCTGTGCACAAATGCCTTGCAGGCCGCCAACGTGGCGACTCCCACCGCCCCCAAGCTGCTCACACGCCGCCTGTGCTTCTATACAGGGCCAGCGCCCCCTTCCTTCTTTGACGCAGACAGCCAAGTGTTGTGCCTGCCCCTCACTGAGGCTAACCTGTACCAGGTCAGCACTTGAGCAGCCTGCACTGGCAGTCACACTTGCAGCCAGCCAGCATCACACCTCAGCCTTGGATAAGAGGGACTTGGGCTGCTATGACCTTGTGCCCAACACTTTTGCCTTTCCTGGACCAACACTCCTCCTCACACAAGATCCTTTCTGCCAGGGTTCTGGAGCTGTGGCTTGTTGACTTCTGCACCCATGGATTACCCTTGCTCATGCTCATGCTACATCCCCTTTCCAGCCCAACAAATCTTATATTTACATATAACCACCCTTAGCTGCCACCCTGGTGTTCACCTCACTGCTGGATTTCCCCTTTCTAGTGTTCCCCTCCAGCTCCTGCGTGCAGGTCTTGATGGCAACAACAGCGCTGCCCTTCATCTCCCCAGACTGCACCTACATTGCCGGCCTGGGCCATGGCCTGTACTGCGATGCTGCCCTCACTGACTACAACCTGAACTGCGTCATCAGGTGTGCCTACCTTCCCCCTCATCACCTTCACACCCCTCACCACCTTCACGTCGTAGTATTCACAGTGTGATCTTCACGCCCCTCACCACCTTCACGTCATCACCTTCACATCCCTCACCGCCTTCACGTCATGATCTTTACACCCCTCACCACCTTTTGTGTCATGATCTGTACACCCTTCACCACTACGCCATGACGATTAGATGAACCGCTGCCTGTCGCATGGGCCACACCAACCTGATTTGGGCCCTTGAGGCATGCTTGGGTGCCCCCCTATGTGCCTATGGGCCAATGCACCCAGGCACACCACCGTCGCCGCCTCACCAGCCGTTGCTGACGCCTGCATCCTGCCCAGCCTGACCGCAGGGACGCAGCCTGGCCTACCCTGCTGCTCAGCATGAGCTGTGATGGAGGGCCCATCCTCGCAAACATTTGGGACAGTAAGTCATGACTGACAGGCCGCAGCCGCGCGCCCCTCTACATGGAAGGGGTTCTAGGTGAACCAGTAGCCAATACAGGGCCCAGGTTGGTTTACAAATCCCTCCTTAATGTCCCTTCCAATCCCTGTGCTGGGCCAGGCACTGTTTTGACCAATGAGGGCATGGACCAGATGGACTAATGCATAGCACCTTAGCCCTCAACCTAGAGCCTTCATTGCAGTGGAACACTAAGTGTGGACCACTACAAAACGGCGTTTTTCTGTGTGTGGAGTTCCCATGCACATGGCACACACATGGCTCATACATGGCATACACATGGTCATAGTCGCCTACCACCTACACTTTTATGCCTACACTGTACTCGCACCTTCAACGGGCACCTCCCAAGGGCACCTCAAAATGGCACCTCCCCTGGGCACCTCCCCTGGGCACCTCCTAAGGGCACCTCCTAAGGGCACCTAAGGGCACCTCCTAAGGGCACCGACTAATGCATAGCATGGCTTGCTGTGCCTGTGTTGCGTGTGCAGCCTACGTTCCCTGGCGCAAGCTGCCTGCCACCACCTGGGAGCATGTGAGCGTGCTGAGCCCCACCTCCCACTATGCAGCCCGCCTCCCCTCCAGCCAGCTACCCAACACCTGGGACTTCTTCGCCGCCCAATACATCAAGCAGCCACACTTGCGCATGAAGGCCTGGGACGCTGCCTATGAGGTGAGTCTGCGCCATACTGGGCCACCCTCAGCAGCGGAAGGTAACATCAGGAGACGCTTGCATTGCACTATACCCCCTTCACCACTTGCAAAGACCACCTACGTCTCACCAACACCTACCACTACACGCAGCAGAGGTGGAGACAACTTACTCAAGGAAGCAAGGAAACACGAATAGGATACGTAGGCCGTTATATCTTGTGAAAGTCAAGAAGCTGCACTTCCTGGTGTACATGGTTGCATGGGATGATGCCTAGTGCCTCCCTGTGATGTTAGTGGCGGCCAGAGTAGCTCATTGGTCAACTTACGCTCTGCCTGTATCCCAGGGTTCCAATGCGCAACGCAGCCCTCCCTAATGCTCCCACTCTATGCTCACACCTGCTACCCGCGCACACCTGCTATTGCCTGTTCCTAACCTTAACGCAAACCCTGCACCTGCCCTTAACCCTGCCCTGCCCCTGACCTTGTCCTTGCCCCTGTGCCCACCTCTGCAGCTTTCCAAGTTGGGCCTGGCCTGCCCTCCCGCCCACCTGTTGCCACATCCCTGGGGTCAGGCTGCCTTGCGCCCCCCTGCGCACCCTGCCCAGCCCTCTCTTAGACCTGCAACGTTGAGGCTCCCCGATGATCTGCCTGGCACCAGTGGCGCGCTGCAGGGGACGCTGCAGGGCACTGGACCAGCTGGTCTTGGAGGCAAGGGAGGGGCAGAACTGTGCCTTTAGGAGTTGTCATTGTGCGCGTTCGTGGAGCTGGGAGGGTGCCCCATATGAAGGGTGCCGGCAGCTGCCTCGGCACCCACCGCTGTGGGGCATGTACCCTCATGCTCCATGCACCGCATGCCCCATGCACCACATGCCCCATGTGCAGGAGCCAGGGGTGTTCACTTTCATCTTCATGGCCTTGTGGAGGGCACTCTGACCAAAGGGCGATGGCACTTCCAAAGGGCACTCCCAAAGCTTGAGGGTGCCCAAAGCTACCTGCCAGCACCTGGGAGCATGTGAGCGTGCTGAGCCCCACCTCCCACTATGCAGCCAGCCTCAGTGCCCGCCTAGTGCACGGTGCTTGGTAGGTAGGTGCCATGCCAGCGTGGTAAAGCCCTCGACAGCCTGCTACTGTCGAGTAGGGGACAGGCCCTCACAGGCAGCATCAGCATCATCACCATTACCACCACCACCATCTTGACATGGCATTTGCGGTGGGAGGGAGGCCATCCACAGGCCAGAAGGTGTGGTACTAGAAACGCAGCACGCTGCATAAAAGGCACCCATGAGCTGCCTGCTTCCTTATGATTGCTATTCGCTAGGCCCCGGATCCTAGGAAGCCTGCCAGGTATGTGCCAGGCAAGCAGCCATAACACACTGGCCTCCCTTCCCACCATAACCATACCCTACCCTCCATACTGGTGGCAGGACTGGACAAACAGCTGCATTGGCAGCAACAGCAGCGGGGGGATTGGCAGCGGCAGTGGTCAGGAGAGTGAGGGCGGGGAGGTGCAGGGTTATTGCACAGCTGACAGCGTGGCGGTGTACCGTGTGCCCCTGCAACCCCTGCTCCTCCCCACCCTCCCAGCTCTAGCAGCTCAGGCACACATCACTCACACAGATCCGCACACATCACTCACACAGAGCAGCCCACCAGCAGGCCCCTCTGGCAACAGCTCAGCAGCAACAAACGCCCTGCACACATCACCATGTTTACTGTTGTGTGATTGCAGCAGGCTTGTGCGCATGCCCCTGTCACCCCCCATGTGCAAGCCATAGTGTGGCTTGTGTGATGCATTGCCAACCCATACGTGCCTTGCTAAGGCAGACGTTTAGGACGCACAAAAGCTGGTCATGTGCCGTATCTGTACGTGCTCACTCATCAACTACCAATGCCACATTTGTCAAACGTCTGGTAGGCTGAGTCAGGATGCTGTGTGAATCGTTCTGTTACCATGCTCACAATCAGGTCGCGGCATGTGGTCAATTTTGAGGGAACGCCAAGTGAGTGGTGATCAGCGATGAGCTTCTTTCTATTGGTTCCAGATGAAGGCAACTGACACGTCTTCTGTGTAGGTGCCTCAGCAATGCACCGATGTCTATTGTGAGACCATGTTGCAATTGACAGCTTGTGTGGTGTACTGGGAATGTAGAACATGAAGTCAGGCGTCCCCTCCTATGTGGTTGGTAATCTTCATGCAAGTGAGTGAGCGAGAGATACCCAGCATACTGCGGGTTTGATAGGTGGCTTACACCGCTTAAGCTGTCAGCCGTTAGACTGCTTGGCCGCCCTACCCCTCTAGGGGTTCGGGACTTTCTGTAACGCACTTCAAAGCAAGGTGCACAAGCAAAGGTGCGCATGGGCTCAACATGAAGTCATGCAAGTTCTCATTATTGTTCTGGAAAGTCATGGCAAACTCCGCCTGATGGAACTCGTGGCAGCGCACTCAAAGATGAAATGCATCCACTACCCCCTCTGTGCATATGCGATTTATGAAAGTTACCCCCTCAAACCGAGCCTTCTTGTTGAAGACAAGCTGTGTCTCAGGCATGTCAGCCAGTCCCTTATAGCGTTTGATGTTCTGCCTTTGAACTATGTGTGAGACCCATCTTAGCTTTTGCTCTGGGTAGAGTTCTTCACTGTTGGGTTCGTGGAGTGCTCGCTCATCTTCTCGGGTCTCGCTGCTAACAGGTGTGTTCTATTGTAACTGTTGGGTTCGTGGAGTGCTCGCTCATCTTCTCGGGTCTCGCTGCTAACAGGTTATGGGCCCACTCGCCCCGTGCGATGGCTAATCCTAAAGCCGAGCTGAAAACCGAGCAGGGCGGAAATTCCAGACAGCAGTCGGGTGCAGTAACAGCAACTGGAGGCGTCATGAAGCTGTCAGCTGCAGCCCCAGTGTTGAGCGCCGGCATTTCGCTGCGTGGAGAAGAAAGGCCAAGGGGGTTCTCACCCTCGGCGGCTGCTGGGACGCGGTGGAGGGCCGCGACTCCGACCCAGCAACCTGCAGCCGTGCTTATGCATGGCTGCTTTGCCAGTGTAATGACTATGGCAGCATCGTCGAGCAGGGCAAGACAGCTGCAGGGGCTTGGAAGGCACTGCTGGCTGTGAATGCCAAGCAGAGCTACGGGCAGCGTCAGCAGCTGTGGAGACAGTTTGTCAGCTTTCGCATGGAGGCTGGGGAGACAATTACCCAGCTCTATTGCCGGCTTGCTGACTTGTGCACAGAGCTGAATGATGCCGGCAATGAGATTCCTGAGCAGCAGCAGATTGGGTGCCTTCTGGAGGCCCTACCCCACACTGTCCCCTTCCAGATAGCTAAGCAAGCGCTCACCAACCCGCTGCTGGACACCCCTCCCTCCCTTGCAGCAGTCCAGCAATACCTCCTGGGTGTGGAGGGTGAAGCTGAGGCTGTGCAGCCTGCTCAGTTGGCTGCCATGCATGTGCCTCGCAAGCCCATGGGTGTGGGCGGTGCAGGGAGCAGCGGCAGCAACAGTAAGCAACCAGCAGCCAAGCCGGCTGCCACCCCGGCCCCGGATGATGCGAGGCATGCAAATGTCACATGCTTCCGGTGTGGCAAGAAGGGCCATATCGCCCGCAACTGCCGGGAGCCGGGTGCGAAAGGGGGTGGGGCAGGCAAGAGGGCTGGGGATGGTGGGGCTAGCGGGTCAGGTGGGGCTGGTGGGGCAGGTGGGGCAGGTGGGGCTGCGAGCGCACCAGCTGGGCTGTACGCAGCCAGCCTCATGGCTATGCAGGTCGAGCATGCTCATGCTCCCTGTGAGGCCTCCCATGAGCCAAGCAGTGGGGGTAGTCAGGTGGGGGTGGGTGGGGATGGACGGGGGTGTTGTGTGCCGCATCAGCTGGGGCTGGTGGCACCCCGTGCACCCTGTCCCCACAAGCCGCCACCCTCCCTAGCTGCTGCTGCAGCGCCACCAGGTGCTCCCATCGCTGCTGGTGACAGCCTGGTCAGCAGCAGGAGGCTGTGGCTAGCCGACTCGGGTGCAAGCCACCACATCACCCCGGAGCGCGCCCTCCTCCATGACTTCAGGCCAGTGAACCAGCCCGTGCAGATCGTGCTCGGCAAAAGCACGGTGAGGCTGGTGGCGTATGGCCTGGGGTCTGTGCACCTGACCAGCGACAGCGGGCAGCCATTCACACTGCGGGATGTGTTGTGGGCTCCTGATGCCACTGCCAACTACATGTCAACGGTGGTGGCTGACCTGGCTGGGTGGCGGGTAGTGCAGGAGGGTGGGGGGATCAGGCTAGAGGACAGGGCCTCCCCTCCCACCATCGTCAGCGGCAAGCTAGTGGGCAGGTCATACCAGCTATGGTGCACCGCAGAGCTTGCTGTGGTGGGTTGTGAGCCCCCGGCGTCGCTGCAGGCAGCCACAGCGGAGACCCCACAACTGTTGCATGAGCGACTAGGTCACCTTAGCTACAGAGCCATGGCAGAGATGGTGGGCAAGGGGATGGTGGAAGGGGTAGGTGTTAGTGCAGCCCAGTGCAAGGCAGCCGGCAGCGGTGTGTGCCCTGGCTGCCAAGCTGGCAAGGCACATCGGCACGTAGCCGACACCCTCCCCTCCTTGGCGCCCCCTGTGAAGGTGGTGCTAGATCTGGTGCACACAGATGTGTGTGGCCCATTTTGTGTGCCATCTGTCAGCGGGCTGCGTTACATGCTCACCTTCCTGGATGATTTTAGCCGCCTGTCCGTAGTGGTGTGTCTCAAAGCCAAGTCAGATGTGCCGGAAGCCATTAAGGCTACTGTGCAATGGCTGGAGACCCAGTCAGGGCGCAAGCTCAAGGCGCTGCGCAGTGACAGAGGCACGGAGTTTGTGAATCGGGAGGTGGGTCAGTTCTGCGTGGAGCGGGGCATTCAGCACCAGCAGACAGCCCCCTACAGCCCAGAACAGAATGGGAGGGCAGAGAGGCTAAACCGCACGCTCCTAGAGAAAGGCCGCTGCATGCTCTTTAGCAGCGGCCTGCCAGCCAGCCTGTGGCCTGAGGTGATGCGCGCAGCCAACTTCCTCCGCAATGTCTCTGCCACCCAGGGCAGGAATGCCACCCCCTGGGAGCTGTTCTTTGGGGTGAAACCCAACCTGGCTGCGCTGCGTGTGTTTGGTGCTCGGGCCTATGCCCATGTCCCTGAGCACATGCGCAGCAAGCTAGGGTTCAAGGCAGTGCAGGGGGTGATGGTGGGCTATGAGCCGGGCAGCAAGGCCTACAGGGTGCTGGTGCCAGGAGGCAAGATTCTCATCACCAAAGATGTGGTGTTTGATGAGCTGTCACAGAATGTGCCCTCTGCTGAGCCAGCTGGGGTGCTAGAGGTGGTGGAGGAGGGAGCAGCGGGGCTGCCGCAGGAGTTAGACCCTCTGGTCAGTCTCACTGGCGTGCCACTGCCAGAACCCGTGCCAGCGCCGGCCCCAGGGTTTATGCCAGCAGGGACGGTGGGAGCTGGTGGTGGGGATGGGGCTGCAGCTTCAGCAGGTGGGGATGGGGGGGGTGCTTCAGCTGCAGAGGTCAGCAGCCTGCGCCGCTCAGCTCGCCTGTCACAGCAGCAGCCTGAGTATGGCAGCTTGGCAGCAGCAATGGCAGAGGCCCCTGCTGCCAGCGTGTGGGTGCCGCGCACTATCCAAGAAGCGCGAGCAAGCCCCCTGGCTGAGCAGTGGGCAATGGCTACAGATGCTGAGATGGAGTCTTTGCTCAGCTATGGTACGTGGGAGCTGGTGCCTTCCCCCCCTGGGTGCCGGCCCCTGGCCAACCGCTGGGTCTTTTCTGTCAAGGAGGACAGCAAGGGCAACAAGCGCTTCAAAGCCCGGTTAGTGGTCAAGGGGTATTTGCAGCGGGAGGGGGTTGATTTCACGGAGCTGCATGCCCCTGTCAGCAAGCATGCTACTGTGCGTGCTTTGTTGGCTGTGGCAGCTGCGGCAGACATGGAGCTAGAGCACCTCGATGTTATGACAGCTTTCCTCAATGGCTGGCTGCATGAGGAGATCTACATGCAGCAGCCAGCTGGGTATAATGATGGAACAGCCCGTGTGTGCCGACATCGGCGTGCCCTGTATGGGCTGCGCCAGGCCCCGCGCGCCTGGCATGCGCGCCTGAAAGCAGAGCTGGAGCAGCTGGGGTTTGTGGCCTCAGAGGCTGACTCCTGCCTGTTTACCATGGTGCGGGGCAACAGCAAGGTGCTGCTCGCTGTGTATGTCGACGACTGCCTCCTGGCTGTCAGCAAGGGGGACACAGCCACAGTGGCCTGGGTGAAGGAGCAGCTGGCAGCTGTTTTCAACATCCACCAGCTGGGTTCAGCAGAGCGGTTCCTGGGCATGGAGATCAGCCGTGACCGTGCAGCTGGGCAGCTAGTGCTCAGCCAGGAGCGGTATGCCACCTCTGTGGTAGACCGCTTTGGCTTAGCTGACAGCAAGCCCCGGAGTGTGCCGCTGAGCACATCAGAGCAGTTGGTCAGGGAGGGGGAGGTGCAGCCACACATGGAGGGGCACAGCTATGCCGAGCTGGTGGGCAGTCTCATGCACCTGGCAGTGTGTACACGGCCTGATATCGCTCAGGCTGTTGGTGTCTGTGCCAAGTATATGGCTGCACCCACTGCGCAGCACTGGCATGCACTGCGTGGTGTCCTACGCTATGTGGCTGATTCCAGGGCTGAGGGTCTGGTGTTTGGTGCAGCTGAGGGGCTGGTTGGGTTCTGTGATGCTGATTTTGCCGGTGACACAGACACCCGTCGCAGCACCACTGGCTATGTGTTCATGCTGCATGGGGGTGCTGTGTCTTGGTCCAGCCGTCGCCAGCCTACTGTGGCTGTGAGCACCACAGAGGCAGAGTATGTGGCCGCCTCTGCAGCTAGCAAGGAAGCCTTGTGGTTGCGCACCCTGGTGGCTGAGCTGGCTGTGGGCTCTGATGTGGTGCAGCCTGTCACCATCATGTGTGACAATGAGGCTGCCATCACTCTCATCAAGCATCCTATTGCCTCTGCCCAGTCCAAGCACATTGATGTGCTACATCATTTCGTGCGTGAGCGGGCTGCCCGGGGTGAGGTAGTGTTCAAGTTCTGCGAGTCTGAGGGCAATGTTGCAGATGGCATGACCAAGGCTCTGCCTCGTGCCAAGTTTGAGTTCTGCAAGGCTGGCATGGGCATGGTGTAGCCTAGTGCCTGAAGTGTCTCTGGTCAAGGTCTGTGGTCTGGGTTTGTCTCTGTGTGGGGATTAAGTGACTGTCTGAGTGGGAGTGTTGAAGACAAGCTGTGTCTCAGGCATGTCAGCCAGTCCCTTATAGCGTTTGATGTTCTGCCTTTGAACTATGTGTGAGACCCATCTTAGCTTTTGCTCTGGGTAGAGTTCTTCACTGTTGGGTTCGTGGAGTGCTCGCTCATCTTCTCGGGTCTCGCTGCTAACAGGTGTGTTCTATTGTAACTGTTGGGTTCGTGGAGTGCTCGCTCATCTTCTCGGGTCTCGCTGCTAACACTTCTCCACCCTCAAACCGCTGTTGCACTGCGGGTTTGAGTGGTATACTTAAGCCACAACTTCAATGTAAGCCCTCGTATGTCCCATGCCAACTTGTGTCATGCTTGGCGACAAGTCAAGCAAGACTGCGGATGCATGCGCAAGCGGGACACCAGCCATCATAACGAGCGCATGGAACGCTTGCAGCAGCTAGCCCAGCTGCAGCTCGTGCAAACACAAGTAATAAAACTAGCTGTGGCAGCGGCTGAAGCAGTACGGCACGCACTGCAACGCACTCCATGAAACAGAAAACAGTGGGTTGGCAGCCTGCCCCAACAGCGGCACAAAAGCACCCCACAGTGGACAAGGGAGGGGCAGATCGGCTGAGATGTGTCTATGTTTCAGACAAACAAAACTGTGTCTGTGTCTATGTTTCAGATGATGCCCTGCTTCTTGAGGTCCAGGTACGTGCGCTTGTTGTACACATTGCCAGCTGCGTCCTCGTACTCCTCCTCTGTCTCTGCCTTGAAGCCGCCCTTCTGCTTCAGCTGAATGTCCTCCCACAGCTTCTGGGCGTCAGCAATCTTTGTGACCTGCAGTGCGGCCAGGCTCCTCCTCTTGTACCGCTAGCACAACATCCACCACAGCAATGAGCAAGACCAGCAGTCCCAGCACCAGCTCCTGCCCATGTGTGCATCAAGAGGACCTGCATCTCACCGCCCACAGCCGCAAATGCCAGCTTCATACGGCCCAGCTGCAGGTGAAGTGGGGTTGTGCCTGACGTTGCTGACACCACCACCATTGAGGTGCGACACCCTCGTTGTCAGCTAGGTGTGTCATTCTCACTGTCTATGGCAATGAGGGTGAGGTGAGGTGAGGTAAGGTGGTATCCCACCTCAAAGAAGTTCTTGTTGTTGGGGATGCCTAATGCCCGCATGCCGTTCTGATGCCGGAACTCTTTGAAATGCTTCTCATATGCACGCCTGCAGCCGCAAAGCAGCGAAATTAAAACCACAGCAAGAGAAACTCGGCTGTGTTCACCCCAGCGATACCCTTTTGACATATGAGCTGGTGTCTCACTTGGAGTTGAGGCCATTGCTCTAAAGCCAAGGCCTTGGCGTGAGTAAGCAGTCAAACAAGGCACACCCAGCCATGCTGCAGCTTCTGCCCCTGCCGACTCCCCTCCTGCTGCCAGCCCAGCGGCTGCCTCTTCACAGCCGTGCTTCTCAATCATACAACCACCCTGCTCCTGCTGGCGCACTGCTAGTTTGGTGCAGTACACCATGGCAGGAGTACGCACAAGAAGCCACCCACCTTCCCCAATACGAGAAGTTGCCACAGACCTCGCACTTGAACTCCTGGTTCAGGCCGTGGAGCTTGTACAGCCAGTAGGGGATGGGCTTACCGTCCCAGCCTAGCGGCAGTTTCAGGGGGTTGTACACAAACTCGTCCTCCGCATCACTGCCTTCATCAGGCCCAGCAGCCGCCTCCTCCACGGCATCCTCCTGCTCAGCCTGCACACCGGCCAAACAAGCCAGGCAGCCCAAACAAGGCTGGCGGTGGATTTGACCCTAGATCTTATCATCCCAACCCTCTGCTTGCGCTGCACCAGCACAGCCACCAGCACAGTGGCAGCATCAGTGATCTGGTCTCCCAGAAACTCTGCCCTTGCAACAGCAGCCTGCAAGGCGCCTGCTGTCAGCAGCGATGGGGTGTCAACCCTGTTGACTGCACTCATGCACACAGCGCACACATGGCCCCATGCACTGCCCATGCATAAGCGGCTCCCTCAGAATTGCCACCATACCGCTGGCAGCTGCCCAGCTCATACTCCTGCACCATGCTCTGATGCACTGCGCAGTCGCCTGCCATGGCTGAGCTTACCTGGCACAGGTCTGGTGAGCCTGGTGCAGTGATGTTTGAGCTTGAGTGATGGCATGCAGTCAACGGCTGATGCCTGCCCATGGTCGCCCAATGCGACACACAGTCGTTGCTGTAGTTGCTGTGGTTGCTGTCATTGTCTTAGTCAAACTCTGTGTTTGGTGCAGTCCTTAGAAGGCTATGGCGCAGGCCATGGCAGCCAGCCAAATGCGCCCTCAGTGCAAGGGCAGAATGCAAAAGGCACCTCACGGCGCAAGACCCACCATCATCTCTTCGTATGTCTGGCCTTGCCGCTTCTCCACCCGCCCCTTTGTGTCAGCGATGACGTTGGACAGCAGTTCGCACATGCGCACCACCTGCATGCATGCAATGCCCCATGCAATGTCTCCATGCCTTTCCCATGCAGTGCCTGCGTGCATTGCACCATGCAACTCTTCCAGCAACACAAGCAAGGATAGTGTGCATGGCTGAGCCACACATGTTCATATGGAACAGGGCATCCAGCAAGTGTATCCACATCAAGGTCCCATATGGCAGTCAATCTTTCGTGGCTCCTACAACTGCTACCATTATTGCCAGCTCCACAGCTCCTCTGCTCAATTTGCCAGCCCCACTGCTGGCACAAGTGCTGTTGTTGCTGCTGCCAATGCTGGTTGCAATGCTGGGAGCGAAATAGCTCAGACCTGCTAAGGCCCAGCACTGAGTAGATGGAGCTGCTGCCTGCACCACACACCTTGGCCTCTATCACAGCGGCTGTGAGGGCGGCTGCCTTCTGCTTAGCCTGGGCAGCTGCAGCAGACTTGGCTGTCCCATTGCTGGCCGGGGCAGCAGCACCGTTGGCGGGGGGAGGAGGCGCCACACCCTTCGCAAACAGCTTCCTGGACAGGAGTTGAGGCGAGGCAGGCCCAGGGTCATGGCCAGGGCCAGAGGTAGGGTCAGGGCCAGAGCTAGGGTCAGGGCCAGAGCTAGGGTCAGGGCGAAGGTCAGAGCCAGAGTCAATGCGTAGTCCAAGGCACGAACATCCAGCCGACACAGGGACTGCCCCCCTGGCCTATTGAGCCAGGCGCAACCACGTCTCAAGCTATCTCCTGGCGTTGCCACAATGAAGCTGTATCAACACAAGGTGCAGGGCTGGCAGGTTGAGGCAGGGCCACCACACACAGCAAGTGAAGGGCAGCCAGTGAGAGGCGAGGCTTGCCAGCTACAAGAAAGGCTGCGGACGCCGCCACAGGTTGTTGGATGCGCCTACATGGGCCTGTCGCTGGCCCCTCACCCCTGATCTGTCTAGCCACGTCCATGGCCCCCCGCCCCCTCACCTGTCCAGCTCGTGCAGCGGCTTGCCCCTGGTGAGCCACAGCCTGAGAGCTCTCTCCCGTGGAGTACCCCCACACTTGAGCCCCATGCTGCTAAGTGCCTCCTTCACCCGCTCAGCCCCCAGCGCCTCCAACTCCTCCACGCTGTCAAAGGCTGCCAGGTCCAGGTCCAGGCTGGGGTGGTCGGCACCAGCCTGAGGGGTGACCCCGAGGCCCTGGTCCTGCCAGCCGGTCAGGGTGCCTGCCTGGAAGGACGAGGTGGTTTCTTCTTCAAGCTGTGGGCAAGCAAGGGGTGGGCAGCTGCAGGGGGTGGACGTTCCCGAGCAAAGGGAAGGGTGGGCATGCCCAGGGGGATAGGGCCATGGGGGGGTTGCAAGGAGGGCTGAGGTGAAGGGGGAGGGTGGAGAAAGAGACCCCACATGATGTATAAGAGAGTGAGGTGAGAAGAGCAGGTTAGGCTCAAGGAGCAGTAGCAGCAGCACCCTGGGCACCTAGCACTGTTCAGCATACCTTGTTCATTTGGCGGCGGATTTGAGCCAATGGCTGAGTGCGCTCGTAGAAGGACAGGAGGTAGTTGAGTAGGCTCGTCGCATACTCCCTTCCCAGCCAGTAAGCAAGCAGGCAGGCAGACACACCAATAGCTGGGAGGTCGCTGATGCAGGCAGTTTGGCAGATAGGCAGGCAGGCAACCACCGCAGTATAGTCTTATTCAGGTGAACCACTGGCAGAAGTCTCATTGCCCAATTAAGCCAGTCCTTGCCTTACCTAGCCTGACCTAAGCTGGGGAGAGTGTGTAAGATAGCACAGCCTGGCAAGGCCTAAGCTATTGCAAACTGGCTGAGCTCTACATGGTTGACACAGCCTGACATGATCCAGCACTATCTACAATAAGCTGACCTGGCCTGACGTGACCTGGCCTGGCCTGGCTTGACCAAGTTTGCCCTGGCCTGCCTCGATAGACCCTAACTATTACTGATTTGAATAGGCCGAAACTTGACCATCTCCTTAAATCCTCCTTTCCACCATGACGACCATGATGATCCCACCAGGCTGATAAGCACACCAGGAGTTGAACCCGAGACCTACCCACCTGTAGGCAGCTCCCATCTTAAAGTGACGCGGGATGTTGCCTAGGTGCGCTCCCAGCCCTGTGACAAACT
This sequence comes from Haematococcus lacustris, assembly GCA_030144725.1. NCBI lineage: Eukaryota > Viridiplantae > Chlorophyta > Chlorophyceae > Chlamydomonadales > Haematococcaceae > Haematococcus > Haematococcus lacustris. The sequence goes on from JASKMD010000031.1 coordinate 3,403,435, forward strand.
CATAGTACTCCAGCGTCTTGCTGCCAAACTTTGCGTTCTGGAAGGCCGCAAACAGCGCATGCAAGTCCAGGTAGCGACCCAGGCCCTCCTCCCCAGTAAACTCCACGGTCGGCTCCTCCTTCAGCAGTGCCTCGTCATTCTCAGCCTGTGGGCACATGGAGCAGGAGCAGGAGCAGGAGCAAGGGCAGGAGCAGGAGCTGGTGCTGGATGGCGAAGACAATGGGATGGTGATCACAATGCCCCTGAATGGCCAGGGGTGTGGGCATTGCCTGTATGCTGCCTGTAGGACCCCTGCCAGCTGTCACACCAAGCAACGGCTTCCTGCAGCAGCCATCCTCCACACTAACACCCCATGCCATGGCATCCCTGCCCTCTAGCTGCTGCACGTCACCAGGGATTACAAGGTGGTTGACCATGCTGCCACCGTACAGTAGGGCCACATTGCCTGTGCACTGCTTGCTTGGTCTGTTAGGCTGAGTGCTGAAGCTACGCTGGGCCCAGCAGCAGGAGGCCTCAATGAGCTGTTGGTCTGAGCAGCGAGTGTGAGAGGAGTCTGGGTCCGTGGCCGGAGTGTGAATAGAGTGTAACCAGTGTGACCAGCGTGCATGAGAGGGGTCTGGGTTTCAGCCCAAGGGCCGAATCAAAGCTAGGACAATGGCCAGGTGTGCGAAAGAGGCTGTGGCTGAGTCTGGGTCAGGGCCTCTGGGTCTGTAGCTGAGCTGTGGTGGGTCGGGAGCTGGTGAGAAGGCTGAGCAGCATCTATAGCAGCTGTAAGGAGCAGCAGCCCCAGGCCTGCACCACACCTGTGATGACATAACTCTTGAGACGTGTGCAGGCAAGGGCAGGGCACTTGACCCTTACACACCTCTTGGCATGCCTGCCCAACTGTGTTTGCCCCAATGGGATGCTATGCTAGGTACTAGTTGATGTTACACCGCTGGTGCTGCCGGCACATCTAGTGCATTGCGTATCGCTGTGCCTGGTTGGCTGCTGTTCTAACAGGTGGGTAACCCATCCTGCCCCACAAGCAGCGTAGTGCCTGGTACACTTCACACACCTCGGTGACGTCCATGCTGGGAAAACGGCGGTGGTAGTCCCGCACATCTTTGAGACGATCGTAGAAGGCTGCGAATGGGTTGTCCTTGTTCGCGAGAGCTGCTATCTCTTCTTTCCTTGCGCCCTCCTCATCATCATATATCTTGACCTGAAGCAACAAGCCAGGGGTTGCCACTAATGCGGCAGTTGGGGTCCAGGGGCTCCAAGGCTGCAGCCTGGCAGCTTACAAGCTTAACCGCGGCAGTCTGCATGCCTTCCAACCGCCGTTTGACACGATGGCTTTGCAACAGTTTCTCCTTGTGTGTCCTCATGTCCCTCTTCAGATCCTTCACTATGATTCGCTCAAGCCGCTCCACCTCCTCGTGCAGAGCTACGGACATGGAAACTCAGTATGAGGCGCATCGCGTGCCAGTCACCCCAGGATAGTTGGGTATCGTCACCTCGTGTCTGCTCGAGGAGTGTGTCCGCCATCGGGACCCAAGCTGTAAGCGCTTTTAGCAGCGGCGGAGTGGCGTGTGCGTAATCGAACAAGCTTAGAGTCTCACCCGCACGGAACCATGCAGCTTTGCAGGCATGGGCAATAAATGTGCTGTTTCTGTCAGCCGGTCCCAACTAACAGAAAATCTACCCAGGGCTGGTAATCACCGCGACCGACGTGGCTAAGTGGCACCCGCATACAGCCAGGAACAGTCGCCGCAGTAAGAAACGATTCAGATGGCATGCGAAACCGATGTAACAGCGCCCCCTTCACATACGAACGGAAACACACAAGGTTGGAGCGATGCTTGAACTCTGCTGGACCTGCAGCTGAACCCGTCACTACTCCTGTTGATACATCAGTTGCTGGCCCAGTTGCTGTTGCTACATCAGCTCTGACGACTAAAGGGGTGGGAGGGGGTGAAAAGGACGTGCAGGGGGTGGGAGCAAAGTAAGGGGGTTGGGAGGGGGTGGGAGGGGGGATGGAGGGCGAAGCTGGGGCTGGGAGGGGGTAGGAGGAGGTGGGAGGGCTATGCTGGTGCTGGGAGGTGGTGGGGGTGCAAGGGGGTGCGAGGGGTGCGAGATGTTTTTTGCATGTGCAACCATCGAACTGCAAGTGATTTGCTTCCGATCGTCGCAGCTGAGCTGCACCAGCTACAATCAGCATTGCTTGGCTCTGCCCTAGTATGCTGTGCACCATCTGCCTACCATCACCACCTACCCACCTTGACCGCCCCGCCCCGCCCCGCCCCGCCCCGCCCCACCCCGCCCCGCCCCGCCCCGCCCCGCCCCGCCCCGCCCCGCCCCGCCCCGCCCCGCCCCGCCCCGCCCCGCCCCGCCCCGCCCCGCCCCGCCCCGCCCCGCCCCGCCCCGCCCCGCCCCGCCCCGCCCCGCCCCGCCCCGCCCCGCCCCGCCCCGCCCCGCCCCGCCCCGCCCCGCCCCGCCCCGCCCCGCCCCGCCCCGCCCCGCCCCGCCCCGCCCCGCCCCGCCCCGCCCCGCCCCGCCCCGCCCCGCCCCGCCCCGCCCCGCCCCGCCCCGCCCCGCCCCGCCCCGCCCCGCCCCGCCCCGCCCCGCCCCGCCCCGCCCCGCCCCGCCCCGCCCCGCCCCGCCCCGCCCCGCCCCGCCCCGCCCCGCCCCGCCCCGCCCCGCCCCGCCCCGCCCCGCCCCGCCCCGCCCCGCCCCGCCCTGCCCCGCCCCGCCCCGCCCCGCCCCGCCCCGCCCCGACCCGACCCGACCCGACCCGACCCGACCCGACCCGACCCGGGATGATATTAGAAGAGGCAGTCACACCCGGCCCAAACACCAGCTGCCCCACACCCTGAACCGGCACCTGGGGTTGGGTAGTATTGGCTCTTAGAGCGGTGAGGTGTCTGAAGCCCTCCACGGCATATGACGTCAGTGTGTGTTAACCATGCCATCACCAGTCAAGCAGGGGGAAAAGGGCTACAGTCAGGCGTTCCCAACTACCTGAAAACCACCCCCCTGTGATACGAAGCCTGTATCTCCGCAGCCACTCAGTCAAAAATATATGTAAACAGTGCTTTGAACAGAGGAGACTCATAGCTACGAGATGGCAGACGCAGCAAAAACTATCTCGCTTTCAGCGGTGCTCAGTGCCTGCCCAAAGACCGACATTTGAATTCATGCGATTTTGCCCCATGCGAGGCGCGCCGTTCTAGCACGCTTCGCCACACTGTTGTGTGTGGCACCTGCAACGCGCAGCAGCAGTCGGAACATGATTTGCTTTTGGCATGTGAACGCGACGACGGCAGTCGTGACAGCTGGATATCATTATTAGCTTTTGGAGCTGCTGCTGTCACTCGCAATACGAGCACCTAGCCATGGCTCACCCTGCAGGCGTTGGTGTGCTGCCTGCAGGTCGTCTAGGTCGCCCTGCAACCCATCCACGGTGCCCACTAGGGACTGCTCCACATCCCGCAGCCGCTGCACCTCAGCCTGTGCCCTGCCCACCGCAACCTTCATACCACTAGGGCAGTGGCGGTGGCCTGCCTGGGAAGAGCTGTTTAACGCCGTCAGATGGGCACGGAGAGCTTTGCTGGGCCTCTTGCCCATGGCTTGCAGGGGGTGGGAGAGAGTGGGAGTGGGTGGGAGGAGGGGAGGGCTGGAGAGCTGGTGTGGGCGGGGATGGGCGGGGAGTAGGGCTAGGTGGACTGGAAGGGGGTGGTGGAAGGGGGTGCCAACTCATCATACACCTGCAGCCAACAATTGATGTGCCTTTGAAGTGGTCTTAATCATCGTGCGTAAATCCAACAACTATGTTTCTTTGTTCTGGTGATGCACGTAAGAGTCATCTTGGACAAAAGTGTAGGGAGTTTGGCTGGAGCTCAGCGGCGGTGGCAAAATGCAGCAAAGATGTTGAGGGGTGGGGGGGTTTGCAAGCCAGGCGCCCACCATTATAGCGATGTAGCGCTGCCGTCAACACTTAAGGGGTTCCTCACATCCTCGCCAAGCGGCCTGCACCATCAGGAAGCTCGCGCAGCCATGTTTGCCGGACTTCGATGGTGTGCGCCACCGACATGTCGTGCATCGCCAACGGATAGCCAAGGACGTAGCTTACCGGTGTAGCTAACAACGGTCTGTGATTGGGACACATCCGGGGTCACATGTGGCTGCCCGCATCGAATGACTCCGATGGCAATTCCAGTCTTACATTAAACGCGCGTTATCGCATTGCAGCAGACGCAGCAAACGTTACATGAAATGATTGAGTATATGGGTTGCAGTTGCATGAAGATTACCAACCCCATGTTGGGAACGCCTGAGCTACACTTGGTGGCTGTCCCCACGTATGCAAAAGCCACCCTTCAGCTGATGTTGCAGCTGCTTCGGTAGCCGGGTGCGTGGTACAACTCTTTCGCAGTCTTATCCATCTTGCATACCTTCTGGATTCATGCTGTCCTCCCATGCAGAAGCTTCCACCGAGGTTGAACGGCGAGTGTTAGACGTCGGAGTAATCCAGCACGGTGCGAGACGTAGCCATCTAGCGATGCCCACTCTCAGTAACGCCCCTGCTTGCTGCGTCGCTTTAGAGAAAACGGAGACAGTGTGCACATCGCTGCTGCACTTGCCCGTAGCTTTACTCAACGACATCGCCTGCTGGGCCGCGCAGCTGGAGTGCGGAGATGCCCTGTCTCTTACCTGCCGTGCTTTCTCACACGCAAACCTACTGCACGCCCCAGCCTTCCGCATTCAGCTGGATAGGCAGCGCTGCAACCAGCAGCTGACGCTCCGAGTTGTGGCAGCCCTGCAAGCCAGGACGGGTAGGCTGGCACTGACATTCGAGCAACCACGAGCGCAGGACAGCAGGCGTGCATTGAAGCTGCTGGGCCAAATCCTAGCAAAACTGGGGAAATGTGCAGCTGTGCAACTCTGCAAGCTGAGCAGAAGTGCGCCTACTAGACCTGACCTGGAGTGCCCCCCAGGCCTTGCCCAGCGCCTGCTCGACAGCTTCCCCAGCCTGACTGCCCTCACGATCCATGGCTACTCTGTCACCTGCAGCGGTCTGGCCAGCCTGGTCTGCCACCCGCAGCTGGCCCTGCATCTGCAGCAGCTGGACCTCCCCAGCACTGTCATCAAACAACCTAGGGAGCCTGGGCCTGGAGCAGTGTCTCGGTCCAACCTGTTCCAGCATGCCAAACTTGTACAGCTGAGCTTTGATGACTGTGAGGGCGGTCTGCTGCCCGACCTACAGCCCCTGGCCCAGCACCTGACCCAACTGCGTGTTGGGCAGTTTCATGGAACTTTGATAGCCTTCACATCAGCCATGGGCGCGCTGCCCCAGCTCCAGGTGCTGACAGCGCGCTGCTGGCATCATGGCGGCTTGTATGCTCTGCCCCAGCTGCTGCAGGCGCTGCCCCGGCTGCACACCCTGAACCTGCCGGGGGCCACTGTGCAGGGGCAGCGGCAGCTGGTTGAGCTGCTGGCAGCCACCCAGCTTACCAGCGTGCATGTGGGGGGTTTCAGGGACCTGGACAAGCCGTGTGCAGGTCTACCCTGCAGCTGGCAGAGGCTGGAAGTGACGGGCATTGTTGACTGCACCTCAGCTGCCTGCCTGCCTCTGACATCCCTTACCCAACCCCTGGTGCTGGGAAACCTGCTGGTTGGTCACCCTTCTGTGTCCATCCCTGTGGTGTCAGCTGCAGTCCTGAACCTGACACAGGCCTGCAAGGTGCCAGTAAACATCCGGGTCTTGGAGCTGAGTATGTGTGACAACCCAGCAGCAGCAGCTGGCCCTCGCCTCCCTCCCACCGCGCCAGCCATTGGGCAGCAGCGTGCGAAGTTGCAGCAGCTAGTTGTTGTGCTACGAGAGCTGCATAGCATTGAGCTGCTTACCATTTCCAACATGCCAGAAGTGAGTGTGGAGGATGTGGTGGTGGTGGCTCCTCTTTGCCAGGGCTGCACTGCGCTCGACTTCCTGCAGAGTGGCGTGGCCCCCTCATTAGAGTTCTGGCGTCAGCTGGTGCAGCTCATGCCCACAATCAGCTATGTATACTTCATGGATTGCAAAGGTAGTGATACTGAAGCCATGTGCGAGTCACTGGTGATGATGGCTGAGCAGCCCTGGGCACGCTGGCTTGACATCATCATCGACATCACCCATTACCGCTACCAGCTCTCAGAATGCTGCCAGGCTACCAACAGCAGGTTTGACAACCCTGCCAGCCCTGCCATCTTCCGGGTCCGCTTTCGTGTGTCAAACTAGTGCCTTGACCACACTGCACATACCACTGGTCCATGCCAAATGAGCACATGTGTGGTGTGCGTGATGCATGAGTTGTGGACGAGTGCATGCTGAAAGAGAACGCCTCCCAGACAAGCATGAGCAGTAATGTATGCAGCAGTGTGTGTCTAGGCATGTGGAGGGCTGTTAGGAGTCCCAGCCTGTCAGCTGACCAGCTCTCGCCACTCCAGTATCCTGGTGATAGTAAATGGTGGCAGTGCTTGTGGCAGGATGTGGCGTGTATTGCATGCATTGCAGTGCATGCGACGCTGAGTCGCTGTTGACATCACGTCGCTGTTGACGATCACTGCCATGGGATGCCATTGACATGAATACCACTAGCATGTCCTGACACATGGCTTGGGTGTAGCGAGTGTGTGCTTCGTGTGTAGTGAAAATGTGTAGTAACTACTACCATGACGGTAAGCTAGCTATGTCGGCCATAGCTGTGGGTCTGGACAGGCTGGCAACAAAACTTGATGCTGGTTCCTACAGGGTTGAAGGTGCAGTAGCCACCACAACTTGCTTTATTGCTTGACTCGCATGGCCCAGGCCCAGTTAGTTATTACTTATTGACACTGTTTACAGCTGGTTTGCAGTGGAATGCCAATGTGGCTGCTGGGTGATGCTGCTTCTAAAGTCCCGCTGTTCAGGGTGGGTGTGGATGCAGGGGGAGACCAACCAGTGTTCTTGGCAGGCAAAAAAACCCATTCAACAAGGAACAATATGTTTGCCTGTGGGTAATTTCACTCAGCTACTCCAATCAAGTTGAAGCATCCTCGATCGCACCCTTGATGACTGCCAACCCCACACCGGTGTCACTCTTTTCCCCTG